>JAUMJK010000725.1:1800000-2161903 GCA_033558105.1 Coccyzus lansbergi
TGTAACTTCCTGACATTTGCGGATGAGGTAGGTACCCAATAAGTCTTAAGGAGTTGCCTAAAATTTTGCTAGGCTGTTCTAAATTGCATCAGCTGCAATAAGTTTGCCAAGTAGAGGTTGCCAGAACACATGCAACACTGGTACAGCAACAACCTTCCTCTTTCCAGCTCTCCTCAACACCTATAGCTCACTGGAGAACAGGTTAATGACTAAGAAATTCATAAGTTGCCTGCTTAGCCAATCTTTACAACATTGTTTGTTGTTGTAGCAGCATATGATAAACAGAGGAGGTGCCAGAGACATCCCTCAAGGGAGTTTCTTAATAACACTACTCTAAAACTGCTCAACCAAATTGCCAAGGAAATAAAAGCACAGTGATATTCCCACTCAATGAGAACAAAACCAAACTGGTAATCTCAAAGGCCCCTGGATTCAGGTGATGGCAAGGCATACCTTGGGTAAAGGGAGGCAGGTGTTAGAATTTGTTGGAGGTAAGGGGAAAGAATGCCTGAGGAAGTGATCTGAGTAAAAGAAAATGTGTATAGGGCAGAGTCTATGTCATATTAGCCCGTATAAATGACTCCCAAAAGTGAGAACAGAAAATAAAAATATGGAAAAGGGGTAATAAAGGGATTTTGATTAGTGTTCCAGCTTCTGCTGTGTGTTATGCAGCAAAACCCCCTTGTTTCCAAGCAGTGTCCACAGCAGTATCTGTCAATCATAATGGACCATGGTCACATCTTTTCTCAGACACATAGGAAGATAACTTTAAATCTTAGAGTGGCAGAAGTCTTTCTGGGGTAATTTGCTTACATTATTTGTAATACAGAACACTGTTACATCCAGTTACGAGTATTACCATGGAAAAAAATGTCTCTTTCACAGTGAGTAGAGCAAACATTGTTATGATGCAGAATCACATTCTGTGTCACGGCAACTGGAATTTGATATCATAGTGCTGCATTTCTCCAATGAACTGATTTGTTGCTTTGATAGAAGCCTAAGTTGTACCATTGACAGCTGCAATTAAATTAACATGATCACAGTTTACCATTGACCAATAGCAAGCAATTTACTTCAGATAACTGCCAGTTTTCCAAAAACAGTCTCCAGGGACATGATTTGCAATTTCCACTGTTAATTTAATTGAAGTGCAAACAGTACTGTGATTATTTATACAAGTGTTATATGGCTTAACAGGCCACTGCTGTCCTTCGGACATCTTTAAGTCTTCACTACTTGCCTTTAAGGAGATATGAGGGGAGAAGATAGATTGAATACTATCAGTACCATCTCCTTTAGCAAAGGGAGATCTGGCCCCACTTATACATCCAGCCCCTGGTAAGTTTTACTGTAAAGTACTGCAAGAGTTCTGAGGAAATGAATAAAATCTTGCTGATCAAAGACCATATAGCAACTGACAGAGAATGTTCTGTTCAGTAGCTATGTTAACTGTAAATCAAATTGAAGGCATACTGAAATATTATGAAATTTACATGCTTACATGCAGAATTTTTTCAAAAGCTGAATAAAATAATCAGAGTAGTGAATTTTACTGCTTTCTGCTCTGGTTTTAATTTTTTGATAATTTTATTCACTCATTAGCTCTTTGGGAATATTCTAGAGCCATCCTTTGTACGATATATCTGAAAACTTAATCAATACTTCAATTTGTTCTTCTTGGTTAAAAGGCTTTCCATACTTAACTGAGTCCTTTGTGTTTTAAACTGTTTAAACAATCATTACTACACTAATTCTTTTCTTAAACCCAGAGCAAGTAAACTTGGGGTATAAAAACCTTGTATTCCCTACAGTGAATTAGCATGATTATGGTCCCAGGAAAACATTCAGTGCCCTGAGCCAGGCAGACAATAGAAACCTTTTTAACAGCATGTCAACTCATCAGAGACCAGCAGTATCTTACATTTACCTGAATATGCTAAGCAACATTGCAAGCAGAATAAATGGGCTCTAAAGGAAGTTACACTTAATGCACAACGACTAGAAAAATTAAAGTTGGTTTATGATCTCTATCAAAAAAGAGCAAGTTAAAGAACAAACCAGTTTTGTTTCCCAAAAATATATTTGCAGGGATGCAAGCTAGATCAGATCTATTGAACTTAAAGACCTATTCTACAATCTAACCTTTTAAATTTTTTTTGTGCATAATTTGTAATGTTTACAACACTCATCTGTTTTATGTCTCCTCTTGAATAATATCACAGAACAATAAGACACATTGTTGTTATCAGTATAGAATCACATTTGCTGTAGTCACCTCATATAAATATTAGTCTGAAGGTTAATATAGAGGTTAGAACTGAGTCTAACACAGAATAACAAGTTCTTAGAGAATCTAGTCAAGGCCCTGATTTCATTCTCCTTTGAAAGCTTTTTCAACATAAAGCAATATTGAAATGCAAACCCTAAATGCCAATGGGGGAGATTACACTTAGGTAATTAACAGAGCTACAAAACTTTTACCATTCATTCTGATATGCCTACATGCAAATGCTGAATTTACTTTACTGACAGCATTCATTCTTAAAACACAATTTTACACGTTCCTCCACTTTGTCCTCCTCCTGTTATTCCAGTGCACACACAACTAACTTCTGTGACCCAGTTTAAGAATCCACATAAGCAAGCAACTATAAAACATCATCTGAGAAACAGTCTCCAGCTTTGGACAACAATCCCCTTATTGCAGCAGAATGAAAAGTCACAGTATTTACATATGCCATTTTATCTAGGGTTGTCTTGTTGCCTTGCATCACCACTAGCTTCAGGGCTGGTTTTCCTATAAACTGGTTCTCCTTTCCATAACCCACAAGCATCGAATCTCAGTAGTTTTCCTCCCTTACCCACCCTCCACCTTCCTTTGCTTTGAACAGGAAGAAAAGAAAAGGAAAGAGAGAGTGGAACCAGGCAAGAAGAAAAAGCCCATTGCAAGGTCCATGATCAGGCAACTGAAAAGGGACTGCTTTTCCTCTTTATTTCTCCCTAGGATACACACAGCATCCCTTTTGCTTGAGAGTTTTTGAAGCATAGAAAGCATATTTTCTCTCCCAGTCAGAAACTAATCTAATTTTACTCTTAAATACATGTTCTTCTATTTTGAATAATACATTTTAGATGTAAAGGGAATAATATGACATTGCAAAGCTGACATAGGCAACAGAAGAAACCGACTCCTGAGATCCTGTTATTCATCCTTGGGGATTTATCTTTACAACACCAGTTGACCTACTGCATTTCATTCACCCTAGAAGATGCACAAGGCAAATATTCTCCATAACATTCTTTGTCTATTTATTATAGTCAGTCTGAGAGCACATAAACTCTTGTCTCTGATGAAAAATTTAAAGTCTCCAGTACAAACTCTGTTGAGACTGTGGACAGTTCATAAAATGTTCATTTCCACTTGAACCATTAAATATTATTGATGAAATAAAAATATTGCTATACCAGTTCACAGGAATTGTCAAGCTTCACTGAGGAGAGGAAGACAAGAGACATTACTATTTTAATGTAATAGATACTATTCAATCATGGATAATAAGTGATGCAGTAACTTCATATTAGTACTGACAGCATTTGAGTGGAAAAATCTACTTCAAATGAAGTTGGTTAGTTTTGCATCCCAGGCAATTTTATTCAGGACATTGCTCTGAAGTTAGAACTATGCTGAAAGCTACTCAAACTGTGCGCAGATTAAGTCTAAAGGCATCTACAAGAAAACCCCTATGCCACAAAGCACAGGGATTTATTTAGTACCTCCAGTATTTATAACACTGAAAGTACTCACTAAACTTTGAGCCACTTTACAGCTGAGAGGATGACCTCAGGATCAAAAGGATCACTCAGTTGAATAAAGGAAGTTCAAATGGCTGATGTTTCAGAGTATAACTTGGCAGGAGGTCCAATTCAGTCTCTGTGTCTGCTGAAACAAATGAAGAGAACAGACAGCTTTAGTCTTGTGTATTGCAGACATGAAATGACAGCTTTTTCTGCTAAGAGGTGCCACTGAAATAAATTGGCTGTAAGAAAAAGTTGATCTGAAATCCACTGGTTCTTCCCTGGAAGTCTTTCCACTGACATTAAATGACATCAGTTCAGGCCACAGCCTCATGCTATTAAGTACAACTCATTAGGATCAAAATATAATACAAAATCCATCAGTATAGACAGAAAAAACTGTTACCTTAACAGATTATACATTCAACTCTCTGTGATTGAATCATGTATATCTTGTGTGACTTTTGCAAATGTTCATTTGATTGGTAATTTTATTTTCTTTCAGCACTAACTAGTGCGTCACTTTATCTTTCATCTGGCACAATGGCATGAAAAACAAACAGATATATCTCCAAATCTTCAAAACTTTCTGCAGTTCCACTGACTGCCATGTAAGCTAGGGCTGGCAAAATTATTGCCCCAAATAAGTGAGCAGCCTCAGTCGGGTTTTGTTTTATGTTTGCCTCCTTAAGATCTTGTAAGATATTTGCATCTGGTCTTGGCTTATGTGAGAGTATTAAAATCCTGGTTGGAAAAAATATTTTGATGGCTGACCATACATTCTTTCTTGGTTTTGGCCGGTCACACTAGAGTAATAGAATATTTCAGTACTCTCATACAGATAATCCATAACAGAGAACAAAGAAAGCCTGCAAACTGACAGTGGTTGACAAATGCTATTTTGTAATCCCCAAGTAGCACTGTAAAGACAAAGATGTTTCCAAAAATGTTCACTAGCAGCCTGGCCAAATGATCAACTCTTTAAAAAATGAGTGTTTAAAACCACTTCTTCCAGGCACCTATGGTCTTACACTTAAAAAAATACAACAAAACAGAGAAAGAGGCCTTAGCTGAAAAAAAAGCTCTGCTATAACAAAGACTTACATGACCTCAACTTCTCTGTACATACTACATTGCAAAATGTCTAGAAGTACAGGGGAGAAAAAAAGGTGAAATTAATTTACGGGCTCATCAATGTGTTTTTCAAAAGATGCTGACTTATGCCCTCATTCATCCTTTTTATTGCAGCAAAGGATAATTGTGTAAAAGAAGAAACAATTAGAAAGAAGGAAGAAGGAGAAGAATATGTTCCTATCCATCTCCTGCTCCAGTTCTTCAGCACATCCAACCTAGATCTTCATGTTGCACAAGCAAATAACTTATCTAAACAAAGGCAATATTCTCATAATGTCAATGGAGTTGACTAGGTCAGTGCACCATAAGAAGGCTCACTGAAGTGAATGTGGCTTTTTGTACAGTAAAATAACACCCAGCAAGAGTTGAGGCATACTCAATATTCAGTATTAAAGTATTGGCTTTTGTCCTTAACTTCTCCAGCCAAATCCACTCACTGTTATGTGAATGTATTCTTGGACTGAAAGTTCTCCTCCAAAGCATTAGGGTTCTGCAGGTTTTGTGGGCTGTTTTGGGGTGGGTGGTTGTTTTTTTTTAATCTCTTGAAATGAACAAGTTTGCTAAGGTTTAGTAGGTTTAGCTGAACTTACATACCAGATGTTGTGATTTAGCCCCAGCTGGAGACAAAGAACCATAGTGACTACTTGCTCTCTCCTCACTCTCACCCCTCTGGCATGTGGAGTAGAACTGGAAAAAAGAAAGCAACTCTTGTGGGCTAGGATAAAAACAGTTTGACAGGACAGCAATCACCCGATGCCTCATGTGCTCCCAAACAGTGCTTACTGAGCCATGAGCTGCACCCTCAGCTGCACCTCCCAGCCAGCTACTCACCTTGTATACTGAGCATAACACCATAGTATTGATGGCCAGTTTGTGTCAGCTGCCCTGGCTATGTCCCCTCCAGGCTTCCTGTAAAAATGAGCTCCATCCCAGCTAAACACAACATGCCAGGCACAGTACAAATCATTCAAGGATGCATTCTTTGAAAAGGTGAAATAGATTTCAGTCAGTACAAAGGGCATAGGATACCTGGGAGGTTCATTTGGCAACAATAGTGATGGACGACCTTGTTGAGCAAAATACATCTTTTCAATTAAAATTTTATCTACTAAAGGCTTATTTAAGTCACATCAAATAATTTTAAAATCTACAGCTCAGTGGTGTGCCAGAGAACACATGCTCTATTATTTGCAAGTCATTAAAGCCACTGGTCCAGGTGCTTCCTTCCATTTTCTGCTGTAAAAATGAAGCAAAGTCACTGCAGCCAGGGGAATTATCCCACTTCTGTGCTGCTGCAATTGAGATCAGGATTCAACTCATTATTTGTCATTAGCAATGAGGGGGAGTAGGACCCATGCTTTTCCAAAATAATAAACAGTGATGAGCGCAGTACTCCATAACATACCTATATTTATTTTAAATGGCTTATCCATGGCTGAAGAGCTTGAAGGAAATTAAGCTTCATCAAAAATCCTATTCATGCTTTCCAAACAGGAATGAATAGTCTGTCATTTTACTTATGCAGTTCTTTCAATTCTGTGCTTATGGAACGGTGGCTTATGGAACGGTGGTGTTTTTTCCAGTGTGAGCTACCAATTGTGTGCAGCAGTTAAAGTCTCTTCATTTTGAGGAAAAGTTATTACTAATGCATTGTGGGATGCTGAAGCTACTGTCGAGCATCCACTAGCTTTAACAGTTTATCAGGCTGAAACTAGGGATACACAGTGGGTGGGACATCTGCCTGGAAAGCTACAACAGCATCAGTCAAAGACATACGCAAATTATAATAATTACTCATTATAAACTCTTTGTGCCTCTAGAACACACATATCACAGCTTGCCACCTTGTTATCATCAAGAATGTGAAAATGCTTCTTACAATGGATAAAATGTATGTTCATGTAAACACCCATATTTATAGGAAAGGAAGAAAGTGACAAACAGGATAAAAGTAGAGTCAAAACACTGAAAGAGAAAAGCATCTTGGAACTATGTACATAGCTCTTTCCAAAAAGTCAAAATCAGCTCTTTTTTAGATCAAATATGTGAACATGGAAACCCATTTGTTTTTAAGGAAAGGACAGCTATACAATATTCAGTAGCCATAAGAAAACTATGGAGTCTTTCACATTATGTACTTTTCCTTCTTACGTGATTAGGATTTTACATGCCCTAGGTAGTCATATCTGTCCAGAGTACTACTTACATGTTATATAAAGGTCTAAATTTAGACCCATGTAACCTGTATCCATTCAGAGCCTTTTGTCTTTATCATGTTTTGAGGTGCATTCTATCCTGCTGTAAGAGTTTGTGAAAGTGAGATTAGACACAATCCACAACTGCAAGCACAGAATACAGAACAACTTTTTAATTACAGAATGGATTAATAGTAAAATAAAAACTCATAAATACTTAAATGACAGAGGGTTCCATACTTAAAAAAAAGTTGGAAGGAAGCTTTAATGAGTGGAAGTCAGAGGGGAGAGAGAAAAAATGTTCCTTATGTATCCCTAGAACCGTTTACTCCCAGTCTGAACTAAACCCAGGAATATAGGACATCTGTGAAGTCAAGACCACTTTGTAAAGTATCAGGCATATACCTTTGTCCTTAACCAGGTCCTTCTGTTCTCAGTATGGAGACGGTTACATTCTGAAAGAATGAAGTTTTATCCAAAATGTATATTCTACTGGGGACTAGAGCTTTGCAAGGAATTAATTTCTCAAACATATCAAACAAAACAAGATATGGGAAAACAAAATAATTAACCTAAAATTATTTTCCTTGAGGTAGATTACAAAAAACACCAAGTTTAATTAGAGACACATAATCAGATTTCTTGAATGCCCTAGCCTACTGCAGCATGACTAACAGGTAGAGCAGAAAGCTTACTTTCCAAATAGCTCTTACACATAATGTTGCTGCAAATTCTCAGAGGTGTATGGTGGAGTGAACCAGGATCTCCCAGCAAGTTTTGACCACAGCAGAGCAAGTGTGAGGATGTTGAAACCACTGCTTGCTGCACTGGTATATATGAATGAAGACATGCCCCAGAACAGAGGTAGTTACAGGGTGCTAAGAGAGTGGAAAAGCATAGACACTTTAAATTTTTTATAAATACTGACTAGTAAATAACTGAGACAAATTAAAACTACACCCTGGCAAAGGACTAGCCTGTGCTTAGCATCACATAAATACTTTTCAGCATCCTAGCAAAGGCCAAGTACGCAGTATAAGCCAAGACTTAGAGCTTTCACAATGACTTTATGCCTGATCAGAAGTGCTTCTCCCCAGCTGAGCTGTCTGCATGCTATCACAAACACAGTCAGCACAGCAAAATCACAGTACACACAATGTTAAATCCATTTTCACCTCAAGGGTGACATTTGGCAAACACTCTCTTTTATATTAATCCAAATTTTCCTTCAAACAAAGTTGTGATCTGTTAGTCTACTGGCCTCTCCCACCTAAATTCCTCTGAATAAATTGTGCACCAAATAAGAACTGACAATGAGCAGACATCAAAAGTGATTTGATTCTCCTGACAACTTAACTATTGAGGCAGCGGTCACAGCAAAGGAGATGCATTGATTTCCTGTGTAGCAAAGACTGGGGTTTTAAGAAAATATTCCATGCAAGTGAATTTCACAAAATAACAAAAGGTTAAAAAAGAGAGAGAGGGAGGGCAACAAAAAGGGGTGCTTCTGTTGCTGTCTTAAGAGAGGAAGAGATTGCTTACAGAAACTAGGACTACAAATGAGTAATTGAATACCAGGCAATGAAAAGACAGCAAAAAAAAAGAAACCAATCCAAAAAGAAAAATGGCATTAATCTGGAGATGCCTGGACACTGAAAATGAGCCATATGAACTGGAAGAGGACTAAATAGTAAATTATTTACTAACTATATTTCTTCACAAAATTTATGAAGGAGGCTAACAGCACCAAGGACATTCTACAAACCTCTGGTCTCCAGAAACCACTGAGCCCACTCCTCTCACTCTGAAGAGCTGTCATGGCACTGAGGAGACGGGTAGTTCCTCAGAGCCATGATGCTGAAGCCAGGACCTATCTTCACTGCCCCAGCCAGCAGCAGAGCAGTCAGGGGGCAACAGGACAACCCTGGGCATCAAGCAACTCCTCAGGTCCAGGTCAAGGACATACACAGGAGGGTTGGCCTGGCACCACGAGTCCCACAGCAAGGCAGGGCAGAACTGTGGAGGGATGGAGATTGACCATGCTGTGGTATTACTGTGACAGTGCCCGACAGCCCCCAGGGGCTGAGATGGGATCCTGGGCTATGGGCACCGTAGGGAAAGGCCCCAGGGTCCTAATAGATATTGTTTGTGGCAGAAAAAAAAAAAAAAAAAGAAAAAACAAACATTTGAGGCAAGGACTGACTGCTTTGGGAATCTGACTAGGCACAGGCAGATGTTTAGAGGAAATCTTCCAGCCCAGCACATGCCATAGCCTGCGCTCTCCAAGGTTGCCTCTAGCAGCCACACAACTTCACCTGAGGTCACCTCTATACACCTGCACCCTGTAGCCCAGAGAGGCTGCTCCCACCTTCAGGAGCAGTGCAGTCAAGTTGGCAGTGGATGATCTGCATGATGAACCCTTGCACCATGTACTCTGCTCAGGCTCCAGTGGAGTCTTTGGCACCCAAATGCACGTTGGTGCCCATGGAGGCTGTCCCAGTGTGCAGCTTCCAGCTGAACTTCCTCCCAGAGGAAGCTTGTTTAGCCTGCCACCAGGCAAGGACACAAACCAAGGCATGGCAAGACTCACTTCTGTAGATCTACATTCAGATATACATACAGACTTTTCAAAGAAAACATCATTTGAGCCCTCAGAACTCACTAGAAGCTGTGGACCAACAGTAATGAATCTAGGTCTTTGAGAGGAAGCATATAAAACTCCTCGTAAGCCCTACCCCACTTGCATCCTTTCCCCCCCACCCTCTGCCCCATTTCCATAAGTGGGAGGTCTGTTTCAGTCCTTCATTTGTTTCTCTAGAAGTCATAATGAAATCCAGACATCCATATCTCCCTAGAAGAGAATGATTTTCTTCACAGAAAATCTACTCTTCTTCCTCCTCTCTCCCAAAAAAAAACACCTGACATTTCAACCCTACCATCCAGGATATTCACACATATACAGTATAGCAAGAATTGCTTTTCTCCTTAATCTCACTGCAGTTACAAGAAAGACATAGTGGGAATGGGGTTTATTAGCAGTTGAATGACTGCTTCTGTACCCAGTGAGACCAGCCAAAAGCGGGATCCTTAGGTTTCAAAACTAGCAGTGAGTCAAAGGCTGATTATCTCCTAAGTCACAGTATTTTTCTTATCACCCTTGCCACTACCAGCTAGCCTAACACCCACTACAGGCAACAATTGTTGTTACTCAAAGTTATACTGTTTCTTGGAAAAAAATATAAACTTAACTGAAACCTAAAAATTTGCTATGCTCTTCTGCAAATATGTAAGGTAATAAGATAAGGAAAGACAACAAAATCAATGACAAGAAATGGGCGAAATCATAACAATTGCAGAAGTTTGCCATGACCCATTTGCTCTAAATGAGGCAATCTGTTCACTGCAGGATCTGTATTCTGAAATCCAAGTTTTCTCTTTTAACACTATCCACTTCCAGCATTACTAAAAGCTCATTCATTTCCTTTCTTCTGGCCCTTCTTGCCCTGTTTTTAAGAGGTATTTATATAGCCTAGAACAAAAAAGCATTTTAAACTTTGAAAAGTCCGATGCCAGATTCCATAAAGCATTAAAACAAACTTTTGTGATAACAGCAATAGTTAATGCTGTTACGATCAAAATCACATTCAGTGAGCAGTATAATTTCACAGCCCTGTAAAATGAGATATGAATGCGATTTCCCTCAAGTGAGTCTTATACTTTTCCTTAACATACTTTTTTTCTACCTTTTATTCTCTTTCCAAATACCGTTCCAACAGCACTCAACAACAATACAAAATTACTGTGATGTTGCCATGCATTAATAAAGCCATTCCAAATTAGCACATCCTAAAAAAATGACCACAGAAGTATTCCTTCCTGTAACAGTAGAGTATTAATTGTCACTCTCCCAAGGGGTTGAAATAAACCATGTTACTAATTGTTAGAAAAGATTTTCTAGAGGGCAGAAGACAAACAATTTTGAGGATGGCACCACATATACATTCATATAACTTACAGTTAACTCCTGTCTGTCATTCTTGTAATTGTTTCCTTTGTGTGATTATTTTATTTTTTCAATAGAAAATTAAGTATTTGAATATCTTTACTTTTTCCTGTTAACAGGAAAAGAGTTGTGGTTTGAGTTTGTATATTAAAATACTCTCTTTAAATAATATTGAGAGAAGAAAGTTTAAAATTTATCAAGGTATTGGAAACTTGCATTACATAGCCCTTCTCTGCCTTACTAGTCTAGACTTGTCAATCAAATTTATCTCAAATAAGAGTACCTTTCCCCTTTAAGGTTAATATTAAAGTTCAAGAGAGTAGTAATATATCTCATTAATCTGAGGGGCTTTCTGGTTAAATACTGGATATGTAGCACAGCAAGCTGTAGGCAATCCAGGAGACTCCTGGAATGCATTGAGAATAACTTCTTAGCCCAACTAATAGAGACCCCCACCCAAGGAGGTGTAGTACTGGTCAGTAACACAAATGAATTCATCAGTGACATTAGGATCAGAGGCAACCTGGGCTGCAGTGATCATGCACTGGTGGAGTTCAAGGTCCAGAAGGATATGGAACAGGCAAGGAGTATAGTCAGGACCCTAAATTTCAGGAAAGTAGACTTCCAGCTCTTCAAGGAGTTACTCAGTAGGACGCCCTGGGACATGGTCCTCAGAGACAAGGGAGCAGAATAGAGATGACAAATATTTAAGGATACTTTCCATAAAGCGCAAGAGTGCTCTGTTCACCATATGTAGAAAATCAGGAAGGAAAGGGAAGAGACCAGCATGGCTGAGTCAAGACCTGCTGGTTAAACTAAAGAAGAAGAGGGAACTGCACAGGCAGAGAAAGCAAGGACAGCTAACCTGGGAAATGTATAGGGACACTGCACAGGTGTGTAGAGATGAGGTCAGGAAGGCCAAGGCACAGCTGGAGTAGAACTTGGCAAGGGAAGACTAATAAGAAGGGATTCTACATGTATGACAATCAAAAGAAGAAGATTATAGAGAATGTACCCAAATGATGGTTGAGAATGGTGACCTAGTATCAACAGACAAAGAGAAGGCTGAGGTACTTAACAACATTTTTGCCTCAGTCTTCACAGATAACCAGTGTCCTTACTCCTTCTGGGTCATGGGACAGTAAGGTGATGACCAGGGGGTAAACCCCCTCTCACAGTAGAGGATGATCAGGTTCATGACCACCTGAGGAATCTGAGCATATGTAGTCTATGGGACCTAGTGAGATGCATCCCAGAGTCGTGAGGGATTTGGCAGGTGTAGTTGCCAAGTCACTCCCCGTGATATTTGAAAAATCATGGCAATCAGGAGAAGTCCCTGGTGACTAGAAGAAGGATAACATTGTGCCCATTTTTAAAAAGAGTAGAAAAGATGACCCTGGGATCTACTGACCTATCAGCCTCACCTCTGTGCCTGGGAAGATCATGGAACAGAACCTTCTAGAAGCTATGCTAAAGCACATGAAGGGGATTAATGGCAACCAGCACAGCTTCACTAGGTGCAAATCCTGTATGACCAACTTAGTGGCTCTCTAAGATGCGGTAACTGCAGTGGACACAGGTAAACCAACAGATGTAATCTATCTAGACTTCTGTAAATCATTTGACACAGTCCCCCACACCATCCTTCTCTCTAAATTGGAGAGATATGGATTTGGTGGGTGGACAGTATGGTGCATAAGAAATTGTTTGGATGGTCGTATTCAAAGAGTAGTTGTCAATGGCTCCAAGTCCAGATAGAGATGTGTGACAAGTGGTGTCTCTCAGGGGTCCATACTGGGACCAATGCCATTTAATATCTTCATCAATGATATTGACAGTGAGATTAAGTGCACCATCAGCAAGTGTGCAGATGACACCAAGCTGAGTAGTGCAGTTGCCACACTGGAGGGACCTGGATAGGCTGGAGAAGTGGGCCTGTGAGATCCTCATGAGGTTAAACAAGGCCAAGTACAAGGTCCTTCACCTCAGTCAGGGCAATCCTCAATTTCAGTACATGATGGGGGATGACGTAATTGAGAGCTGCCCTGTAGAGAAGGACTTGGGAGTTCTGGTCAATGAGAAGCTCAACATGCGCCGCCAATATGCGCTCATAGCCCAGAAGGCTGACTGTATCCTGGGCTGCATCAAAAGAAGCATGGTCAGCAGGTCGAGGGAGATGATTCTGTCCCTATGTTGCTCACTTGGGAAACCTCATCTGGAGTACTGTATGCAGCTCTGGAATCCTTAACATAAGATTGATATGGAACTGTTGAAACAGGTCCAGAGGAGGGCTACAAAGATGATCCGAAGGCTGGAGCAGCTCCCATAGGAGGACAGGCTGAGAGAGTTGGGCTTGCTCAGCCTGGAGAAGAGAAGGCTCAGAGGAGATCTTACAGCAGCCATCCAGTACCTGAAAGGGACCTAAAAGACCACTGGAGAGGAACTACTGATAAAGGCTTTTAGCGATAGGATGAGGGGGAAAGGGTATTAACTGGAAAGGGGCAGATTTAGGCTTAATATAAGGAATAATTTCTTCATCATGAGAGTGGTGAGGCACTGGCATAGGTTGCCAAGGGAAATTGTGGATGCCCTATCCCTGGAGGTGTTCAAGGCTAGGTTTGGTGGGGCCTTGGGTAGCCTGATCTAATGGGATATATCCCTGCCCATGGCAGGGTTGTTGTGCGGGCTGGAACTAGATGATCTTTAAGGTCTCTTCCAACTCAAACTATTCTATGATTCTGTGATTCTATGATTCTAAGTAAATATGTATTTGTTTACTCAACTCCCTAGCAGATATCCAAATATTCATTTCATTCCACATGTTATCTATCAATGAACCCAGAACAAAGCACAGACTCTCTTCTAAGAACTGAAAAGGTAAGTCTTCCAAATGAGCAGACAAATATCAGAAGCATGTGCAATACCTCCTTCTCTTAGAAGGAGGACTTGAATCCACAGTCTCCTTCACAGGCAGGAACCCTGCCCAGAGTAGAGAACTGATATCTTTCTTATTTTTTTTAAGTACATCACACAACATGCACCAGGTCCCAATAGTAAAACCTCAAGAAAATTCAACATTCTGTTCATGCCAGATGAACACTTGAAAGACAACAGAATTTACATATAGGTCTATTCAACTGGTATTACTCTCATTTTGAGTATAATACTTCATAAGAGAGAGACATTGAGAGAGCAAGCAGTGAGAATGACCATTTCTTGATGGCTGGGACACTTACATAATAGGAAAGAATATTGCCTGATTGTCTACACAAAGAAGAAAATTCAATTGGAGAAACTGAAAAAAAAAATTGCCCCTGAACACACTGGTCCATTTCTTAATACAGTCTTCTTAAAGATGAGAGACATACTGCTTTCAGTGGAATCCAGAAGAAAAAAAAAAACAATATTTTTTCTTGGCATTAGTATACTGAATTCCTTCATTTGTATTTACTGAATTAAACTAGACTACTCTTCCAGTAGCCTTCCAGGCCACAAGATGCATCTAGTTTGGTCCAAAAATGTTTATGAAGTATGTCTTCCAAATATCCTTGCTTACTGTGCTTAGCTTCACATCAGGCAGAGGTTTCAGAAGACATAAACAGGAAGTCTTTTGGAGAGAAAAAAAGAAAACAACTGAAAGACGTCTTCCAGGACCACACAAGATGCCTTCCAGTAACTAAGGGGCATTCAAGCCATGTAACAGAGTAGGACTAGTCCAGAATAAAACCTGCTGAAATCTGCAGTGCACAGACAAATCCTTATCATCAATCAGCTCTGCTTCTATTCTGTGCCCTTTTCTAATACAGATATAAGCCTAATACTATTTTCTTTCCTGGGCAAATATATTTGACAAATTTAAGCCAAGATTGTGAATAGCTTTGAAACACTAAGCCTGCATGTGTGGATTCATTTTAATGTTTACCTAAAGCCCTTTTCTATATTGACCCAGTGGGGCTACCAGAGTGACACTGCATAAATAGGTACAAAAATTGTGCTTGCTAAACTTGGGGAAGTCACATAGATTTACATTGACCCAAAACGACTTGATCAGTTTGAAGTGGGTAGCAGCTTTGCATGTACTCTGAAAAGAGTCCAACAATTTAACGGGTTTGATGGTTTAGCTAGTCTAAAGAGTGATGGGTGGAAAAAAGGCAAATGGCTATAGTAAAACAAAAATTGATTGTTCATGCTTCATGCCAGTTCACAAAGAGATCACTAGCACAATTAGAGGAGGCAGTTTATCAGGTCTTCATGCTCACTGTCAAGTACAACTGAGCAGGTGTCTTGTCTGCTGAATATTACTCCTGCTCACATTTTTCCTGTCCAGTGAGTAAAAAAGAGAAACTGGCTATAAATCTACCGTCCCATCAGAATTGTTTATGTTTCAAGCAGTAATACTAATAAGAAGCTGAAAATGCAGCAGAGAGAAAGTTGTTATTGCCCCAGGTAGTGACAAAAGAATCAAAAGGTAAGTGAATGTCCAGACTTTAAAGGCAACAGTAAGGGGTTTTTTTTTTTTATTTACTCAAGTTAGGCTTCAAAGCAGAATGAGTCTTCAAGTCATCATTAGAATACAACAGATAACCTGAAGACTACCATAAAAGAGTTAGTGTGTTACAAGAATCTTGTTATCTACAAGAGAAATTGAAACTGACTCTTTATTTAAATGGTGCTTATTTAAAGATGCTGACTAGGAAAAATAGCCTCAGAATATGATGATATTTATAAACTTCTGAAAGAACGTAAAAATTCACCATAATTGAGTTTGAATTCCCCATTAAAAATGACTGAGAATCAAAAAAGAGCTGATCGTTGCTAGCATAATAGACCAAAACCAAGCTAGAACACTGAAAAAAAAATCTTAAGAATACAAATTGAAAAGTTCTGTCAATGCCTTCTGAAAGATCTTCCCTATCTAGCATTAATGCCACACCATTTAAAATTATAATATTGATCACAACACTTTAAAATAAAAAGATTTATTGAAAACTTTATAACTAAAGCATTATCAAATTGTATTTGGAAGCTAACCAAGAAAAGCCAAAACCTAATCAGAACTCTGTAAGTGACCTGAACAATGGAGTCTCTTAATGGTCCTACTTACCAAAAACATTCAAAGTAGATTTGATCAGACTAAACGGATTACAATTTTTAGAACATTTAGGGAAATAAACTAAATTGAACACTGAATCCAAAAATCTGCTCCAATAAATAAATTAAAAATCTTTGAGGTGCCCTCTGTGAAATTATTCTATTTTACTGGAAGACATTGCCCAGGCATTCATAGTACAGGGACACCATACCATACTCAATCAATTGTGTTGACCAACTGACACGTCTGTTTTCTAGTAATAAGTATCATTATCTCATGCATGGCTTCAAAATGAATAATGTGTAACTACTGGTTTTTCCCCTCCTGCAAAGTAAAAAAAATTGTTTAGGGTTTGAAACAAAACCTTCCTGATGAGCTGCTGAATCATGTATCACTTAAGTAAAGATTCTTAGTTTGATTCTTAGTTTCTTTTAATCACTGTTTTCCATAGTCAAATGTATAGTATCTTCTTTTAACATCTCAGTTTAATATTGCCAGGTAAAAATACATGCTAGTTAATATTATATCCTATCCTTCTGAAATAATTGCCCTGAAAAGAGCTTTTGAATCCTCATCTTATGGTTTCTTTTGCACCATTCTCTTATAATTTTGAGGTTGTTATAGAATATATTCTTCCTCATTTTGTATGGGATCATTTTAATTTAACTGTGTCAGTTAGGTGCAAGTAGATGACTAAAAGTTAGGCTTCCTTTACAGGCTAAAGAAAAGATGAAAACCCCTGAGTTCGATTCAGCCTATCTTGAACACTCACTTAAGCAGAGAGTGAGTCATGTCTCCAGTATCTCTGCTCCTGACTAGCAGAGCTACTTTTAAGAAGCTGAAGTGAGACAAGATGAAACCCTTTGCTAGTACCCTACAATTACGATGCAACAAGAGTCCATCTGTACAGCAAAACACTTGGTGCTGAGAAGTACAATTTCATACTAGATACACTTCAGGGAGAGAGGGGAAGCAGCCTTTTAAACTCACTGTAGTCTGTTCCCATAGGCAGAAAGTCCATTAGCAGTTGGGGCTTATTTAGTTGTGCTCCTGCAGCATATATGGCAGTTTGGTTTCATCACCACTTTCTGCAACCCAAGACTGATCCACAATGAGAAAAAATTGGTAAGTAAACCAAGAGATTCATTTTAAAAGCACATTCTTTGTCCAAACGAAACTGCTAATTTAAATGTTTCCCCCAAGCCAGTATTTGCATACTTTGGGAACATGACTCTGAGCTTCAGGCAGCACCCAGGCACTCAGGCAAATTCCAGTCCTTTTGGTAAACTGTCCCCTCTCCATAACAACACTGCATTTTTGTCCCTTACTGCTTATGTTGGAGGGCCTTTCATTAACAGAAGTGAGACATAAACAATGCTATGAATGAAAGCCCATCACCAGCTATACTGCCAGCTCTGCTACCTATGATACACCTGTGGTTGCATCTGATGCTTTCATAGTTATAGATGGACACCTCCTTCTCTTGCTTCAGAGATGACTGATTTAAGAGACAAACAGCAATGGGATGACAATAGTTTTGAGGGTGAAGGGAAAAGCTGTTGGTATGAGCTGAAGAGTGAAGGATTTCAATCTTCCCATTTTTTGAAACACATTGTTCTTGTATTTGACCTTAATGAGCTTTTCTCACTATTCTGGTTTTAAAAGCCTCTGATGAAGCTAAGGGCAAAGCATTTTTATTTTCAAGAAGAAATCAGACCAAGCACAGAATGAGGCAAACTAAATTGAAAAGTACTCAGTGGGAATAAAGTAAAGACTAATAATGGACACTGAATCATCTGATGGTAGGTCTCACCAGCAAATGTCATAGGTAAGTCAGATATGCTTTGTTATCATAGGCAAGGGATTGCATGGAAAATTTGAATCTCACAAAGGATAGCATTGATTTTTAAGAGAATATAAAGACCTAATGACAATGGACCCAGCAAAAATATAACTTCACAGATATTTAGCAGCATAAATTGCCTGTCTTGCATCTTTTGGATAAGCACAGAGACAAAGGTCACTCCGATTTGTTATTCACATCAGTACATTTCACTTAAGAGGCTCTTCTACCACCCACAAGAAAATGTATGTGTAAAAATCAGCATTTGCACAGGGAGCAGAGTCACCAACATGGTCCTTTATTTCAGGAATGTTACAAATATAAAATTTCCAACCCAGTCATAAGCAGTAGAGTGATTCAGCAGAGATAAAGCAATAATTCACAATATCAACAGGAGTAAATATAGAATTGGTATTTATCTCCCCTCCTGTTCCCAAGTTACTATTATGAAAAATTATCAAAAGTTTTCTCTTGCCACCAAGGAAAGGTCTGTCTATTCCCACATCTCAGGCCTCACTTCCCCCATAGCCCTTTCTCATAACCTCACTACAACCACCTCCACAGGCAGGGAGAAAACACAGTTAGAAAACATTTTGGCCCCTGAACTCTCTCAAGTGAATTCATCACGCCCAGACAGCACATGATGTGGGCTAAGTCTCCTTGACTTCATATCTCAGCAGCTCCCTGCTCCTATTTCCACATCACCCCTTGCACCTGCAAATTACAGCGGGCAAAAATGTCTAAAGTTAACATACTTAACCTTCACATACAAATAATTATGTTCTCCTGCCAGCTCTTTCCCTTGTTTTGCCCCTCAGTAGGGGTTAAATGGGCCATCAGAGATAACAAAGGTGGCATGTAAACTATATTTTTGCATCCACATGATGCTAAAGCCATCTCTGCAACACAGTGATTGCCTTGAACTTAGGTCAGGTTAGACCAAGCTAACTATAGCAACAAGCTCAGCACAAGGCTGAAATACCTTTCCTGGAAGCTTAGGAAATTGTCGGCAGTTACCCCATGCTACCATACTCTTGCCAAGCCAACTTAAAGTACACCCCACTGAGCAGTCACAGTAGTAACTACACAAGAGTAGACAAGTCCTAAATAAGAAGTTCCATCTCTCTTGGTCTAATTCCTCACTGCTTCTGAGTTTTGTCTCTACATAACTGATGAAATCTTGTTACAAAATATTCCAGTTCTATCTGAAAGCATTTCATATATAATATGTGTACGCACAGTTCATGCGAAACAAAGCTTTAAGTATCTGTTGTAAAGACTCAAGAGAAGTTGAAATTAAATGCAAAAGCTCTAAGTTACATCTCTTTGAGAGGCTTTACATCAATTTTCCATTTATATTAGTGCATAACTCTCAATTTACATCAAAGTGAGTAGGAACGAAGGCAGGTCAAAGTCCATAAAACAGGAAAAGAAAAACTACATAAGCAGAGGAATACTTTATGCTGTCTAATTCCTAAATTTGCAGCACCACAGATCATATCTCGCTGCATTTATTTCTATTGCAAAAGAGTTTTCAACCAATAAAAAATGTTGGTCTATTAAACTAATCTAGAACTTTGAAGACTAAAATCTGTCAGGACAGTCCTGAGAAAAAGCTTATCAAAGTTTATATTTCATGGGCAATTTGAGATCTGCCCTTGATAATCTTTAGTAATAAGGCATTTACATAAAATCACCAGGTTGGAGGAGACCCACTGGATCATCAAGTCCAACCATTCCCACCAATCTCTAAACCATGCCCCTCACTACCTCATCCACTCACCTTTTAAACCCCTCCAGGGAAGGCAAGTCAACCACCTTCCTGGGCAGACCATTCCATTGCCTAATGACCCTTTCTGTGAAGAATTTTTTCCTTATGTCGAGCCTGAAACTCCCCTGGAGGACCTCACTTCTTGCTTTTTTTTGCTGACTGCCATAATGTGTCCCACAACTTTTCTTGCCAAGTATAATACCAAGGGGAAAAAATTATATGTTTGGTGCTATCATCCCAATTTGTGCTTTCCACAAAGATAAAAATTGTTCTAGGTGAGTAACAGAAGTTTCAGTCAATAACTCAGCTGAGCATTGTAGTTCATCTGGACTAAAACTACAAAAATATTATACCTTTATACTCATTGAATTTTTAATCCTTTCCTTGCAGCTGTTATTAGCAGCATCTTTGGTTTTGCTTACTATGACAACTAATTCAGATTCAGTATTATGACCTTTTTCACATAGTAAACATGCAGTTCTATTTTAAATACGATGAACTAGTTTCAAGCAAGAAATACTTATGACAAGAATGAAAAACTGTTCATGAGTGTTCTAATGACAGGTAACCACAGTTGTCTCCCACTACATGCTACTAATTATTCTCATACAAAACTTATACAGGTACTGGTTAGAGTTTGTCCCCATCTGGGAGCCAGGTCTGAATTTGCAGTGCAGGCTTAACTCAGGGAAAGTGAAAGACGAATATAGAGCCTAAACTTTACAAAACAATCTCTAGAATCAAGTCTGGAAGCCACATCTTATTACAGAATCAAGGAATAGATTGCAATACAGAACTTTAATCTGGAATTCTATATTGCCTGAGAAAACTTATTCCACATGTGGAGTCCACAATTCAGTTTTCAATAGGGCAAATCAGCATCACCCATTAACAGATACTCTTTCTAAAGGCAGTCTAAGGGCTGAAACATGAAACATATGCCCATAAAACCATGTCAAGTGGAGTTATCAATAAGATATATTCTGTGTTCTTCTTCCCAGTTATTTGCAAGGTTGCTACACACTCATATTTTATATCCAAATCACAGGCTTTGTGAAGAAGTATTAAGATATTGAAGTGTGACTACACATAAGCCAGTCAGTAATGCTTTACATTGCCTCAAAAATTTTGGACCTTATGTCAAAAATTTATAAATGTCATGATTAATTAGATGTAGAAGATCTCAACACTTCACTGAGTATTGGTATATTATATATCATCCTAATTATGCTCCATCCTATGACTGCATTCTACAGGTTTTCCTTGTAGAGTCAGATACTTCTCAAAGTCATAGTGCTGCTGAAACTTTTGGGATTACTTATTTACATTAAAAAGTGCTTGACAGCAAGTACTGAAATTGGTTAGGCCCAGAGGGATTAAGATGAAATACTTAGCAAAAATGGAGTAAAAGAAGAGCAAGCAGTCCATTTCCTTCTTACTGATACTGCATCCTACTCCAGAAGATGCAGCTATCATTCCCACAGGAGGATGTCTTCTTGGCTTCTGTATTATCTTCTGTCCACTAACACTCCCCCTGGACTCCTCAGCTACCACCGTGCAGTGGCTACGCATTTCTTTGCACATCCATGTAGGGATTAACAATATCATTTTAGGACTATAAACTGTTCCGCTACGTGTCTTGCACACTATGTAAATAAAATATTTGCATACACATTTGTTTCCATAAAACAGTTTTTACTTTTCTCTTCTAAGCAGTTAAATATCTCCCAAGAAACAATCATGTCATAAAACCTTGGGATCAAAACAGAATCTATACTTAGCTCTAAAGCAAGGTCTATCCTATCTCTATGCAGCCAATTTGCTACCATCCTATGATATTTCTCTTGGATCATTTTTTCTAACAAAAATAGTCTCTGTTCACACCTCAGTCACCTTGTAACACTGTTTGATGCCCTGCACTTCTGGATCCCAGCCTGCCATCTGGACTTTTGTCTTCCTGACCTCAGTCCCTGTTCTGGGCCACCTCACAGTTGTTGATTAGAGTCACGGTATACATGCGAAGTACCCTACCCATCATAATTTATATTATAAATATCTTCTGTCCCCTGGCTCTCTGCTATGTTCCTGCTGCTAAATGTCCTTAATATCAAATTCTCCGTGCTAGATTTTACCTTTAATAACATTTGAATGAAAAGTAATTTTAAAGCAATCCAAACTGTGAGCACCCCCCTCAAGCAAATGTGATTTGTCTTAGCTATTCCTTCATGTCTAAATGCTTAAAATGAGTAATTTAAAGAAAAACAAAAAATAAATGTTTAAGGTCAGTCATTGAAAAAGACACATTTTTAAACATCTCCCAAACAGCTGCCTATACACTTCTGAATTCCTGCAGACCATCAGTTTTTACATGTATAATTACAAGCTTTAGCTTGTTAGAAAAGGTAACATAAGGCATTACAAAAGGAAAATTTTAGCAATATAAAACCAACTAAAGCAAATTGATAATGAACATAACAGCTAACTGCCAACATGTTCTGTTCTGCTAATATTATATCTGCATGGTGGCAACAAGGAAAATGAGGTTTTTTTAACTGAAGAATTGGACAAAACTTGAGAAACCAGCCAAGCAAATCAAAAGCTAATGTAGACACAATTAAGGAAAATATTAAGAAAGAAGTTCTTACAGACAATATCGTAGACTAAAATCCAGAAAAACAAGATTTAGGTTTTCTGAGGTTCTTAGGTTTTCAGAAATCCACGGTATGGTCCTTGGTCCAACTATTCACATACCAGAGGCCTCTGATTTCTAACACCCACCTCAATGTTGTCCTTTCCCCCTACCTTTTTCCTTGCTACAATATGTGAAGTCTGAGTACCTCCCACTTCAGTCGGGCAAATTCGGTACCAAAAACACACAGAAACATTTAATCTGTAAGAACACACCTTCTGGCACTACCTCTGGACCTAGGAACTTGCTCCACAGATAATGTTCCCCAACTAGAAGCAGGTCACTCACCTGCCTGCCCAGTCTTAGTGCTGCACATGTCAGAGTCCTGCAACATTATCTCTACCACCATGGCTGGCATTAGATCTCACCTTCGTGTCAGAGGTGAGACAGCTTTCCTGAGGAAAGTTTACTCTTTTCGGTTTAGAAGAAACTTATTTTTTTTTAGGAAAAGATCTCAGCATCTCTCTGGAGACACAGGGAACTCCATTATAAACTGTGTGGTGTAAAGGCAGGCTACAAGGCAAGCATTATAGAAGCACTGAAATCCAGAACACCCTTTAAAATTGGTCCACTATTAAAAAGGAAGGAGATATTAAAGATGTGCAAGTCTAAATGTGTTGAATGCCTTAGGAAGAAATTTATAATACTATTAGAGCCCCAAAGTAAAAATATTCCAGCCACACCAACACCCCATCCCCTCAAAAAAAAAACCCCTACAGATCCTGAGCCAAGGGATAACACTATGCCCACATTAACTCTTAAAAAAGTCATGAAGACATGCAAGAGTAGTGTTCTGATGAAGTTTTAATTCTTTTTCTCTCAGGCACAGAAAAAGTAATGATACAGCACTGCAAATTAAGTATTCTAATGCAAATCATGTCCACTTCTGAAAGTCACAATGACCTTAGCAGCTGCCCCAACTAAAATATTGCCGAAGTTCTCTCAACCAAAGGACAAGTCTATACGGTTCTCACAGGACACAGAACAGTAGAAAAAGATGTACACAAACCTGTAACTTGAAATTAATTCCTCTGAAGAAAATGAGGATAGCTATTGTATGAGAAACTCATGGGTATTTTAATAAGATGCAAAAAAGAAGTTATAATGAACACTGATATTTGATATCTTTAATGTTTCATTTTGAATTTTAAATAATTAATTTTAAAAAACAAACAAATAGTAATTGGGTTTTAATAATTGAGAGAATAACGGATAAGGAAACATCCAAAAAACAGAAAAGGAAATTAAGTAGTAATGGAAATGGCCTTAGATAACTTAAAATCATGTTTCAGTGTATTACATTTTCTCCTCCCAGGACTTCACGGACCCTTGAATCTCATTCAAGTTCTCATTGAGCTGCCTCTTGAGCAAGGCTTGAATGTTTTTATGCACTGCTGCAATGCTATAGTGAATTCCATGACTTGCACTACAATAGGAAGGGCTTGTACTTACTAAGAAGCAGTTCTGCTAAAGATGTTCATGATCTGCTCTGCAAGATGTATAAGTAGATTCAAAGATGCACTCCTGCATGTTCTACCTGCAACACATGTTCCAATAGCATACCATTTATCACTGCCAGCTCACAGATGGATGGCTTCACGAAAGAGGGAATCTGCATACAAGCAACAGGCAAGTTTGGGCCAAGCTGGTTGTCTGCATTCGTTCTGTTTACAACTATGTTTGACAAAGGCAGGTACTAATAGCAGCAAGGATCACTAGTGTCCAAAACCACTATATTTTGCTCAGTCTTGCAACTTTCTTAAGGATCTGTTCTGTATTAAATACAGGGACCGTGAGATAAAGGAAAGTCAATAAGCTGTTGGCTTTTTTTCATCATATGGAGGTGTCACAGCTGAAAGGGGCTTTAGATTTACAGTATTTGAAAGTCTGCATATTTCTAAACACAAAGGAATTTCACAAGAGCATTGTACAGAGAACTCATGAGAAACCTGAAGCAACAAGTCTGGATTCTCTTAGAAAGAATAAAGAAGCACTCCAACTGATGCCAAAAGCCTTTGAAATAAAAATGCAGTGTTTTTCCTGTCCCTCACTGTCCTATACATTTGTTTATTTAAATTGATCTAATGTGAGATTCACAGATATGTGGTATGTCTCTGATATGACCAAGCCAGGGGCAACTGGCTTAGCATAGAAATCCCTAGGAATGCTTCTGAAGCCCTTAGATGGGCAACAAGCCCTTTGATCATGCCTACAAGTTGCTCCCTGGGAAGGCATGTGGCCCCAAACGCTCCAGTGGTAACCAAAAGGGATACATGGCTGAAAGTTTCCCAAGGCCCAAAGCACAGGTCAAACTGTAACAAGTCACTTATGCTTAGCAAAGCTTTAAAAAATTACAGCAATATTTTCAGTGTTGCTTTATTATAAAGTATAAAATAACCAAAGATATCCCCCTCAGTCATGAGCCAATGCAGGCTTTGCTGTTCTGAAAACTGGTAGGGTTATTCTGACTTGTTGAAATACAAGTCAACAAGCATGCACAGTGACCCGGGTCCCATGTGACTGTATTAGAGAAGAATCTGGCATATTCTTCCTCAGGAATGCTCCAAGCAAGATTCTAGCCTGCACAGCAAACCTTTACCACCCAGAAGTCCTCCGCTATGGAAAGGGACTTTATTTCCTCCCCCATTTCAAAAGGAAAGGAGGGAAGGGCAGATAGATACAGGACATCTATTAAATTTTCTAGCAGTATTCACTGTGGTGAATAATCTGAAGTAGCGTAGTGTTGAATTACAGTCCTTGAGAATGGTAAGGATGTGCTAAATCAAAAAAAAAAAAAATCGACTTGCTGTTTGTCATATTAAGGTGGCATTTACCCAAAACCGTAATTAAAAACTTCTTTAAGCACCATTGATTATTATAAGCAAGGTTTAACCATTTCAAATATTACAAAAAGAAAATAATAAAACCACACACAAAAAATTCCTCACTTATATCTTCAATAGCACTCATTACAGAATACTTACAAGGATCTTTTTCCCATCATTTATCTCCTTAAATAAAATTTCCAGGTTGTTAGTACAGTTTGCCATTGGTCACCTAACACCTGATCATCCCATGTAATTATCTGAGAAGTTGTCATGTCACCTTTAAGAAATTGTGCCTTTAATGCTCTTTGGCCTTTGCCAGACAAATAGATAGAAACTGGGAATCATTCCTCCCCTTTACAGGTGTTGCTTTAAAAGACTGATCAAGAGGGAAATGTAAATGTTAACCTACTTCTCTCCCTCTTCTGAAGTTGGAGATGCTGCTTCCTGCTGCACTACAAGTGTCACACAGTGGTCCATCTACAGCAGAGAGAAGCCAGTCAGCTTCTGCACCAGGGATAAGGGCTGTACTGCTCTACTGCCTCACACTCCTACTGGAGCCAAAAGAGTAAGCAAGTAGAGCCATTAATAGGAGGCCAGCATTGGCAGCTCTCCTTTTCTTCTGTTTACTTGAGTGGGTTTCAGGCAGCAAGGGAGATCAGTGACAGCAGAACCCATGGGACCTAACAACTCAAAGGCCTTCTTTTCATGCATCCTTAGAATGCCCTAGAAGCTTCCCCCACTCCTTTGCCAGCGCTGCCAAGTTCACAGCTGGCTGCCAGACTTACATCAAATTAAAGCAAGATTACAGGAGCAAAAGCTTACCTGCAACAACCTTGCAAGCTATTTAGAGTCCTGTAGTGATGCTGTATCATCACCCTCAGGCACCTCACTCAGGTCCTTAAGTGTGCAACACTCTACACTGCCGCTGCTTCAGAAACCTCTCTGAGCTGCCTTTTTCAGTTTCTCACCCTGCCACCATAGCCATGAGGAGCCCTAAGAGATACACTTACAATCCCCAGAGAGGTCCAGGGGTTATTTGCATTTCAGAGCATGAGTCTCCAGGTGATATTGAGTCCCTCTTTATTTTTGCTTCAACCCTGTTCATATTTTCCACTTAACACATATATTATAATGCACAAAATTTCAAATGAGACAGGTTATCATTCTGCTTTCTTGACAAGATCTACCTTTTAAAGTTTCTGTTGGTAATAAGCAGAACTACTGCTGGAAATCACTTGGAGAGAAATGGCATCAGCAGTACAGTGTAAATAATTAACGAAACCATTCTTTTAGACTGCATTATGCAGAGAGGAATAAATCATCAGACAAGCATTAAATATTTCATTAAAGTTATTGTAAATTTGGAGAATCAAATGTCCTTCTGTATAATTTCACAGCATTGAATTGTCATCAATACCTTTAAGAACTGCCTCTTATCCCCTTTGCATCACTGAAGGAGATGAATTGTCTTGAATTCTACATGCACTAAGTTTTAAACAACCTCTAAAATTTTTAGAAGACTGATCATAAGAATTTGAGGGGTGGTGGAAAACACACAGACCTTTTTGTGGCCTCTAAGAAAACCATGAAAGATCATCCAGCCACATAACTTTCTCTCCAAATCAGTTGACATTAGTTTTTCAGGAATAATGAATGTTGTGCCTTATGACTTTTGGTAATGTTACATTTTCTTTTAAGAGGCTGATAAATTCTATTTACTTTCCAAGACAGAAAAATAATTTTTGCCACACAGAGCTCACCTGGAACTGAAAAAGTATAAATAATTTGCTCCTTTCCTGGTTTATTTTTATACTTATCTCTTTTAAAATAGATGTTTCAGGTTTCCCTTTGTCACTTGTGCTCATTACTAATAGTAAATGTGCTCAAAGTTTCAGCATTTTCTGCCAAACTTTTCCCTCCTCATCAATCTTAAGCTGATGTTTTTCATCCTATGCCAAAATCTTCTTAGGCTTGATAAAATTAAGGCAATGCAGTATCCAAAGAAAAAGCAAAGGAGGAGTAGAGCGTCATCATTGCCTTTTTTATAGTAGGAGGTGTAGGAAGTCCAAAGTGACTGCTAATCTGCATCAAGATCATTATGTGGATGGGACCAGGATATCTTCAATATCTAATATCCATCCTACAATGAAGAAAGTCAGTGCAAAGAATTAGACTACTGTAAATACAAGATTTTTTCACTGGCAGATAGTCCACAAGAAAGCAAGATGACTAGAACATTAAAACAACTTCAGAAGATTTAAAATAACTCATAACACACACTGAGGCCAGTAACATGGCATTTTTACTTCTCTATTAGATAGAGAGAAAGAGAATTACAGAAGTTCTCATGTGAATAGAAATTATTTTTAAACAGCAAGACAAAATTTACACTTGTCCTCTGAGTAAAAACTCTACTTTTACTGATTTCTAAGAGGATTTGGGTGGCAGAAGAAATTATGCAGTACGCACAATAATAAACTCCACAAAGATAACATATGTGAAGCAGTCCTTATTGGAAAAATAGCGTTGGTAGTATGCATGCCTGCATATAATAATCATACAGATTTACAGCCTAAATCCTAACACCTAGAAAAATCCCAAATCATACAACTCTTCCAGAAGTATGGGAAGGGGACATTCATAGTTTCTCAAAAACTTCAGCAATTGTGTGGAATTGGAGCACTTCAAAGGTTCGGGCTCCAGGTTCGGAACCAAGACAAAATTAACATTAGAATTCCTGAAAGTTCAGATGTCACAAAAATAAGGCAAAACTCAAAAATTTCCTCATATTTAATAATAAATGAATGACCACTTGAACATAAACTCTGTCAATTCAGCAGTTGCATCTCTGGTTGGCAGCTGAAGCAGCTTCATGGCTGGAGCACAGAGGTCCTGGTTTCTGAGCAAAAAAGGGCTCACTCCCATGTTGGAAAAGCTTTTTGATGGCATCTTGTTTCCAGTGTTGCCTTAGAATCCTCAATCTCCAAAGCAAGATGCTGAAGCCAAGAGCAGATTTAATACTCACTTACCCACAGTAACAGCATAATACATAGGCAAAGCTTTATATGTATACTTATATTTATACACCAAAGTTCTTTGTTGTTTTTTCTCTTTCGCTTAACTAGACCAGTCCTATTGCTTTGTGCCATGTGGTCTATCCCCTGCTCTTAGACAGTCTTTGCAATGCTGAGAGTACCAAAATATTACATCTGTAGTTCATTATAAGCCTGCCTGTGCCAGTTGTACTGGGAGGGAATAGGTGTGGCTTTTTTCATCTTCTCAATTTAGACACAAACAGGCAGCCAAGCACAGTACAGCCCAGAATACACAACATCATATATTACCTGAGCTAATGGGCTATAGCTAGTGCCTCATGCATTCTGTAATAGGGCCAGATGCACTCAAACAAAACGTGTTTGTCTGCAGTACTGTTTTAATCAGATTTGTTATTCTCGCTTCTCCTAAAACAAACTAGCCAAAATGTCATTATTTTATCCAGTATCTAGTTAATCTCTGCTATACCATAATCAAAAGATACCAAACCAATACTTTTGAAAATTTAATTTTATTTATTTAGTCAATATTAGGCTCATCAAGATGCCCTTTATCAAATCCAGTAGTCTGATTAACAAATTAGTCATCTTCAAGCAACATCCAGCATAGCACAACATTATTATCCTTTCTAGATAGAAATCTGTGTGATCTCATAATGAAACACCAGTGAGATAAAAAGTGCTGAGCATATTATTTGATATTATTCTGCAGAGAATATGGAAGTTCAGTTGCCTTCTAACCAATGAAGCAGGGTTGTTGCATCTGACTTACATTATCCTATAACACTGCTCAATTCTAACAGCAAATTTGAGATTAAAATGGGCAAGTAAAGAACTGGATCATTTCCCAGAAAGGTCTCTGAAGGCAGTCTGTTCTTCTTAGCAACTAGTTAGTAATCAAGAGACAATTACTGTGGATTAAAGAATTAGATAATAAAACAAAAAGTCTAGTCAGAAACTTTATTGCAAACATTTTACTGCCATAGGTCCCACTGTAATAATAAAAAATTTAAAAAAAATCTCAAAGTATTCTCATTTTGTCACAAAGTTAACTAAAGGAATAGAAAGACAGAGGTTTGGAGACATTTGACAAAGATGAAAGATTTTCAGTAGTCCAGATTTCTTCCAAAGAACATGACAGAAATAGAAAAAAACACTGTATTTTCTTGTAGCTTTAATAGCTTGACTAAATTTTAATTAGTCAAATCTCCTAGCACTGCACTTTGCATCTGTGGACACTGTAATAACTCACCCATTCAGAACAGCTGAGGCAACTTCAGATGTGGTTCAAGTAAGCAGTTTTCCTAAAGTTAGAACATTCTTGTTCTCCTCTATGAAGGACAAATCTAGACTGTTAGAATCATAGAATTGAAGAAGCACCAGATTGGAAGAGACCCATTGGATCATCAAGTCCAACCATTCCCACCAATCTCTAAACCATGCCCCTCACTACTTCATCCACCCGCACCTTAAACACCACCAGGGAAGGCGAGTCAACCACTGCCCTGGGCAGACTGTTCTATTGCCTAATGACCCTTTCTGTGAAGAATTTTTTCCTTATGTCAAGCGTGAACCTCCCCTGGTGGAGCTCGAGGCCATTCCCTCTTATCCTGTCCCCTGTCACTTGGGATAAGAGGCCAGCTCACTCCTCTCCAAAACCTCCCTTCAGGTAGTTGTAGAGAGCACAAAAGTCAGAAGAGTTAGTGACTACATTCTGAGCCCTAGGATCTTGCATAGTACTCAAGTATTCTAGACAACTATCAGTGTAGTGATAGGGAAGTACTAGCTGAGCCACGTAATCCAGAACTAAAGACCAAACAACATGCTGTAGGAATAAAGTGTGTTTATACAAATCATATAACTCCTATGCAATTTCTATTATTATTCTTCACATGCTGGAGCAACAAAGGATGGTATTTCAGAAACCCTGACCCTGGGTTCAAATGGGATAAACACTTGAGATTTCTATGTAGAGTGAAAATTAGCCTGTCTGGGATGAGAAAAAACCCAATGCAGTTTCAAGCACCAGAAGCAAAAATTCAAGATTTACCTAACCAAATAATCTTAAGACTAAAGAATTTGTCAGGTTCCTTCTGAATTTTTCTTTCTTCACCTCCCTCTCCCTCATCAAAACACATGCCAACATCCATCCCATGAAAGGTCCAGATGCCTTTTTTGAAGTTTTCCTTCACTGTTTGTTACTCTCATGAAAAAAGTAGAACACTGTATTAATGACCAATGAAGGAGTCTACCTGATCCAACCCACAGAGTTCAGGGAATTCCAAGTTTAAGGTTAACATAACTTTCACTGTGCCCCTCCACATGTGTTTTCACACCATTCGTAATGTACAGTGACAGCAAACAGACAGATCCAAGAGATTTTACAGGGTTTATGCAAATTTATACATTTCCAAGGAACGTTGCCAGGTATCTACTTAGTTCTAATAGATGGCTGAGTAATAGTCACTACAAATCTAAAATATTTCTTTTGGTCTTTCATTGTATTGTTAATTTAACTGTTTTCTTTCAACTTCATCTTAAAAAGGATGTTGTAATCATGATTAGTTTAGGATATTACATATACAATCTGATTTATCAACTATTTGCATCCCTTTGTGTATTAAACACTGCAATTAAAAAAAAGGTACTATTTATTGTGGCAGAATTACTTTTGTTTATATTTCCACTAAGAGCAAAATTCAGGCTTCTGGTATGTTACCATTTCTTCTAGACCAACTGTGATATGGGCTAGTTTTTACTGACATTCTTAAAGTACCAGGTAGGATGTCAGCATTAGAAAAACTGTACATTGGCTGAAATAGACTGTTTAAAAACACACTACCACTATTACAAAAAGGAGGGACATGACTGTGTTGACGGGAATGGTTGAACTCGAGTATCCAGTGGGACTCTTCTAACCTGGTGATTCTATGATTCTATTGGTCAGCTGACGGACTGTACTAAGTTCTGTCTAAGGTAGCTTGATAACAAAAAAAAACATTATAAAGGCAAAATGTTTTTCAGAGATATTAATCCTTAACCCGAGATCTACAGACACTAGCTAAAGAACTTATAGAATCTATTGTAAAAATAAATAAATAAAATGGCAACAAAAAAAGGAGGGGGTAGGGACAAACATCTGGCTTGAACTCTCTCTAAATTTGACAATTACAATCTAAAAATCTTCAAATTCCAATTAAAATCCAGAAAGTTAACAACTAAATTCCTATAAGGGTTTACCCTTCACACAGCATCAATACGTCAACCCTTTTTCAACCAGTGCAGATTTGTGAATACTCTTGATTCCTTGAAAATAAAGCACCAAGAATGCTTATGTTCATTAGCACCAGGGAAACACCATTAGTTCAGAAAGATGCGAACAAGTGTATCTGCACAGGTAGGCCAATTATTTTTCTCATACCAAATAACTAGATTCCCAAATATTTTGCACCAAACATGTTGTCTCTACTTTTTTTTCCAGAATAAATCTGGAAAATGTGTTTGTTTTAATTTCTTATTCATTTCTCAAAACTCTGCACATACCCCAGCATTTTTCCCAAATCAACTCATGCATTCACAAAACCTTCTGCATTTATCATCACCTGTATGTTTAATTAAAATGCTATTTACTTGTCTTTTCAGGCTATTAATAAAGTTGTTAAGGAAAATGCACTTAACACTTATCTCCATAGTACTATTGGACATCACTCCATAATCTCTTTGTTTTCCATTTATCATGTCTTAAAGATCCTTTTTCTGTACAAATCAAATTGGACTTGGGTCCCTAGTGAAAATCTGGATTTTCATTCACAGTGAACCAGTCTGACCATACATAATGTGTCCTGAGTTCAAAGGGACCCACTAAGATCATGAAGTCTAACTCCAGTCCCTGCACAGGACAACCCCAAAAGTCACACCATGTGTCTGAGGATATTGTCCAAATGCTTCTGGAATGTAATAAGAATATATGATTCAGCACTAGATTAAGTGCTAAATCAACTGTGCTTAGTTAAATTTACTCAGGATTACTTCAGGAATTGGCCAGGGTAATCTAAAAGCTGGTCAACATTATTTTCATTAATTCATGGAAGTTAACTAAGATTTGTGGAGTGTAGTGTTTTGAGGTCTGTGGGTAGGACAGGAGGGGAAATCCCAGTGTTGTTCATTCGTCTGTAAAATACATTGGAACAAATAACAAAACAAGTTTGTGTCATAGCTGCATGGACCTGTCAAAAGCACTTAAATTTCTTCTAGGGTGTTAATTGATCTAGGCTATGAAAACAATGAGAGCATAAGAGTGAGGGAGCATGAGAAGTATTGCAATGGCTTTTCTTGCACATAAAACGCTGGTATGAAAACACAAGCAGACCCAGATAAAGATATGCGGGTAAAATCTAAGGTAAGGCACTACCAGGTTCAGGACATCATATGCTAAGGAACTTGTAGTGTGATCACAGGTGAAACCATAAGACAGCAGGAAGAAGGTTCAGAAAATTAGAAAGTCTATTATTATGCCATTATCTTCCATGGTCCTGTTACATTATAGTACAGCATTTTCAGTTAAAAAGATGGAGACTAATGATTTACAGAGACACCTGACAACTAGAAGGGACAAGTGATTTTAACACCTACACTATTACATCCACTTCAGTCAGTTGTGTGCCTTATGCAGACAACCAGTCTTACTGAAAACAATCTGACATATTGTGAAGGAGTTTGAGGCATAGGTATCAGATAATTGGCTATAAAATTCTGGAACTTATTGATTAATAGCAAATATTTTCCAAGTTTTAGAAGGCTAAATTACCAGAGTGTCATTTAAATCAGAGCCTCTAAAAACTAATCCATCATGGACTGACCTGGCTCAAAATGTTCTTTTCCACATACTAATTAAATTAAGCTGAGAACTTACGGTGAGCAAGGCATCAGAAAAGTATTACCAACTGCTAGCCTCGCAATCCCCACAAAAAGTTAGCAAATTATTTAATTTACTACTGCCCCAAAACTATGTTAATATTTAAAATGATAGCACAAATATTTTTTCCATTAACAGTGTTTAGCAGGAAACACATGGCACTGGAATCATCCAAAACATTTTGAGTTAATCACACTTTTGGGCTGTAGAAAGATGGTGACCTGGCGCCACAGGGTAAAAGTCTAATTCAGTTCTACTCCCCATTACAAATTAAATAACAGCACAAATTAGCCCTTACACATGCCCCTTTTTCTCCCCAGTATTGCACACAAACTACACAGAAAAAGAGACCCATAGCAACAGCTAAAGGGTAACCATGCCAAGTTTATGAAAAAAATTGTTCATATTGCAAGCAACTAAACTATTTCAACCTGCAGCCTCTCCATAGGGAGAAGCACTCCACTGTACAGCATCCATGAAACCAGCATGCCTCTAGCAGTAAAAACATCCCAGAGTACCTACAGAAGGGCTTACACACGAGAAATTACAGCGCAAGTGATTGCATTCAAATCCAACTTAGTCTGCTAGCCGATGGGGAAGGACAAGAAATCTGTCGATTTGTCTTCCAAGCAGTTTGTAATTAGCCTCTAGCCAGACTTCAGAGGGACTTTATGCTTTCCACTGCCTCCTCTCCTTTGTGCAAAGGGAACAGAGAAGGATGAAGGTTCTTATCACCATTGCTGAGCCAAGCCTAGCAAACACCCTACATCCCTCCCAGAAACTGCACAAAAGCAAGCATGCCCAAAGGCTTTGTTCAGACATCTCTGTCCCAGAAATGAACTGTTTACTACTTTTGATACAAAATAAATTAAATTAAGCTCAGACAGGACACTTGCAGAAAACTATCAGGATCAACAGCATGCAAGACAGCATTACAACTTTCAGCTGACTATTTTCCAGGGTTTTGAGCAGCATACTTTTCAATCTCACTGCTAAAGAAAGGAACATAAGATCTGTTTCAACTTCTCTCTCCACCCTTCTCTTTACAATGATTGAGACAAGAAAAGCTTTTCACCAGAATAAAGAGCTCTCTACCAGTTTTAAAGAACACTGCATAATCTGGATGATGAACAGGGAGAGCTTTGGCAATAACAAGACTTTGCCCCAATGGCTTCATTTCTCATTGTCATAGCACCTCCATCATAAGTTTATCATCTTGCATGTACAGAAGGTATGTTTTGCATGTACCACTCCAGTTCAATTTAGTAGAAATATTAAAACTTATTAACAACATTTCTCTGCACGTAAAGATAAAATGGTATGACTTTTTGATAGCAAGTGGATAATATTTGGGATCAATATCCTCCAAAATTGCAGAAATAGAAATGCAAAGAACAACCATGTTAGTTCCCATACAGGCAAACCTTTACCTGTTACATCAGATCAAATTGGGTTTTGCAACAACATTGTCAGCTTTGCTGTAGTGTAATAGGACAGGACAGGTTCAGGGGCTATTGTCACTAGGTAAAATGGCCTCAAGCAGTGCAATAGGCACTCAGCAAAGAGAAAATATGGTTTAAATGTTCTTTCATTGATTGAGGGAGGCTCTATAATTGGAAATCAGCTCGAGCCAAACAAGAAAAGAACTGTAGGGTGGGAGTTGTCCTTATCTGACAATATCGGAAAAATGTCGAGGCAATTAAGAGCAAGTTATCAGTGTCTGGTATAACATACCTTTGTCTAGAACTGATTTTTTTGGAGAAGAGAAAATTGTATATTAATCTACCTGTACTCCAGCAAGGCATTTGATGAAGTACCTCATGAGATCAGCTAAAATGTGAGAGAAATTAGTATGGTGGAGCAGGGAGTAACTTAGAAGGGGTTGTGCTGAAAGGCCTAAGTAAAGAGTCAGGAAGGGGATTAGTAACAGACTTTCTCAGGCTTAATCTTGAGACTGATATTTCTGACTGCATTCACTAACAACCTTAGAATAGCAATCTTGGAATGACCTCCACACTTTCATTTCTCAAGCAAATGATTTGATAAACAAATGGTCTTTCCTACATGCCCAGAAAGTCAGAAACCTTTCCCTTTGGAAACCCTAAAAAAGAGAGGAATACTAAAATTATGTGCTCCTTTCACTACCAAAAAATCTATCAATTATTCTGATTATTCTCAGAACTCTTTACAGAGGAGTATGAAATAACATGTCTAAAATATTTATATGGTACAGATGGAAATTTCAACCAATTCTAAACTACCAAAAGTCTTGAAGACTAAAAGTAACTGAACAATAACATTAAAAAATAAAACTTATAGTGTTTAGAATTACAACTGAAAAGCTACTTTTGATGTTAAAAGTTCAACACATTTTCACAACTTAATGTTGTGATAATTTGTAAGTACAAGTCCTAGCACTGTTGAAAATCTTTCCTGCTTGAAATGCTTGAAAACTAAAGTTTTATGATAAAAACCTAAAAGGAACCTTAAGGTAATTAAACAACCCTAGTTGCTACAACAATAAATTTATACAACCATCACCTGTCATTTTACAGAAAACAGCTTTCAAATATATGTGTTTTGTTTTCACACTTAAAGGAAAACAGGTAGAAATGGAGATAGACTTGTGTGAGATATCAAGGATGTCAAAGCAAGATGTTAAAAGCTATGAAGAGAGCAAAGCTGGAGTAGCTTAAACTATTCTGCTACAAAAGCTCTACAGAGGGAAAAACTGCAGACTCAGTTCAGTTGATTTATTTCTCTTCTTATACACCAAACAAACAAAGGAAAAATTAACTGTTAGTCCCCCAGTATATTCTTATGTTAACTTGTTCCAAATTGTACATGTCATCCTCACAGGTAAGCCTGAATCATTAATTCATGACTAAAAATTTATTACAAAGAACTGTGAATTTCTGCAAGTAAAATCAATTTATTATGGAAACCATGAAGAGCAAGGCAAATAGATAAGGAAGAAGTTGTTAAAGTCAAAGCCTTCTCTGCTGTCTAGATGCCATTTTGAAGAATAAGTTTCAACTCAGATTTATTGACAAAATGTGTTAAAACCAATTTCTTTTTCATCCTCTATATTTACTTGTAACTTTTAAGCTGACTTGACCTTTTCCTTTTCCCACAGAATAAATTAAACACATTTTTCCTGTCACTTAGCAAAATAGTTAAGTAATCAGAAACTCAACAGTTGGCAAATGTGGTTGTGACACAAGAAGTTAAGTTAACATAAATGTATGGACAGAACATTAGAGGACAAATTCTCACATCTCTCCTCAGACACAGAAGTTAGGACTTAGAGGTATACTTTCTGACTGGCACACTCTGCTTAAGACAGGGATTCCAAAATAAATAATCCTTACACTAGTATAGTGACATTATAGATTTGATGCAAAACCTGTTCAGGCAAGGACATGAAGTAATTTTTTTGTGACCTAGTCAGAGTATGTACATCGTTTACTCCAGGAGTTGAAAATACAGACTCAGTAAAGTTCAAATGTTGTACACAGACAATATCTAATCCAGAAGTCCTGGTACATATCACAGACATAGCCCATTAAAAATTTTGTATAACTGAATTGGCAGAGCAAGTTAATAACATAAGTGCTTTTCATTATGTAGCTCCGCAGTTTTGATCCCTAGTAGGTACCCTTAATCCAGATTTAATATATCTGGGAAAGACAGTCTTGGGACCATATCCCACAGAATTTACAATTAACTTAGGAAAGCTGGATTTTAGCCAAAAACCTTGCAACAACACTTTTCTCCATAAAACATGCCTTTTTTTTCTATCCTACGTATGCTTTGAGAAAACCAGAATGGAATTTTCAATCAATGCAAGGAAGTTCATAAGTATTCCCCTAAATCTGTATCTCCCACCCACTCTCCCACTCAGTATCTCAACTGGCCGGTTATATAAGTTTTTCTTCTTGGAAATGTTCTATAAACGGTTTGGTTTCACTTATTTCACAACCGGACCAAACCAGCTCTTAAACATTTCTTATTTTTGTCAAAAACTGCTGTTTCAAAGCATCCCTGAGAGTCTTGATCCCTGGCATGCTGCACATGTGAAAACCAGCTGCTATGTCCTGTACATTTGGGATCAGAGGAGAACGAAACTATTAGTAGTACAAAATCAATGGAAACTGTTCAGTATTGATTAGCAAACAACTCCTATTAACCTAGGAATTGTCCTGCACCAGGCCAGGAGAGCCATTTTTGCCATCCTGAACCACAGTTAGCCTGCAGAAGAAAGAAGTAGAGGAGAATAAATGTGAGAAACCTTTTGCATCTGTGTGCCAGCAATGTACAGTCACGAGATGCACTGAGAATGTGGACTCGGGGGCTACAGCCAGTTCTTCCTCCAAGCTCCTCCACTTCAGACCCCAGTGCAATACCAGCAGGATAGCCCTGAGTTCTTCATCCAACTCAAGCTATACCAGAAGATTTTCCATTGAAAATATAACAATTTATCTTTCATTTTCAAATACAGAAATTTCCCATGCAAAGGAGATCTTAAGTTTTACTGACACTCCACATTATGCATCCCAAATATCACTATGTATAATGAACTACTCATTATCTGTTAATTAAAACTAAATTGGCCATATTCCACTTAGAGTAGTTTAGAGGCTGTGTAATTTACATAGTTTTAAATTATACAGCCAATAAAGTGCTAATTATTGAACTTTTCTATTATATTTGAATTTGCAATAAAAGGGTCTAAGGTTTTAATTACTGCATACAAACAAGTCATTGAATTTCAGGGTTTGAACATGTTACAATAACAAAATCAAACTACGGTACTTTCAAAAGGTAGTTAGGATGTATTAAAGTAAGACTTTAAGAGCTATGCTGATTTAATTGCAAATGAACAGAACCTTTTATTAATATGAACATACAGTATCTGGAGGGGGAAATATATTTTATGTTTTATTATAAGTGTGAAAATTTTGGCAACAATATGTCAGGCAGTATGTTTTTAAAAGAAATTTATTTGGCCTGGGTCCAAGAAAAGATTCGCTGTATGAAATCCTGATTTTGTTTTGCTCAGCTTCTTAATGCATAAACCCAGAGCTGAACCCAGGCATGGTATAAGCAGCTAGTGTTTCTATACACTATATGTCTCTTCTTAACACTCTCACTTCCAGGGTTAGAAGCAACTTAGAAAATAATTTTCACCATGACAATTCTGGTGACAATACTCATGTCACCCCTACAGTGAATCCTCTGCAGTACTGCACATCTCAGACCATGAGAGAAACCTTGCAGAAAGGTCCATCTCTCAGCTACCTGCATCTCTCAGCACAACTTACACAAGCAGAGAAGTCCAATGAATGGCATATAGGGCAGGACCTACAAAGAGAAAGACTCCCATGGCAAACATGGTTCTCCACATCAAATGAAGAGTTTTCCTTAGACTGCATTGTTTGCGTTTATACAATTTTAACACCCCAATATTTACACTCCAAATTCTGGCGTCCCCCAGACTTCCAGCCAGCAGATCACTTCGCTTACATTTGTTACTTCTGATTTTTGTCTTTTCACCACTTCTTTTATAACTACCCATCAAACACATACAGAACAGTTGTACTTCTCACCCTGTAGATAAATACTGTTATAGGTGACTGGTAAGCCTTGCAAAGATGTTAACCTATCCAGCAATAACCATAGCTATTTTCCCTAGAAGTTGGTGAAACCAACCATCCTCCAAATATGCTTAAAAGCTCAGTGGGCAGGCACTGAACTGTTAAATTGTTGCTATTTTATTTATTTATATTTGAGGAAGAAGGGTTTATTAGTGCTCCACTGACACAAGTATTTTTATTCATATGTAAGCCACTTCTTAGCAGAAGCAATTAATACCATTGTACATGCAGTCTGCTATGAAGTACATTCTGAAGTGGTTTCTAAAAACAGTCCAGCTAATTTTCCTAGCAAAATCTTGGAAGAGTACTGCCAAAGCACCCAGATGTAAAGCAATCTTGTTCAGACAGGTCCTAAACACTTGTCTCCTAACTCTGAAGTATTCTTTTCAGCCACATCATTACATTTGGACTGTGCAGATGAACACAGATTGCAGTGCTGTTTACAGTTCTATAGCAATAATGATGTAATTCTAATTTAGAAAAAGATACTAATCTGTAAAATGAATTGCTTTTCTTGTTAGCAAGCCTTATCCTAGTGGCTGATTACAAAACAGTAGTATCAGGCTGAAATTAAGCTCCATTGTCAACTGCAGCCTTATTTACCTAGGCAAAATGTACAGCCAGGACTAATTAGTTTATTTTCTGAATTTCCAAATTTTCACAAAATGGAACACAAAGTGTCCATTCCCTGTGCATACAAACATCCCAATAACTATGAACACTTAACTTCCTAACAAGAACTTTGCTCTCAGTCATGAAAGACCAAAATCACAAACATTATGAAGTATAACAAGAGATTAAGAGAAAAGCACCACAAGAGTTTCTAGTCTGGTCCCGTGAAATAGCTCAGAATTTACTAGGTAAGTACCATAGCTGTGCTAAGTGGCCTACTGTCATTAATAGGGCTACTCGTAGTAATTTTAATGAGCTTAAGCAGAGCTTTAAGAACTTAAGATACAAAAACAGGTCATATTCAAACTGTTCAAAACAGTAACAGTCTGATTTGTCACTTTATTTTACAAACATTTTTACATCATATACAAAGCGTACTCACACATAGCAGATGAGAAAAAATATGCAGGTGAAAAGACAGTACATAGACTAACAACTGGTAAGATGATGTTCTCTGATGCAATGTAAGAAATTAAGAACTCAGCCTCCTATTTGGAGACCATGCCTCACAAGAACTTTTATATGTAACTTTTCCAAGCAATTCCACTGTGGCCCTAAGGCTTAAGGAGATACATTACAAATTATGAAGGCCTAAATGTTATCCTAATAGAAGCCAAACAAGTACAGACTGAGTGGTATTATGTCAGGCTGTTATCCACATGATTAGCCTCCAAAAATAAGAAATTTTAAAAAAAAAAAGCCCTCCTTTTTTACTCTGTACTACACTTCATCTTCTCATCTTCAAAAGGTACAAAGTAAAGCTTCTCCAGCACTGAAGAGGCCTCTGTCTAGAAAGACTACAGAGCTGACTAACCTCTTCAGAGGTAGGAGCACCTCTCCAACAATACAGCACAATTAATACTCACCATTCTTAACCTCAATGATCTGATAAGGGAAATTAACACCTTTTTCCTTCATGGATTTTTTCACCTCTCCTAGTGAATTTCTGCCCCTTAGTGCAAAATAATGCCAGCCCCTCATCCAAGCTGCACAGCTACAGCTTCTAAGAGCAAGCAAGAAAAGAAATTCCCTTTGAAGTTATAAAAGAACCAAGGCCAAAAAAAGTCAGAAGGACAGAAGGAAGGAAGGACAGAAGGAAGAAAGGACAGAAAAAAATTATGTTCAGTTTTTTCACAGCTACCCTTATAGCTAAGATAACCCTTTGCAGAAAGGTGTCTTCTGTACCCTGCACTGATGGGTTCCAAGGCATTCTGGAATTTTTCCCAGGAGAATTTTAGAATTTGGAGACTACACAGACTCTCTGGGCCCTTGTTCCAGTGTTTTGACTGCTTAAAAAAAAAAAAATTAAAAAAAAAAATCAAACAACATGCCACATATCACAAAAAAACATCAAACACCTCTTAATATCTAACTGGATTTTCTTGGGTTGCAACTTAAGTCCATTGTCTCTTGTCCTAATCCTCCATATTCCCAAGAAGTTTGATTGTCTCCTCCACACCCTCTATATTAGACAGCTGAAAACAAACCTAAGGTTTCATTTTTGCCCTCTATTCTCTTGGCTGAAGCAATCCAAGTCTCACTCTCTCCCCATATGCCATAATCTCCAGGTCTCTGACCAGTTTGGTAGGCTGCACTGGCCTTGCTCCAGTTCAATGTCTGTTTTGTACTGGTGAGCCCACAAGATGCAAGCACCACTGTAAAAGTAGTCTCAGAAATGCCAAAGGGCAAAGCTACACTCTTGCTACAGCAGCCGATAGTATGGTTGGTCGCCTTTAATCCTTGCCTTCTGCGTTTTCAGCTCCCTGTCCACCAGGCTCAAGAGGTCACACATGGTCTGGATGATGATGATACAATTCCCCTTGTTTGGGGTAAAAAGCAAGCATTACCTGCCTACAATCAGTTTTAACAGGATTACAAGGGGTCAGGCCCATCTATTTCTCTGTTACTACATGCCACTATTCAAGATATTCACAGCTACCCCTTATCCCAACACCTGCCAAACTACCACTCATTTCTAGACTGTGCAGGTAAAAGTCAAGCAAAGGCTTTGCATGCCCAGAGGAAAAACTGTCCCTTTCTCTCTTGTTGCCTCTAACCTACAGTTTCTTCATGTTCCCTCTTTCTGGAATTATTTTTCTGGAATTTTCAGGAATTAGATTTCTGGAACCTTGTGGGTTTTAAAATATTTTATTAACATATATTTCTGTCTGGTTAGCACAAATGAGAAGGGCAACTGGGTCCTTTTTTATTAATCCTTTCCAGATTTTGCAGCTGTGGGAGATGAACTGAGCCAGTTACTGGTTGGTCAGTTGGAGGAACTACTAGTATAGTACTCATTCATTAATTTTGTGCTTCAGAGCAATTATAAAGCATTAGAGCATGTAAACACAGTGTGACTGAACACAATTTGTCCCTCTCTCTGCCTGAAAATATTTTTTAAAGACATTTTTAGCATTAATAACAATTTTTGCCAATTTATCTGACCCAAGGTATAGTCTTATCATAGAATCACTAGGTTGGAAGAGACCCACCAGATCATCGAGTCCAACCATTCCCATCAAACACTAAACCATGCCCCTGAGGACCTTGTCCACCCATGCCTTAAGCACCTCCAGGGAAGGTGACTCAACCACCTCCCTGGGCAGCCTGTTCTAATGCCCAATGACCCTTTCTGTGAAATTTTTTTCCTAATGTTCAGCCTAAACCTCCCCTGGCAGAGTTTGAGGCCATTATCTCTTATCCTGTCCCCTGTCACTAGGGAGAAGAGGCCAGCACCCTCCTCTCCATAATTTCACAGAATCACAGATTCACAGAATCACAGAACAACCAGGTTGGAAGGGACCCATTGGATCTTCTAGTCCAACCATTCCTATCTAACACTAAACCAAGTCCCTCAAGATCTCATCCACCCGTGCCTTAAACACCTCCAGGGAAGATGAATCAACCACCTCCCTGGGCAGCCTATTCCAATGCCCAATGACCCTCTGTGTGAAAAACCTCCTTCTAATCTCCAGCCTAAATCTACCCTGGTGGAGCTTGAGGCCATTCCCTCTCGTCCTGTCCCCTGTCACTTGGGAGAAGAGGCCAGCTCCCTCCTCTCTACAACCTCCATTCAGGCACTTGTAGAGAGTAATGAGGTCTCCTCTCAGCCTCCTCTTCTCCAGGCTAAACAACCCCAGCTCTCTCAACCGCTCCTCATAGGTTCTGTTCTCCAGCCCCTTCACCAGCCTTGTCACTCTTCTCTGGACTTCTCCAGAGCCTCAACATCCTTCTTGTGGTGAGGGGCCCAGAACTGGACACAGGATTCAAGGAGCGGCCTCACCGGTGCTGAGTACAGAGGGAGAATCACCTCCCTGGACCTGCTGGTCACACCGTTTCTGATACAAGCCAGGATGCCATTGGCCTTCTTGGCCACCTGGCCACACTGCTGGCTCATGTTCAGTCGGTTGTCGACCAACACCCCCAGGTCCCTCTCCTCCTGGCAGTTTTCCAGCCAGGCTTCTACCAGTCTGTAGTTCTGCATAGGGTTGTTGTGCCCCAAGTGCAGGAGCCGGCATTTGGCCGTGTTAAACCTCATGCCATTGGACACTGCCCAGCGGTCCAGCCTGTTTAGGTCCCTTTGCAGAGCCTCCCTACCCTCCAGCAGATCCACACTTGCACACAGCTTTGTGTCATCTGTAAACTTGCTAAGGGTACCCTCAATGCCCTCATTCAGGTCATTGATGAAGACATTGAACAGGACTGGACCTAGCACTGAGCCCTGGGGAACCCCACTTGTCACTGGCCTCCAGCTGGACTTAACACCATTTACCACCACTCTCTGGGCCCGGCCATCCAACCAGTTTTCTACCCAGGAGAGTGTGCGTCTGTCCAGGTCAGAGGCTGACAGTTTCCGTAGCAGAATGCTGTGAGAAACTGTGTCAAAGGCTTTACTGAAGTCCAGAAAGACCACATCCACAGCCTTTCCCTCATCCAGCAGCAGAGTCACTTTGTCATAGAAGGCGATCAGGTTGGATTGGCAGGACCTACCTTTGGTAAACCCATGTTGACTGGGCCTGATCACCCAGTTCTCTTGCATGTGCTTCATGATAGCACTCAAGATCACCTGTTCCATGACTTTCCCTGGCACTGAGGTCAGACTGACTGGCCTGTAGTTCCCCGGATCCTCCCTGCCACCCTTCTTGTAAATGGGAACTACATCAGCCAGTCTCCAGTCCAGAGGTACCTCCCCAGTCTTCCAGGACTGCTGGAAGATGATGGAAAGGGGTTTGGCCAATACATCCGCCAGCTCCTTCAATACCCTAGGATGTATCCCATCTGGCCCCATAGACTTGTGGGTGTCCAGTTGGCCAAGCAGGGCTCTGACCACCTCCTCTTGGACCATGGGAGCCTCGTATTGCTCCTCTGTTTCCGGGGTATTTACACAGAGGGAACAGCTTTCTTTACAATTAAAGACTGAGGCAAAGAAGGCATTAAGTACCTCAGCCTTCTCCTCATCCCCTGTCACTGCTGTTCCCTCTGAGTCCAAAAGCGACTGTATGGTCTCCCTTGTCCTCCTTTTACTGTTTATATACTTATAGAAAGATTTTTTGTTGTCTTTTACAGACTTCCTTCTAGTTAGTTGTAGACAGCAATGAGATCTCCCCTCAGCCTCCTCTTCTCCAGGTTAAACAACCACTCAATCTCCTCTAAAGCTTAAAAAAACTTACCCAGATTCTCAAAATTTTAATGACAATTCCTTTTAGGTTTTTTAAGTCATGGAAATCACCAGTGAACCTATCATGACTCCCAGATAACCCATCCATCATTGAATCCTCCATGCTTCTCTTTCCTCTTATAGCCCTAGTAACAGTTCCAGATTCTCATCGACACTTAAATCTACATCAAATCTTTCCCTCCCATTCTTTCCCTCCCATTCTTTCCCTCCCTCCTACACTCACAGTCACAGGAAAATTGTGCTAACAAGACTTGACAGTTCACAACTGAAAGTAACACCAGCAAGCAAAGGGCAGAGAAGAAAGTCTTCTCTCCAAAGAGAAAGTTCTGTTTGTTGAGAGACAGCAAACTCAGACGTGCAGGCAGGACACATTAACCTTGGTTGAGGTCCAGTACATGTGGATACCTAAGGCTTGTTCATTTGGATACCCATTGCATTCTTCGTTGCGTATTTGTAGACACCTTTAGACTCCTGATACCCCTTGAGTAAAGTGCCTCAGAGAAAGTAAGGTGCAGATCAGCAACTGAGTGGTGCAACTGCATCAAAGCCTTCAGGCCATAAAAAGAGAGGTGACTGTTTACAAAGATGTATGACAGGCTATAAACGTAGAAAAGTGCATTCAGAAACATGTCAGGCCAGAGTTTGCAGTAAGCCACTTTCTACTGTCTGGAGTCAAGTCCCTGGAGTGGCTACTGGATATAGAATTTCTTTTGTAAATGCAGTCTTTTTTCTAAACCACTATTAAATATTTTAAATATCAGACTATTCCTAATTCCTACTATTGCATTTATATCTTACATCTTATTTTATAACAAAAAATTATGATTATCTGCAGATACCTCCTTTCCTTTTTTGAATTTTTCATGAACTATAGTCCTAAAAATGGGGTTTTACACACAAAAATTTCACACACATTAAAAGATAATGAAAGGTGCTTATGCTGCACACAACTGTTTTGTGGTACACTGGGAAGAAAACATGAATGGATTAATTTCCAACGACATGTTCGTACTCCCAGCCCAAAAGAGGTTTGAGATATGGTACATGGAAACTGTGACATTTTTGGAAGGAAATGTCGAGTTAATTCTAAAGGTATTCATTTCTTTATGAATTTATTCATTTCTTTATGTTCAGTATCTTTGTGTTCATGGTGACTAAAGAGCCTAGCTTTCATATATGGGACCCAGAGCTATATATTATACTTTCAGCTCCAATATCTGACAATTTCCAAGAAAGGTTTTCTCACAGAGCATATTAGAATACATGATATCTGATGTGACAGAAAGCTTTTCTGCTTGCTTGTCAGGCTCTTCTTGCCTAAATCCATTGGGCTTTGACTCACCTTTAGGTATGTAATGAGACTACTCCCATGGTTCTTCCTTAATCAGGCAACCTTTGACATCAATGTGACTACAGTCATTTAAGCTATACAAACTTCCCATTCACCACTTTTTCTTGTATGTTACCCTCAGTTGCAGTTCTTTTGTATTTAGTTTTTAATCTCAGCTGCTGAATTTCTCTCAGTTTGTATCTATAGAGAGATGACAAATACAGTTACCGTTCTAAAAATAATAAAAGCATCAGTTCCACATATAAGCTGATGATACGAATGACATTCCATTAGAAGAACTAGATGAAACGGTCTTTTTATACAGGATATCTGCAACAAAAATACTACTCTACAAGGAAAACATCTTCCATTTCAAATTCTTACTTCAAGAATTCAAGAATTTTTAGAGTGTATCCAATTCTTATTTGACACTGCTGTCACTAACTTTCCTTTTCTTAGGTGAAATTCACACACTTCAGTGTACTATCCATTTAGTGTAATTAATGACTCCATTTGTTTTGTCTCACACAACAGCAGTAGACATTTCTGTGATATTTCCCTTTATAAATCTTGCTGACCCCTTTGAGGGGTGAAGAAAAACATATTTATATCTGAACATAGTATTAACTTGCATTCAATCCAATAAATTAGTTTTATTTTCCTTCATTTCCCTAATCTTTAGTGTTAATCGATCAAGTTCTGTTCTTAAGGTCAGAAATATTATGTTTATTGTCTTCTGTTGAGCATTTACCACAAATTTCTATCAAAAATCTAACTACTACATTGAATAAAGATTCTACTACAAGATCCATACACATCTGTTTATGTAGTTAAAATGTAATTTTCCAAATGGTTTCAGACATAAGGACTTTTCAAAAGTGTTATACTCTACCAGTATATTAAAATGCCATTTTGTTCAATACAGCAAATGTGTATAACAAATGGTGAGCAGTGAAAAGGAAGTAAAAATGTCTCAATTTCTCTTGAAATTACAATAGACCCAACTCAAACATTGTGCTTTTCTATCCATCAGTGTACTCAATTTAAGTAAGTTCAGCTCAGTACCCAAATCCTCTTTATAACCTTAGCTATGATGAGAAGCTTCTTAATCACATTTAGCCTCCATCCCAATCTCTTATCTATTTCCTCTTTTTAAAGAAAATAAGTTATTTGTCAATCCTTTTTTAAGTTTAAAACACAGCTCGAACTCTTTGAGCAATCTTTCTAGCTAGAATAGACACAGAAATACTTCTAAAAGCAGGCAGATCCTTCTGTCCCCCTCATCAAGCAGGGCCACCGAAGCATTTAGGAGGTGTGCTCCCACCATGCTGACAGACTATGGGAAACATGCAGGTGATGCATCCTGCACAGAAAATTAGGCAATTTATATGATAAATATAAATAGAGAAGTAAAAGCTGAGCCACACAAAACCAGCTACTAGTGTCAAGAGAAGAGTGGCAGATTTTAGCAAAGGCCTACCCCTCCACCACACTACAGATTTTTTTCCTGTCTCAAGCAGGCTCCATCAATGGGTGGTTTACTTCAAACTGTTTTCCACAGAGTCTCTGCTTCCAACAGCTTTACCATTGCCCATACTGTTTCAGATGGGCTGCTTTTTCACTCCCTTCCAAGATGTTGATGCCCAACTCTAAGAATGCAAAAGGGCTAACTTGCCTGATTTTATGCAGGTTTTATTGAAAGATTCCTCTTCAATTCAGGAAGGAGTTCTTTTGAGCTGTTTTAATCAGCACAGACCCTTCAAGAGCAAGTGACAAACTGCCAGAATTGCCTGTAGCACTAGGTAAGTTAGGGGAGGATTGCACCACTTCAAATTACAGTTCCACTATAAATTCCAATCTGGGCTGGCATCTCCTCTAAGATAATATCAGAAGACAAAAACAGCAAAGACTAACTTTGGCTGCTTCTGTCTTCATTGTAAGGGATTCTCCATAACACGTTTTTTGACATTCTGGTAAGGTTTACTCTGCTCCCCTAGCTGTTTCACACTCCATTATAGCTTTGCTGTAACACCTTCTGATCACAGCCCAGGTATTTGAAGGACTGTTTTGCTCTTTTAAGTCCTGAAAGGCAAGCTTGACCTAATACAACTACCCCTCCAATTAGCAAAAAGCCTCAGATGAAGACATTTCTCAGTGTAAATCTGATGCTTCTCATTATACAGTTGATTAAAAAAGATCATTCAGCCATTTATTCACCTAAATCTAACAGGTTTGTGTCGGTGGTTTGTTTTGGGGTTTTTTTTTTCTCTCCCACATCATTAGCTGGAAAATTCAAAGAGCAAATTCACAATAAGTCAGTCCATGAGCTTTATTATGCTAACATGCTCTTTTTCTATCAGATGATTTCTTGTCTGTTTTGTAGGTGAAAGATTAACACTCAATAAGAGCTCAAGGGATGAATTGAATTAAAAGAGTAAAGACTGCAGTACTTCATCCTCCTGGTCTTATATCTTGATCTGCTTTAACGTGAATCTTAAGACCACAGATTTCAAGTCGCAGCTGAGGAACTGGGAAGTAAACCACAGCAAACAAATATAATCTCAAGCAACCTCTCAAGTGGAAATCTTATGCCAAGGATAGATGACACAAAGTGGAAAATTATTAAAAATACTAATCATAGTTGTCAGCATTGATGTTAGAGAAAGCCCAGTAAAACACAATATAGCTTAAGATAACAATTACTGGACAACTTTCAGTATCATTGAGTTTCTGCAAGTGTTTTCCCTAGTGGTCTGCATTTAAAAATGGATGCCATAGGCAGAAATTCTAGACCCAGACTAGATCTCCTAGCTTTTCTGTGGGCTCAGCCAGCAGTCTGGAAACTATCTGAGACACATATTAATTTTGAAATCATAACTACACAGAAATGCTTGAATTCACTTTTCAGTATCTACATTTTGTGAAACTAATTTTTCAACATCGTATTTTTGATGGCAGCCACCTACATATCACTGACTTTCAATGGGGCCCAAACACTTCAGTTTCTTCAAGTCTATTAAAAACCTACTTCTGAAATCCATATTGTTAAACTAACTTACTAGAGGTTTGTGACTTCTAGAAGAATTCCACTTTTCTCATCTAATTTGGTTAGTAGTGTACAAAACTACTGTTATAGGGTCAAATTTGATTTAAAAAAAGTCTGGACAGGGATTTGTAGGAATTCATACCCTTTACCTCCGTCAGATTTCTCTTTGTCCTTAACCTCTTTTTACAAGCCTTCTGTCCAATAACTATTCAGGCGTTTTCAACCAGCCTCTGCAGAATGACACAGAGTAACACAACATCTATTCATGCCTTCAAGCAATTGAATGTAAGCCTGAAACTCAAGTATTGTGAATCTCTGCCCAAATCTACCACTACACTGTGCAGTAGTCCTATTTAGGCATCAGGTAACATCCTACTGCTAACAATTCACTTGACTCCTATCTCCAGAGTAAACTGCTGAACAAGATTTCCTAGTAGTCCTTCAAAAACAGAAGTCAAATGTATACAAACACATGAAGTACCTAAAATCAAACCCTCAAAACCTACCATGCAACTCTGCTGTAGAAAGGGAGTTATGAAGACAAGTCTTTCACTCACTATTGGCTTTGTCCTCAAGTTTTGGAATAAAAGGGGTGGTGTTTCCCTATAACCACTTAATCCACTGTTTCTGAGAAATTAAATTATAGTCATCACATCTTTAATCAGTTTTCTTGTTAATGAAGTCATGATTAGGAGATACGACTCTCTTGTTGTTTGCTTTCTATGCCCAAAAGGTACTGCACAATATGTCAGGTCCCTACGGTCAAGTAACTATTCCAATAATCCAAAGAGGCTAGAGCTTAAGCAGGGGATTTCAAAGCTCAGATGACATACAATTTTAAGGAGATTTTAAACCTCATCCTATGGGGTTATCATAACAAGTAGTTAAGACAGAACTCAATACTCACCAGGAGTTGAGTCTTCAACCCCCTTTTACTTTCCATTCTGACTGAACATCTTTACTTTAACATCACAATATCATAGTGAGGTAGGCAAGAATTATCTCCATATTGCAGATTAGGACACGGAAACACAAAGCAGCTTTCCCATGTTGACGCAGTGAGCCATCAGGGAACACAAACCATACCTCCTCAGATCCATCAGCTGCAAGACTACACTTATCCCATTTTAGAGACAAGAATATTACTGCACATATTTCACTCACAAAACATATTTGGTATGGTATTCTTAATAACCTTAATTCTATTTCTTGATCTCTACCACCTAATTTCTAATCCTATAACTGTCAAGTATGTATTTTTTAATTAAACATGTTCCATGATCAAAAGTGGTTTTATCAATTTGATACTCTGCTTTCCAAGAGCGCCCAAATAACTGTCCAGATATATTTTCACATCTGGAAATTGAAAGATTTCCTATTCTTTATGTCAAACAGTGCTAAAGAGCGTTGTGACCTGTCTTTTGGGATAAAGACTAGCAGAAACATCTTAGTCATCTGCTTTTTATTAAATTACTGTAAGCTTTGTACTTTAACTCTCAAAATTTGAGAGGGCTAGTTGATTCAAAAGTTTCTAAGTGGGGTTCACATCTACATACCTACAAAGAGTACAGTCAAAACACCCTCTGCTTTAGAAAATCTAACAAAACAGGTTTTCAATGAAGTTGCCACTTGGTTTACTGCAGTATTTTCTCCACTACAGACATCAATATTTATTCATTTCTACAAATGCCTAAGGTCAAAGTTCCAAAATATAATGCAAATTTCTTAAAAGAAGGGAATGTCTCCTCTTCCCAATTCTTGTTTCAATTACTCCAAATGGACTTATTCAGTTTGTTGAATATTCTTAGGAGATAGTTAAGTGTTAATTGTCCAGGTTTTGCATACTTAGTACTAGCAGCCCATGGGAGCAATATCATCTTTTCAATTATTATTTGAAAATATTTAAAGAAAAACTAGAACAAACAACACACACCATAAAACACAATGAATCCCTCAAGACTATAACTAAAACTCCTCTACACCTACTTCTCTGGAACTACTCTAAGATGCTTAGGTCCACCTAAATCACTCTTTTCCTGTATATTTTTCTTTCCTTGTTTTTTTTTCATCCTACACCCCTTGGATGTCTTTCCCAGTCATCTTTAAGTACTGTTTTAAACAAACATAATTATAGGTCACATACTAAGAATTCAGATCCCAAATATCCCAGACTTCTGGGCCATTCAAACCCCAGATTTTGTTCTGTTTCAGGATCAGATGCAAGCTCACTCTAATCCTAGTCTTCCATTTCATCTCACTTTGGAAGGATAGTCTTGAAAAATGTCCAGGTACAGAACTTTGACTGCAATAGAGGTCATCTGAATGCCTGCAATGGGCCAATTGAAAAACAAAAGTATCTCCAAGTACTATAAATGCACAGTTGTATAGCTGTCTGCAAGACACTAGCTACTCTGTTAAAATGCGGATAGACACTTTTGGCTTATTAAACCAGAAATTTTGCATGTCCTTTTCTGAGGTCTTTGACCTTGTGTTGCAACGGAGTGGTAAATAGCTCTATTAACAATTAATCATTTGACAATTGTAGCAGCTGCTAATAACAAGCGACTTCTGTTACGTTCATGTAGGATAACAGTGGTAACTGAGTGCAAATTTAATATTAAGCAATTTCATTACTCAGAGCATGGTAGTTTTGTTAGGTCCCTGAAAAGTGAAAAAAAATCATTTCCAAGTAACATTAATGATTTACAATCACTTGTATCAAAATATACTCACATATATGTATATGCAAAATAATGGGTTGTCTCATGCTCATATTTTTATCATAAATTCAAAGAGCTGTCACATTGAGATGCTGTTCTAAATCAAAAGACAACGTATTTCTGACAATGCTTGGTTGACAAATATCACCCTTCATTGTATTACAATGGACATGAATGTAGCAGGACATGATTCATTACTGTCAATTTGCATTCTGAAGCAATGGTTCAATGAAAATTTTTTGAAGTGTAACTACGGTGATAGTCTTTGCTTCCAGGATTTCTAAAGTTGGTTTTTTCACCTCCTCATCTGAAACACAGTAAGTACCAAGAAACCCAAGTTCCTACCAGTAAATCAACTGTCACAAGAATCCAGAGCTTCAGATGTATCTAAATTTCCCAAAGTTATGCTAAGTAAGAAAAATTCTATTGAGATGTAGGAACGCTTCACATATGAAGCTCTGTTTTTAAAAAGTTTCATTTTCAAAAAATTGTATTAAATGTATAACTACCAACATTACTAACAGCTCAGAAAAATTGATAAATCCCTACAGAAGATTCAACACATGACCTTCTTTTCTGAGTGTGCACAAACACATCCCTCTCTCCTTCCAAGGTAACAGTAAATTTTTAAACAGACAACCTGGACCACTGTGATCTTCTAGAAAAGGCAAAAAAAGAACGTGGGAATATATCAACCATCCCACAGGTATTACTGAGGATGAAAACCTGCTGCTTTTGAAGAGTTTTGCCACTATCAATGAAAGAGTCACCGAAATTGTACAGTACTGGTGCTGACTAAGGAAATGGAAAGGTTTTCTTCATATGCTCTTCTACTACCCTTCAAATACTGCATTCTCTTTTCTGTTGTGGTTCCTTTTCATTTAATCTTTGAGTTGTTATGGCATAGAACAGCAACATATTGTTATATATAAACAATATAAACTGTCTGGTAAACAAACACATATGTTTACAGACTCACCTAAACAAAAGACTTCAATTTGACATGCTCCTGTTTTATACAAAGGTATGATACCTTCTAGGAGAAATCCTTGATGTAAGAGTTAATGCATTTTTGTTACCCTGAATATTTACACTTGGACAGAAATTCATTTTTACTGGATGGATTCAAACATTCCTCTTTGTAATTATATACTATGAAAAACAAGTGGAGAATTACTTCATCAGCTACATACAAATAGTCAAAGTGGCATTCACTAGAAGTACATACAACACAGTACACTGAAAACATACAGTAGCAGATGTGTAGGAAGCACTGTAACAACTACACAGACATGCAGAGGTAACCCTGGGTAACCATTTAATTCAAGAAGATAAAAAAGACCTGTACCTTGTGGACTTTACAAATCCTAGAAGTGGAAACATTGCCATTTATTACAGGTTTGTCATCATGTATTTTCTTACATGTATGTAGTTACCTTTGAACCCACGTAGAGATTTAGGATTGACAGTACCCTTTGCAATACCTTGTAACATGGAGTTCCTCATGGTAGCATTTATCTTAAATTTAACACTTCCCATTTTCACCTGATGATCATCCTTCTAGAAGAGTGAGCGGATTTGCTTCCTCCACGTCTCACATGATTAGACAGACTTTTATCTGATCTTATCTCTACAATTTCTCTCAAGAGAGAAGGACTCCTCCATTTAACCATTCCTTTAACAAAGCCACTCCACACAGAACTGAGAATCCATAAGGAGATAAATATTCACCTATGGGAAAAGTCAGTGCTTGTGAAACCTTTATCTCCCCTACTTTGTTGCAGGACAGTTTCTATTCTCTCCTGGCCAGGTTTGATACTCAGGCAGAAATGTGAAGGAATAGATAATCTTGCACAAGACATCTCTCTGTGTATCAAAATTGATTGGATATGCCAATCAACTGCTATTGACCTAGCAATGACCTATCAACGGCTGTGTGACAAAAGCAGCTTCTCTGGACAGAACAGGAAGAGTAGGTGATAAAATTTTTGTTCCTTCCTTCCAGTAAGCTGCAATCCATTTAGGCAAAGTGAACATTACTTGCAGTTCCTACCCAGGAAATATCTGATGTCATCTTACAGCTCAACGAAAGGAACTATAAGAAAATACTTAACACGCTGTTAAGCTGTCCCACAAAAGTGTCAACACATTAGACTTCCTTTTTTCCTAAGGAATTTCCCTAATTTGTTAAAAACAAACATTCTCTTGCCATTAGTTTTTTGCACTCATTTATATGTTCTGGGGTTAGTCTGTGAACAGGTACAATAATTTTTGCTGTTTCAGATTGTATTTCCAAGTATAAATTTGACACGTGTTTTCAAAACCATTTTGGCCTATCGATGTCCAAATATATTTCATAAGTGTGAAATGTCACACCTGCAAAACGCAATTGCCCATTTCCTGAATTACTGACAGATATTCAACTGTATTAAGAACATGTATATGTGAATAGAGTCTGCCAGGACCCAAGACCAGTTATTTCAGTAAATATCATTACTTGATTTAAAACATTGAAAATTTCAATTTTTCCGAATCCTTTCAGGATAAGGTGTTGCTGTAAGACAGCATGTAAGGACTTAAAACTGCCTCTATGGAGAAGGGCACGAGTCAGTAGCTTAATTCAGCAAGGATGATCATCCACAGACTGCTAGCTTTTCCTCCTCTCTAAGAGAGCTTTATGGACATATCAAGGGCAGACAAAGTATACAGCTAGACAGAAACCAGTTTCCACTGCACATGAAATCTTAGCATCTTTTCCTGCCGGGTAAACTAGACTCCAGCAGTGAATATACCCCAGAAAAAAGACTCAGAACTCTTTCCATGCAAAGACGCAGAATCTGTTTAAATGAAGTGGGGACAAGATGGTGTACCTAAATGAGCCCTGAGGTCTGCTCCACATCAACACGCTCCATAGAACAGGTTTACTTACACTTCGTATGGAAGCAGAAGGCCTGGTACCACTGTTTGGACTGTCTGGAACAGACAGAATCTTATTGATGTATATAAATATGAACAGGAAAAAAAAACATGTTTTGGACAGTATAGGTGGTCAAACACTCAAACAGGTTTCCTAGAGAGGTTGAGAGGTCCCTATCTGCAGATATATTTCAGAGTCTGTTGGTCACAGACCTGAGCAACCCATGGTAGCTGACTTTGCTTCAACAGGGCATGGTGGATTAGCTAATCACCAGGTTTCTTCCAATCTCAACCATTCTGTTATTCTGTCGTAAAAAGACAAGAAAACAAAGATGATTTCACTTTGCTCAGTTGTGTAGAAGGTCTTTTCTTAGTCCCAACCCCTGGAGATAGAGGTCAGCACCAGTTAAGACACACTGGCACTATTTAAATATATTCAGTGACATTCATTGCCCACTTTGAATCAACTCAACATCTCAGCAGTGAGACAGACCCAGCATTCCATTTGATTTGATGACTGGCTGCAAAGCAGGAATATCCTAAGCAGGACTCAGTGACATCAGTATGACTACAGAGTCATAAGCCAGCAAAATTTGGTTACAGCTCACTTGCATCTATCTATAAAATAAAATGGAAATACTCCCCTAAATGAAGCAATCTAGTAAAAAATTCTTCTGTCCCCTCCTCTTTCTTTTTTGTTTTGTTTGTGGGTACGGGTTTGTGTTTTGGTTTGGGGTTTTTTTTTGTTGTTGTTTGGTTGGTTTTTTTAGCAGTGGGAGGGGTTGTTTGGGATTCTTTTGTTTGTGTTTAAGGGGTTTTTTTAATATATTTGACAGTAGCTTCAGCAAGTCCAGCTGCATCCCCCTGGGAGTTTCAGTGAGAAGGTGCTCTTGGTTTGAGACTTCTCAACTCAAAGGCTATCTTGCCCAGCTAACGACAAGGAAGTAAAGATCAGCAATATCTACACAAATAAAGAATGTCATCATTCTCCTTTCTGGGTGATTTCAGAGCAAAAACATTCTTTTCTTTTAGAAACTTAAGTTTACAAAACAATTTTAAGATCTGCAGCATGGCTGTTACAATAAGATGGTTTGGCATTTAGGCTACACAGAGATTTCACTCTGGGTTTCCACATGAGGCCACTACAGCCACTGACCTCTGGTTTAAGCCTACCATGCCTCAGACAGGTCTATGCATTATTTGGTTGGATCTAGATGATCTTTAAGGTCCCTTCCAACCCAAAGCATTCCATGATATGATTTTGTGGTATAAGAGCATACAACTTCTCATTCTAAGCTGTCATACTTAGCCTCTGTTGTGCTAATGTCTGAAGTTCAGCACTGACCTCTTCCCTTTGGGAGCCTGTGACAAAAGGATGGTAGTGGTGAGCAGGTAGCATTATGAAAATTTCAAGGGCACAGCTCACTTGAAAAAGTTTCTATGCTTTCTCAAAGACTGTTACCTCATAGAGTTAAAAGGATCCTGCAAATCTCATTTTCTTTAAAAACTTAGCTCACACCATGACATCTCATCTACCTGCAACACCAGTATTCCTACAATTAAAGCAAATATTTTCAATAAGCAGCAGTGCACATGCCCACACGACCTGGCAGTCTGTTGTTGCCAGTGAACAACCAGGAGACTATCTGAAAGTCTGAGGCAAGAGAACCCAAAGTAAGTCGAAACATCTTCACTTTGTAACTGCTGCGTCAAGAGGGAGAAAAAATTGGAGATGGAGTCTTGCTTAACTGTTACAGGTACTTTGACTCCCAGATTGCAAAAACAACACTAGCTTTAAATTGGCTAAGACTTACAGAGTCTCTTCACACCTAAAAAAAGTGAATGCTCTATCTTAACAACTCTGATGAGCATTTCAGCTAATTCCTTGCAATTTCCCTTATGTTCTGCTGCTATCCAGGAAATGCAAAATGATTCTTTAATGTTGTTTTCATTTGTTTGCATCATATTTATTATTGCATGTAATTGCATACTCTAAGGATCTTGATGGAGGAAAAAAATTGTCCCCTCCTCAAGATATAACTTGGTAACCAGAGAGAGGTAAGCAGGGTTAACTTTCCTCCTAAACACTGGAAGTGACCAAGATTAAAAGTATGACAGAGGTGAGATGTTCCTACAGTCAGTCATTGAACCTTGTCAAGCATTAAACTAATCATCAACTTTGGGATCAAGAATTGGAGAATCCGAGACAAAACAACTAAATACCACTGATCTCCAGAAAGAGGCAGCAGGCAAAAGGTTTGATGAGCACCTGAAGGAGAAGGAGACAAGGGACTAAGAGGGCTATGCAACTTCTGAAACACTAGCAAAATATCAGAGAAGGTACTAGGAGAGAAAGAAAGCTTTCAAGAAGAATAACAATATGGCAAAGACAATTCCATAACTCATGCTGCTTTGCCAGCAAGGCCAGTTCCCTCAAACATTTAAAAACATAAGCACTCAGCTCCAACATCATAAGTTTCTTTCTGGAACACTGTTTTACCACCAATTGTCTCCAGACTTGAAAGGCAAAAATATTCCTCCTAGGTGCCCTACAACTGAAAAGAAGTGAAGAGCTTATGTCAGCACCTGTGCATCCACAGAATAGGCTTAGTTGCACCTATTACTGAAATTGAGCATATGAGTGCCTACATACACCAAAATGCATAAATGCATTGCCTCGAAATGCTTGGTTGTTTCGTATGACACGAAGACCTTATTTATAGCATGTAGGGTACTTCAGTAGGGGAAGAAACTAGTACTGGGTGATATAGTCTCTAGAATCAATATCTCAGACTCAGCTTTTACATAAAATAAAAGCTTTCTGGACAGGCATTCCTTATTTTATAGGATCTCTTATGTCACATTCCGCCAATATGAAAAGTTAAGACGGTTCTACCCTGCGTTGGTAAGTCAGCACTGTGCCTTACAACATACACTGTTCCTAAAGTTCACATCATAGCTACTTTGTGTGTAACCTTATAATGGTCACCAACTAAAACCTTTATGTTATGTGTTATCACTGTGAGAATCTCTCATGTAGGGAAGGCACTTTTCCGCATTCAGATGCAAAGCTGCTTAAACGTACCCATACATATAGCTTTCCAGAACATTTTGTCTGCTTTTTTCTGTATCCTTCTCCTTGGATGGCTGAGTCAAGTGTGATGGATTAAAGTTGCTGTGCAAATACAAAGTCATTTGATGACAATCTGACAGAAGGCATTTGCTTAAAAAATAACCTGTGAACTGGCATTTTGGCCGTTACTGCTTCAAATAAATCAACTAAAGTGTTTTCTGTTGCTTTTCTCAATAATATTTTGTTAAAACTTCTATGTAGCATCTTAAATGTCATCTTGATTAAATGCTATACCTGATGCCTGAAATTGAACAGCAACTGAGGAAAAGTAGCACAGAAGAGCACTATGTATATCACAGCCAAACTCTTGAATGTTATTTCTCCTAGTTAGCTAGGAGCCCAGTGTAACCACATCCTTCTTTATATGCTTAGCTAATAGAAGTAACATATGAAAAACCCTGATTGTGACAGCTGTTAGCCCTATTAGAAAACTCACTGTGTTTTATACTACCAAGATAATGGCTTGAGGAAGCAAGCTTAACTGCCAACTAGAAGTTATACCAGTATCTTAAGAGGCTTTTAGTGATTATCTGTCTGCATTCCTTTTGGCTGTTTCTAAGAAGATGCAATAGATTTTCCTTTCCCTTGTATTTCAGAAAAATAACCATGAAAAATAACAGTTACTCACAGTTCTTGGAATCAGGTCCTCAGATGGGAAGCACGTCTGCAACTACACAGACAAGAACCATTCAAAATATTTTTATCTGAAATGCAGTCTATCATGAGGAATCCACAATGGTATGCCAAGATGCATCTTCATTGTTCTCATCTACGAAAGCCACAATTTATCTGATTCCTGAAACCAGTACAGAAGAAAAATAGTCCCATAATACAGCAGAAGCACAGGTTATAAAGACAGCGGAATAATAAAAGGAAGCTCACTCCAGAACCTCTCTTATCAGTAGCCTACTCCCTTTCCATTACTCATTCTGATTTTTGGTGGATTTCCTGGAAGTATAGAGCAACAAGGCTGGCAGAGGTGCTGGAGAACAAGTCTTACAAGGAGCAGCTGAGAGAGCTGGGATTGTTAAGCCTGGAAAAGAGGAGGCTGAGAGGAGACCTCATTGCTCTCTACAACTACCTGAAAGGAGGTTGTAGAGAGGAGGGAGCTGGCCTCTTCTCCCAGCTGACAGGGGACAGGACAAGAGGGAATGGCCTCAAGCTCTGCCAGAGGAGGTTCAGGCTGGACATCAGGAAAAAAATTTCATGGAAAGGGTCATTGGGCACTGGGACAGGCTGCCCCGGGAGGTGTTTGATTCACCTTCCCTGGAGGTGTTTAAGGCCTGAGTGGACGAGGTGCTAAGGGGCAGGGTTTAGTGTTTGATAGGAATGGTTGGACTCGATGATCCGGTGTGTCTCTTCCAACCTAGTGATTCGGTGATTCTGTATATATTTTAAAATCAATCTTCCTCAAAAAAAACCAGTATGGGCCATGTTTATGAAATCATGCTAATCTTAAAAACACTCCCAGTACTAATCAGTAAAGAACTCAAAACTATCACTAAAATGTCTAATCTTTCACTTTTTATAAAGCAGCCATTGATTACAGTCGGGCTAAGCAAAGAGCAGATTACTGCAGAGAAACTATTCAATAAGAATTTGGGAAAATTTAATTCAAATATCAGGAATATGCTTATTACAAAAAGAAATTCAACCTTAGACAAATGCAGCTATTCTCCTCTCAGTTACTCAAAGGAACAGTCACATTTACCTTACTTTAAAACATGTCCCTATAACTGAGAGCATAATGTAGACTGCTCGTTTTAAAGCAGCCTAGGGTAAGGAGATAAGGATACGTAGAGTATATGCACCTAATACTGATGTAAGCCTAATGAGCAGGTGTACCCAGCCTATCCTTTGGAGTGAGAGAGAAAGGAGAACCTTCAGTTAAATCTGTGAACACTGCAACTGTGACATCCTGATCATACAGGAAAAGCCTTTGAAGGTGCTGTCCAGTGCAGCTGTCCAAGGCCTAGATGCAATCAGAGAAAGTATGGCCACCTACAGTACAGCAGGCTCTTAAACTACCAAGCATCTGTTGGAGACTCAGGCTAATTGCAGAAGCAGGGGAGCAGAACTTGTCCTGTCCTTGAACCAAAATAAGTCTCTCTATGAGATAGCGCAATGTGTAACATGCCATTTCAACAGTTTCTTCATGGCTTTTCCTGAGTTAAGATAGTGTGTTTTATTCTTTGAAAGTGTAATAGGTTACTATGGTCAGTGCATTATCTGAGGTGTTGGTGTTATATTTCATGGCCAGCTAAAAGCTGCTAAAAATAAAATCTTCCTGAGAGTCTGTGGAAGAGTATTTCTGTTTCTCACAGGAATCAAAGCTTTGCAATCACCACTAATGCACCTGGATATTGTTAATATTAGGTACTGGTGCCACTTTATTTTGTGTTTTCCTTTTCATACTATCAGTAATTCTGTTTGTCTTCCACTCATCTCCAGATGCTGTTGTACACTCTGCTGCTGCTTATCAAAAGGTCTTCAATGATCTCAGTAGGAAACAGGTTCGAATATAAGACAAAGTAGTCATGGGACACCTATAAGCTCTTTGAACCCGAAGTAATTACTGATTTCCTCAAGCAGCAATGGCATATGCCAGAGATTAACATGTCTAGGTATAGAACGGTAACTTTTTTGCTCACTGGACATTTAACATTCAAAAATATCCATTCCCTAAAGTTGCAAGAACTAATGAGTTCTACTGACACTGAAAAGCAGAAAAAGTTAGTGAAATTTTTGTGTGTTAAAATGCTACATTTTGACAGAAAAATCTAGCTAAAATGCTCAAACAGTAAATGTTTTAATTTTTTAATAAAGAATTAAAAGCTCTAATGGAAAAAGTGTAAAAGCAATTGAAATATTTAGATTATTTTACAAAGCAATAAAAAACAAGAGTTTTTTTTATTTTAGTGTTTCCCCCAACACCAAAATTAAAGTTATTTGTAGAAATAGCCATATATTCCTAAAGCAATCCTGCATTGTCAGGTTTTTTTTTGTCAAGGAAGTTGTCAATGAAAAAGATGCATTCAGCCCTAAACAGTTTAATTTGAAACTGTTTCTTGCAAATGTACTATCCTCACTAAAATTGGGATTTAGGGTGAACATATTGGAATCAGAAAGGCTCTACAAATGTGGGATGTGCAATGATATAATACTTTTAACGACATCTTATCTTCCAGGAACTAAATACTCCCAGGAACCTAAGAGCAGTTGTCAGCTTGGTCCTCCTCCCACCCCCAAGTTAAGTATTTCCCTGTCTTGAAAAGGATCCAGGCAACTGCTAGCAACTGGAGCAATGAACAGTTAACTTGAAGATGCATAAGCAAGTTCTGTAAATTGAGGCATGGATAATGACATCTTTTAAAATAAGCTTAACTAAATACAAGAAATATCTTGGGAAAAATTTGAGGTCACCAAGATAAAGACTGCAATTCAGTACTTCATAGATATGGCCCCTGATTTGATTGCCAGGAAGACCTAGTGCCAGGCTTCATATGGTTTAATAGCCTTCATTGACAGCAGCTTAGTCACCAAGATGCTTGTGGCAGCAATGAGTTTTCTAAGCATCCCTAGCAGAGATCTCAACTCACATATTCAGTGCAAGAAATACGAATATCTACTGCAATGAAGGAGCACTCACAGCAATTCAGAGGAAATATTCTTTCCCTTTTATGTACATAAGAGGCTAAACAGAGATCATTCCTCTCTGCATGAGCAATTACTGGCCATCTGACAAAGCCTCCAAGGTGAATTCAGCTTAAAGAAATTACTTTTATAGTCTTACAGACTGAAAGGTGTGAAGGTGTGAGACAGACAGTTCAGTGGAACCTAAACTGGCTATTTAGCGATGGAGAGTAGTTCACCAAGTGACCAGCAGTACTACAATAACAAGCACTCCTTGTGCATCTGTCTGCTAGAAATTGAACACCTCCTCCAGCCTCAAATATATAAGTGGTTGTAGAACACATTCTGTCTGTGCTTATTTGGACAGATATTAGAAATTTCATTCTGCTATTAGAAATGTCATTCTGGCCACACTTATTTGTACAGACGTTACAGGTCTTGTACCTTTTCCAAAGAGATTGTTGGATTAGAAAACAGTACTACATCATCTCTTCAACAAGGGCAATGGATAAAGATTTCCTCTGGGAATGCAAGGAATAAGCAGTTTCCCCTCTTTACTGACTGGTTTTATTTTAATGAGAGAATCCCAACCAACATCCAGAAGACCCAGAGGTCTAGTAATCAGGTCTTCAGGGCAGGCAAGTAGAGTTCACAGTGACAGAAGAGACAATGGCTTGACATTCTTTGCTCATCTGCAGCCTCTAAAGACTTGGCTTTGACTCTCCCTAGGCTCATGTGAAAGGGATTCTTGCTGCCTTCTTCACATCAAGGGTTAGCCACATGGCAATACACAAACCAGAAATCAGACTTCTTACTGGTTTCACGCAGCCCATCATTTTCTGCTCCCTGAGAAGACCGATGAGAGTATGGCATCCATCAGTTGGTCAGCACCTGGGTGACCACAGACAAGCCAACCCCAAGAGGCCGTTCAAGAGGTGGCAAACAGCCACAGCTTAAAATATATTAATGCCTGGCAGTTCCAGTTTTCAATAAAGCTGTCAATACAAATAGGAAGTGCCATGGCATATTTCAGATTTTACTAGCAATCATTTTAATACATCCCGGTTAAATAAAGGCAAGAAGTCCTGCTAGTATTTTATAACAAGGTACCAGTATCACGGAACTACTCACTATGTAATCAGCTGTAAGTAGTTTGGAGCTTTTTCCACAGAAAATTAGCAAAATTCAAAATTGCCTTGCAGAGAACACTCAGGGGAGATGTCCACTTCAAATGTTGTACTCTGTGTCTCATAATGTGGCACAGGAGAATGCAGAAGCATATAATTTAGGAATTTTATTTCTTTTCCCTCTATTTAAAAAATTTTACAATTTCAATTTTATGCTAATGCAAACGTCATTACTACAAGCCCAGGAAATTTTACTGTTGAGTCTGGGCAAACGTAATGGGCTGCAACAAAGTATCATGGAAAAACTATGCAAATCACCATGTACAGTAAATCAGCCGAATAGACAGACTTCAGCTTTCTTCCACAAAGGTCAAACATAGCCTGCAGTCAGGAGTTAAAAAAGGGGGACACGAGTTCCCAGTAAAGAAATTTAGCAGCAATCTATTCATGGAACAGAAGTACAGAAATACTAAATATTGGTTGTAGATCTGCCTTTGTAGACAGCACAAAAAAAAAATCTTACAAAAATCCCCTTTGGCAGTATTTTATGCACCTAGTCTGCCCATTTCTTTTGTCTCCATTTTGGCATACTGACAAAAGTAGGAGTTTAAAGAAGGGAAAAACAGAATCATGCAAAACAGCCAAAAGAAGTTCAGTGCAAAGTATGTATTATAAAGGAGACCAAGAGGTAATTCAATCAAGACCTGTCTGGTACCTAAACCATGAAGTTATTTCTGATAATAGATGGCCCTTGATCACAGACAAGAATCATACAGCAAAACACCACTTCGGAAAGCTGCAGCTAGACTAATCCTGACTAGAAATAAACTTTCTCTGAAGAGGACAAAAGATATAACCCAAATTCTGAATTATTTGAGGTCTTTAAAAATTAAAAAAAAAAGTACACCTTTCCAAGACATGTCACATTTGATTCAGACACCAAATACTTTATTTATTAGATTACCGGATGAAATACAAGATAGTTAGAGTTGGTAATACTAAATTATAGTAATAGTCTTTTACAGGTCTAAAATAAAATGTTCCTCATTATTTTCAATGTTACACATACCTTAATGTAAATATCACTCCTGCACCACATAAAGAGAACATTTTTCCTAAGAATGTGATCCTTTTTCCATTTGCTTTAGCTAAAGCTTTGGCTTGTGTCTTTCCTTTGCCTTCAGCACTACAGACTCCCATCTGAAGTCCAGTTTTCATTATAGCTGCACAGAAGAAATCCTTAGATGTCCTGTTCCTTAAGCCTCATCAGGAAATCACATACAGAATTCCTCAGAGTATAAGCATGACTAATACTGAGTCCCTGGAATAAGTCTCTCAGGTCCCCTCCATTTTGGCCTTTTGTTTAGGTCAGCTTCCCTCCTCCTTTAAGCTAGGCTGTCCCATCAGATGCCTTCAAAGGCAAGGAAGCTTGCACACATTCACTACTCCGAACTACAACTCAGTGTCTACTTAAGAAAAATGAGATAGCTTTTTAGAGTAGCTTGCAATCTGCTTAACCTGAGTGTACAGCTTCAGCTTTTTTAGCACTTGGCTAACTGTCCTGGTGCATTCATACACGGTTAGCCTGCCATCATATGTCACTAAAGGATGTAGGTTAAAAGACGATAGCCCTCTCCTCTTACTTTAAAATCCTATAACATACAGACCTCATCTACTGAGACCACAAAGTTAAGTCATTAGGGGCAACTACCAAAACATCAGATTTCAGAAATGCATACCAACAATTTCAGTCATTTAGAAAAACTAAGAGGTAGAAATACTGTATAGATTTTTTTCCCAAGGAATCATAACAATGCATACGTTACTAGGTAACTTGTCAACGTAACTAAAGACCATTATTAAAGGTAGGAATTCCTTTTAATTTCCACTAAAGGCAGGGGGGATTGTGAAGAAAAAGCTACACAGCTCACAAGACCACATTATGTAATAACTTTTACCTCTGTTCTTCTTTTCTGTTGCAAAACAGAATAACATGGTATTGTTCACTGACCAATTTTTAAAATAAGGTAGAACAAAAGTGTTAAATCTATCTTTCCCAGCTATTTCTAAGCACCCACTACAATGATGCTAGAGAAAATACATCTGCTTCTGCATAATACTTTCTGAAAGCTGGCATTGCTCAGGCTTAGCCTTCTCGGACACCAGGTTTTCACCTTAAGCAATACCATTTCCCAGTTGCCTTCTGCTTTGTTCCCACACTGAGTTAATCTTTCCCTAGTCTCTTGGATGAGGAGCTTTCAAACAAGGGATAATCTTTGTTCTGTGGCATAGTTCACAGAACAATATGGTTCAGGCTTCTCTCCAAAAATCAATGTAACTTCTCACAGACATGTTTTTCCTGCTTTTTCCATTCTGAATACTTTTGACAGTGCAGAAAGAATGTTCTGTCCATGCTGAAATTAAAAGGAAAATACTATTCCTAGTTCTATCTCATTTTTTTTTGATTCCTTATGCAGTAAAATCTAAGATCAATGAGATTTTATAGTCAGTTTTAGGAGCCACTGAAATAATTTAGGAGCTAAGAAATAATTTAATCAAATTCCTTATAATATGAAAAATATTCATCTCATCAAACATTTTCAAAAACACTGGTGTTCACCTAGGAGTTATACCAAGTTGTTAAATCGAGATTCAAAATGTAAAGGATCACGTAAGATTCCAATCACTGTTTTCCACAGAAGATTAGAAAGGCTATAGTCTGATTGTTATCTCCATTATATGGAAGCAAACACAGGAGATTGCTACAAGACTAATATTAGCCTAAATAAGCATCCGTGGCTCAAAGGGAAAATGAATGTTATTTCAGTAAGTTACAGGACAGATGTTTAGCACCATACAGCTTTAATTTTGTTTTCATGGCCTCATGAAAGTAAGTAGATTTTTTTATGCTCTAAAACTTAAGACAACATTAAGTGTTCCTAAAAATCCTCTAATTATGTATAGAGAAATTCAGCAGATCAGTGGTAGAGTCAGATGCATTATGGTGAAGTACATAGCTGTACAGAAGTCTCACTTTGCAAAAGTTTCAGGTTTTGTATGGAATACCATGTTATCCTTTTGATGTTAGTTTTGGGGTTTTTTAAAAGCTTTTTGAGCTGAGCTACAACGTAAGCAGCTCAGTTTTCCAAACCTCCTGGCTCCCCAAAAGTCTGGTTTTCCCTTTGTCCCAATTAAATTATATTCTAATTACTCTAGGCTGCCAGAAAGCACCTCAAGGACATTTATGAGAGTGTAAACTACAGCAGACCTTGTAAATACCACGTGGTCACATCATACTTTGTCCTCACCAACAAAGCCTGAAACAGCTGAACAGGAGGCAGGCTGCAATACATCCTATCCACAGCCAAGAACTTGGTTGTTTATGAAAGCCTCCTCCATCTACCACAGTCACTTACAGACATGCTTGTTCAACATTGTGTTTCTTCCTGCTCAAAGACATTTAAGTGCATAGATATAATCCTTTAAGCCTTTACAATAGATTGGTACTTGCCTAAGTTTATTTGACCTAACATACCAGGTTTTATAGATCTAAGGGGTTTTTTTAAAAGACTCTACCATTACAGGTTTGTAAGTGTATAGGTAATGAGCAGTAGTGGGGACATATCAAAACTTTCACATAGAGGATTAATTAAATGCTTCATATCTGGTACTCAGAAAAAGCACCATATCTCTGCCTCGTTATTCCCCCTGCTGATGTACTCAGGTTACAGTCACCATTTAAGACAGACAACTGAGCTACAGAGAACCTTCACATGTTTCAGCACAACCACTTTCAAGAGAGAAGCTGAGCACATATTTTTTTTTCCAAATTCACGAGTGTTTGTATTGGCAGCCTGAGTTATAGCTTCTTTGTGGGCCTAATATGGGAGTTTTACTTGAACAGCTGGTCACACACTACCACAACCCACAAAACAGGACCATTGACCCTTCCTGATGTTCGTAAGCCAACATTACCTTCACAAGACCTATGAGCTAATACCTAGGTCTGCTTCTTCTCCCCTAGGCTTGTGATGGCTTGTACTGTTGCTTCACTTAGCAATTTCTGTGGTTGATCCCTCCCCAAGACTAACTATATAGGTCCAAAAGTGAGCCACAAATAAAACAAGAACTGGACAAGCAGCATCAATTCATATAGACTTCCCTCGCACCCTTAACTCTTCTCTTGATTCCCTGAATGCAGCACATTTGGTTAAACTTCTGTATCAGGAATGAGTTATGACTGTAACTTCTGAAACATCTAATAAAGACACGCAGGTGAGAAGGAAAGAAAATACACGCTGTGGATGAGCAATGTGTTAGAAAAATGCAGTATGCAATCAGTGGATAGCATTTTCTGCCCTCATTGATAGCTTTCTGCAACACATATCCTCCACTTGCTGAAGCCAAAGGAACTTTCAATTAAGTTCAAAGGCTCATAACAGACCTACTCATCTTTTCATGTTTGACGTGTAGCACAAGGAGATTAGGAAGAGGTCCTACTAAGAATCAAGTTGTGTTAGGAGTAGTCCTAAAATAACAGATGAACTTCATTCAACAGCCACAGAAACAAAAGCATAAACACTGTGTAAACACAACTGCTTAGCCAGATTGGTGTCACAGGTTGTGTAGGTGTGGATTTACCTGGAGTTCTCCTCATTTAGTTCTCTGCAATATGGCTCAAAGCCTTCTTCCTTCCTGCGGCTAGCCAGCTGTATCATCTACCAAGTTTTTCCTCTATATGGATTCAGAACTATCTCTCTATTCAACAGTGTCATTCATTATTAGTTAACGTTGCCAGCAGGTAAGAGACAAAAGTGAAGTGACACAGAAGTGAACTGAATGCAGTAGGGAAAAAAGGAAGACTTAAAAATAATCTTGGAATCAAAGGGAGAGAGTTCTGAAGCTGGCTCAAGCTTTTCAAAAGATTTTAAGCAGCACGTAAGGAATTACCTTCAGAAGTTTAAAAATATTTACCTACTCCACAAAAATATATAAGTAAAGTCTGCATTGGCCCAGATATTATGATGATCATGGAATTATAAATGCCTAAATACATATAACCATATTCACTAATATTGAAGGCACATTGACAAAGATTAAGAGTTTGGTTCCATTGTATTGTGAAGCACAAGCTATGGGGCAATGCTGAAACATCACTGAATTTACTAAGACTGAGCCCTAAACTAAATATATCATTCCCACTCGGAAGTGCTCTGTCAGTAGTGTGTATTTATAGAATTGTAGCCTAATTAACTACTGGTAATTAAATCTATAAATAAAAGGAAAAAGAATACATCACATTTTGTTTAATTGCCTTAATTAAAGCTGGAAGTTAGTAAGTCAGACACATGGTCTGTTTTCAGTGAGATAACATGAATAAAGCTGGCTATGAGCTTAATGTTGCTGATTCTGGCACATTACCACACTGCTAGTATTTGTGAGGAGCAGATGACATTCAACCAGCTATCATAACATTATTCATAATACATTGATGTTCTTCTAGGTGCTTAACAGGAATTACTGATTCAGCAGAGAAAGACTAAGTACAGTTTATTTAGGTAAGCTGGAACAGAAGTGGGGGCAAAATCACAGCATTTGGGTGTCAATGATTCGAAAGCCACTTCACAGCATTTAGGTGTCAGTGATTTGAATCCAGCTTTCCTTTAATCTGGTCCCTCTAGCTAAATTCCAGGGACAGATGCCCGGAGGAGGAACAACAAAATTTTAAAGACACACGCATTCCTGACCAGTAACCCCAAACCACAAGTTATATCCAAGCAACTCCTAATATCTTGGACAATCAATTTTAAGTCAGTCTTGAAGAAAGATAAAGGAAACTAATTAACTTATGTCAAATTATAGCTGGTATTATAATTTAAAGTCATCTGGGTTTTATGTTTGTTTTAAAGGGAACATCTGTACTGGATAAGGTTAGATACCACACTAAATCTACTTTACACTGTAGCCTGACCGACATGCACAAAAGTAGCAAATTTGGTTTTATGACCTTATGTTCAGAGTGGAATAAGGCCCCAGAGACACTCGGCCATCATGTAAGCCCTGCGTACAATTACGAGAAGAGTGAAAAGCAAATGAGCCAGTCATCTGAAGGATAGATGCAGTGAGAAACAATGGAACATGCACTAAACAAAGTAAGAGAAAGGATCTGATGAGATTTTAGTAGTAACAAGCACTGCAGAAGTTCATAAGATAATAAGGAGAGGCAACAATAGGTCAAGAAAAACAGAGCAACTTGTTCAGCTAGCAGGAGCAGTCAGGTGCTGCAGCTGCAAGGCAGAGCAGCTAGAGACAGAGAGAAGTGTAAAACGAAAACATCTGATTTAGGGTACAGCTGCAAATAAAAGCAACCAACCTGTTAATTGTAAAACACAACCCCACACAGGTAATAATCTGCGTGTATCATGCTCATAGTCAAGAGTCAAAGGAATATGCCGTTTTCCATGACTTGTCAGCAGTGGGAAAAAAAGGCTCTTGTAAACATCATCAAGCAGAGTTTTATTCATTCTGAACTATGCATTAGGGAGTTTAGTGGGCACTGTTAAAATTCTTCAAGCAGCAGTCTGGAAAATCATGCTAACAAATAACCTACCTCTGTAATCTGCTGTGCATTGAACATAAGTCACAACAGGCTGTGCATCAATAAGCTATTCATACATGCTTTGAAGGCATTCTGAGGACCAAAGCAGAAGGCTGAATGCCTTCATCCGTCCAAGAAGAGCACCAGCAGCCTACTAATGCACACCCTGGCCTAGCTAATTTTTATACCAACAAGGCTCATAAGTTCCACATTTGCGATTTTCAAAAATATTTCTCAAAATGCTTAGAGGTAACATGTATCTCTCCTTAAGAGAAGCAGATAACAGGTACCTTTTTTTTAACATGTATGACTTGTCTTGAGGGCTGATTTTCAAAAGCTAGTATTTAGATACTCTTATTACAGTAAACACTTCAGAGTCTATGTGCTTACAGCCCTGAGACTGGTAAGGGCCATTACTGGAGTGGGAATTTGTTTTATTTGAGGGGTTTTTTCACCGGACAGGGAACAAAGTATGGGGACCTGAGCTAACTTCCCAAGATCACAGAAGAATCTAGCAACAGAACAAAGATGAATCTGGTTCCCTACATTGCCAACTAGCTACACAACCAGTGAAACATGTAATGTGGATATATCACACATGGTTTCATAAACCTTCCTATAATTCTTATATCTTCCCCATACAACTAATTTCCTGAGAAAATAATTTCTGGTGACAAAACAGGGACAGCTTGCTGAGGAGAGGATGCTGCTGGCAGAGGCAGGATCATTCACAATTTAAGGATGAAGAATATTAATAAAAAGCTACATTTCTAATGTGAACATAGAAGCAATGAGCTCTTTAAGGAATGTTATGCAAGAACAAGATTAAAGGCAGAGAACTGCAGAAAATGCAAAGGATCAAGGTTCTTGCTCCAAAGAGATTCACACACAAGTAAGCAACATCCAGCATCCAGTTACCATTGTAACATCAGTTACTGCATGCATAGACTGATGAAGCACATTGTAAAGTAGGAATTTTCTGGGTCCTCAGCCATTCTCAGTTTTCCTACAAAAGGCTGGAGCAGTCAAAATATTATGCCACATACAGGTCTGATCAAGAAGCGGTAATGATTTATCCATCTTATCTTCCCCCTGGAGACCTGAACCTACTAAGTACATTTTCTTTGGAGAAAAGACTGTTTTCACAGAAAATAATCTCCACAGGCAAATTTACTTCTGGAGAAGGAGGAGGCATCTCAGAAGTTTTTGTATATAATAATAATTAACGGTTGAATAATTAACCATTCTGCTTTGCCACAATCACAGAGAGCTGACCACATAGTCATGACCCCTCCCTCCATCTCAACAACAGTAAACACAATTGCCTTCCGCAGACCTCATCTATAGAGAGGTCTTCTGCAAAATACTGGATTTCCCCATAGGAAAAACAAAAAAACACTACACAAAAAAGATGCGTAGTGTCACCATCTCCACAGAAGCCAGTCCTCAAACAGAGCAATGCTAGGTTTCAGTAAGACCTTTAAAGTCAAAACACAAAAGAGTACATAATTGTGCTGACACTTTATACAAAGCTTTCTTCGGAATACACTAGGAAACTATTCTCTTACACCAAAGAACACTCCAAAAGACATGCAAGTGAAAAACAGTCACCACTAGGCAATAACATTATGTTAATGCTATTCCATGTGTGAGGCCATTTCTCCTCCTACATGAGGATGTTCCCATACAAGATGGAGCACACTGTTATCACTACAGTGGAATATATTCATTCAGCTCTTACAAAGAGTAAGTGCTCCTCATCTATGCAGAGCTTCTGTGGTTCTATGAACTCAGCTCATTAAACCTCAGTTTTCATTTATCTCAGTCTGGCAACTGCCTACAGCAGTGAAAAATGGAGTCTCCTACATAGAACACTTTCCAAAATCTGGACTATATTATGCATCTCCTCTCAAAAAACAGCGTTTAAACTGGTTTTAACTTCAACACATAGCTTCCAAATACATCAGTGCTCAGTAGTTTTAAGTTCCTTGATTTTATCCAGATTTTTAATTAAGGAAAACCCCAGCAAGTCAGCTTCACATCTAGAATTGGATACTACAGTTTTTCAAAGTAAGGGTCTGGGAGGAGATTTGGGTCTATCATGAACATACCCCAAAACAAGGACTTCCCTGAAGTCCCTCTAGATTTTCTTTTCAACATTAACTATTTACATTGGCAAAATGCAAGACATCTAATCTCATTTCTTGGTATAGGATCTTGGCCATGTACTTGTGGCAAGATGTTGTTTCTCATATTGTAGAGAATCAGAAGAGGAAAGGTTGTAGGCCACCTTCATAGTTTCTAGATGTGCAGATTAACAGAAGGGTAGTGTCCAGCCCAAACAAGAACAGGTCAAAAGATATTTTGATTCATTTCAGCCAACATAGACCCAGAGACCTAAGGAGACCACACAAAGCGCAAAAGCAGCTGTAGCCTAGACAAATGTGAGTCACACCTCCTCCAAGTGCATGGTACCACTGCACTGCTGGTGGCCCTCCACTATCCACAGGGAATCCCCATGTAGCTAGCTAAGATAAAATTGTTGGGTTGGACTAAAGACACGCCAAAGCTTCACTGAAAGACAGAAACTATGCTTCTGTTCCTCAGCCTAAAATCTTCCAGGTTTTCTTCTAACAATTCAGACCACCAGCTTGCTATGTGTTCGTCCAACTATACATACTCTTCAGTTAGTTTTCTGTCTGTCTACTTTTTAGGACATTTCCTATATTTATCTCAATGGCACAGTTCATATAACCTTTAGGTGGTGTATCAAGCAGCAAGATCTGTGAAAAATTTACCACAAAATAAGTTCCTGAAATACATTCAGTTCTTCTTGCTGGACCAGCTGGATCACCACTGCAGTTCACTGAATCTGTTCAGATGTTCCCCTCCATCCCCAACAGTGTATTTTATTGCTAGCACAAGCCTCAGTTCTACATTAACCATCAAGAAAATGGGTGAGGTAAGTAACTCTCCTCCTGACCTTGCCTATGTTTACAAAACAATCATTCTAAAGTGTGAGTCAGCTGACCACAGGTGGTAGGCAAGAAAACCACAAGGTAGATGGGAACCAATTTCATGGCTTAGTATCACTAACTTTCCATAGGTAACAGAAAAAGAAAACAAGGAGGAGACAAGTAAGGTCTCTACCCCATTTTTCTTTCATCTTCTCTTTGCCTTTCTGCTCTTTCCCTCTCAGTTAACTTCTCACTGTTTTTCGCTTGTTGCATCCTCCAGGTGTCTGAGAAGGATTTGGTCTTAAACAACAGATTAAAGCTGCACTGAAAGTTTTAGATGCATGTAACATTTGTACTAACTTGTTGAACCATCTACGTTGGTGTATTTTTACTTGCAGTAGAAAGTTTCTCTAGTGTAAACAAATGCCACTTCAGGGGAGATGGGGAAGTGCAAGAGAAATGCTTTTCTCCTGTGAGCCAGCAGCTTCACAGGCAGGGTGAGAAGGGCTACAAAGTGGGGCAACCACAAGAAGTCATTTTAAGACTAAATACTGCCTTTTTAAAGATTCAATGAGCTTAATTCAGTGTGACATGAAGGACAAGGTCTGTTAGAGCATAAAGCTACTCACACCCTTTGCTGGGAAAAAGCAAGATATGGGAGTTGGTTCTTACTTCAGAAGCAATTCTGAACTGTTCTTTACCTTAAAACATGTAGAGGACTGGAAATTGTGTAACAGGAGTAGAGATTATAATGCTCCATAGTTATGCTTATCCATCTAGTTTATTCTCTTTCAGGTAAAAAAATTCTAATTGTCTTTGAAAATTTCCCCAGTAAAGTGTCTCAAATGTCCATTAGCTACTTCTGAAAACATACATAGCAAGAACATCTCCCAGAAGAAAGCTTTTGCTAATGTACAATGCAAACCTTTCTCTCCAGTCTAACATGGTTCATGATGCAAAAGAAGTCATCCCTGAGTTTATGAGAGATTATGAGGGTTTAATCCCAGGTAGCTGTTATAATTCTGAAGCTATAAAAGTAGACATTTTTGGATTGATTCCTTTGTCTGGCAGTATAAGAAAGTTTCGTTCAAACTTGTTAGATGGCTCGAGGCCTCTCAGTGCTTTCTAAAATGGCACTTCTTCCTAATCTCTTGAGTTTTAAAACCCAACAACATCCCTCTCCTCCTAGGCAGCCTGAGGCATGTGCTGAGCAGTCTTGATTTTGCTTTAAGGCAACGTGATTCTATTCTTTGTCATAAAATGCCAGCATTCATTATACATTCACTCCCTACATACAAAAGAGCAATGCTATTACTGCCTGTGAACCTTAAGGGCATCAGGGAGCAATAGAAATTAAACCATCATTAAGCTATAAGTAATTCTTGTACCAAAAGAAGTTCAGACTTCCTCCACCAATTAGCCTTCCCTCCTCAAAGCCTGCACACATCTTATTTTGTCTGTGTACAGGAAAGAGACATGTTTTGGAAGACCTGGGGCAGGTCACTCGATTCTCTGATTCGTCTACCTTTAGAAAAACAGTAAAGATGCTGGCTTTTAGACCAGATGAAAGCACTTAAAATCCCCATTTGCTTCAGGATGACTTCTTTAAGATCTCTTGCTTCAATTCTCATACTCATAAGGAATTCATTGTTTCATGAAATGGGAACAGTTCTTTGCCCATTACTCCCTACTTATGCTGCACTTGAGAGCAATCAAGTTTAGGCACAGTGCTGACAAGTCCTGATCATAAATAAACTCTGCAGTCACACATCATAGGATGCAATGAGCAGCTAGGGAAGCACAAGTGACAGACAAAGCAATTGGTCAGATTCAACCTGTGCTAATACCAAGCAGGCTCATCTGCAAGCAGTTGCACATGCTTTACTCGATAACAGAAGGTGTCCCATGTGGTTAAATGGTATTAAGTGCACAGATAACATTCTCATACATTCCTGCCTAAATATGTTGCCTGCTTGTTCATATCTTAAACTCCTCTCCTATGAGGAGAAAAAAGCAACCCTTTACTCTCAAAAAATTAATGTATTCATAGATGCAGTAGTACTAACCACTATAAAAATTATTCTACAGGCTCCAACTGTGTTGAAGGTGAATTACAGCACACAGATGAGCCACAAGCATGGATGAGAACAAGACTTCACCCAGCCACCAAATTCCATCGCAGTTCTAGAACAGATAAGGACATGGGTTAATCCTTATAATAATCACCAGCAAGGAGATGTCTCCTTGTAGCTTTACTGGCACCTCACCTCAGGCAAGAAGGAACAGAAAACTTTTTATCAAGTTGATCAACTGTCAGGTTATCTCCTACACAAGTCTTTTATTTGTGCTCCAACTTGGGCACTTCAACAGTTCTGCTCTTATAGCACCTCTTTTTTTTCTGGCCATAAATGTCATCCTGAAAGATGTGAGCCTTGCATGCAACCAAAATACCATGAGTGCTGTTTCTGAGATTACTTCAATATCCCTCAGTAAATGCCCTAGGAAATGGATACCACACAAGTAACTTTCATACCACTTTTCCCCTGTCCTCTGCTCCCACTCCCTTACTTTTGTCAGAGTTTAGGCATACTAAAAAAAAAAAAAAAAAAAAAAATCACATTCTAAAGTAAAATTCTAAATGTATACGCTCTAATTTGTGGTTTAATCCTGCTGAGGAAGGTTATTATTCTCACTAATTCAATTTTTAAAAGTTTAGCCCTTTCCAGAGAACTGAATGAAAAGTTCAGTTTTTTCTTTCTTGCCAAAGACCAATTGCAGCAAGTTTTTATGAATACAATTTAAGCCTCCATGTCCCTTTCACATTTTTCATGCTGAGAATATCATATGTTTTGATACCTTTGTATTATGTAGCTTTTCACAGCTAGAGATTTCAAACACTGTGATTGTCTTGCCAGGAATCACACAGGAGACTTTCCTTTAGAAATTCAGCTGCTATGATTGTCCTGCCAGGACTCATATAGCTAGGTCCTGGTGTGGAATGCCCTAGAATTTTACTTTGCTAATAATTTAACTCTTATGTTAACCTTGAGGGGAATATGGGAACAGGAGCAGTGAAGTATTTCATTCTGACTTGTCCAGGTTCCAGAATAATGATTTCACTTCACTTTGCAGGGTTTGTACCAATTAGCAGGCACTGAGGGACCTCCTTTCTGAATAGGCACATAACACCTCAGAGGGGATTCAAGTTTGTTATTTTTTCCAAGTGAGTTACTTACATGAAACTTTTATGCTTTAAAGCTTCAGCTCCTTTCTCAGAGTAGTCAAGGTCTTTGAGCAAAGATCGCCTGTACATTTCTGAATCACAGGTCTCCTGCTCCTCTGACACCACACCCAACCAAATGAGAGTGGCTGCATTAAGGGCTGTTTTGCAACAAGTCATCATGTCAACAGGCTTGACCCAAGTCTCTCCTTCCAGTGCAGTGCAGCATTATACAAAACATCTGCAATTATTGGAGCTAGATTAAGTGCCTTTTCCACAGGGAACAAAGAGTCAGAAGCCAAGGGAACAGCAGTTATTGTCACAATATACAGCAATTTCCTAATACAATGGACATTCTCCTGAATGGAAGCAGGTGTACTATTTGGAGACTCCCTTTTCAGTTCCTTGCATTTTGGGAACTAGACAGATACTGCACACATACGGCTCCTATGACCAAAAAGCAACTTGAAATTTTGTCTTGCTTCTACTTAACAACTCAATAATACTGTAAAAAGAGACTATTATTCCTCTGGCTATTTCCACACCATGGAATGTTTCTCTACCATTTTCCCTTTGAAGACAGGGTGCTGATTTGAGCCAGCTAGAGAGAATTCCCATCAAGATAAGACATCAATACATTCATATAAAAATATTAGACAGAAAACATATACACATATATTGTCAGCGTCAGAGCCAACACAAGAACTCAAGTTTTTTAATAGTTCCCCATTTCCTTACCTTCCTATGAAATTAAAAATTGTGAGTCTGGCCACAGCGTTTACTATAAATATAGCAAATTTGTGGCTTGCCTTCTGCATCCTCTTGGTTTTGAGTGTAGCTCTACCTGCCAGACAACAATGAGCTCTGCCTGGAGGTGTTCAAATTCTATGATCTACAAACAACTGGGAATACAGAACCTCAAGAGGATCTTACATATGAGAGAGATAAAGCTATAAAGCTTGTCAAGAAAGAGGATATAAACCATGAAAATTTTTGCAATCATTAAAGGCCACCACAGACACCATGTTTTTCATACTTTTAAAAGTCGCTAACTCTGCTTCTCCCCTCACCCCTTCCCAAGATTTCTTCTCTTCTAGGAACAGGTTATAAATTATGAAACAGACTTAAAGCTAAATCTCTGTGTGCTTTTATAGCTTGTTCAGAGTAGTAACAGATTTTCTGGCATATAACCACCAGCTCAGCACACATCTTCATTACTGACTACAGCTGTTGATAAATTTTGATTGTTATGGCAGTATTATCGATTTATTGGTCACATACATGCACAAGCATGACATTTAAGTATGGGATAAGATAATCAAAGATGTTATTTGCAGTCTTTTTAAATAGGGAGTCCCCCTTCACTATATAGAAAGATGTGATAATGTTTTATCCTCTTTAAACAGTAGTACTTTCAAAGTGTTTTCAGCAATATTTTAATCTGCAGGTTTATTCTTCTACAATGCAGATTCACACAGATCCTGCCATCCTCAAGAGTTTGCCAGTTTTAAGTGAGGTAATATATTTTTCTAAGCTGGATTATGCCAAGACTTTTGCTTTCAAGACATTCTTCAGTGTTTCCATAATGGAAAGTTTATGGCTTCCCGAATAAATCTTAAAGTGTGGAACTTCAGTGACAAACATTTCAGCTAAGAACCTTCAGACCTCTAGTCTACAGAATTTCATTTACATTTTATTCAGAAAAATGTCAGGATGCCAGTTTACTTAAAATCTGTGGTCAGTGTCACTGTGCTGTCTCACATACCTAGGCACATGGTAACCTTCATAAGCACACAACCCACTATGCTGCTGTTTGTGCATGTATTCTAAGGATACTCGGTTCAAAGTGTTATTTAAAAACCAATATGAAGATTATGCACAACAGATTCGAAGGGTACAGGTTATTATTTTTAATAAGAACACACATGCTTGCCTGCAGCACTCGATATTCACTTCTTTGTATTTTCTGCCAAATTACAAGAAGAGAGATCATCACTAAGCTTAATGATTGAAAAGGACTACTTGTTCTGCTTTTCATGTAGTTTATTTCATTACGTTGTCTAGCTTATTTTACAAAGAACTGAGTGGAAATCCCTCATACTACAGGGATGTAGGATACATATCGATTTCTAATCACACAGGGACACCTACATAGAGAGCTGTGAGCATAGGTTAATACAAACTGAAACTGTTTTGAGAACAAAAATGAAGAAAGGTGTGAACTTCAGTAAAGACCTACATTTGATCTCCCCATCTTTGAGCTTCCTCTCACCTGTGCTGTGGCAGATTGTAGGCTAAATAAGCATTCAGGAGCTTTTGCACACCAACAACCTTGTAAAGCATTAGTTCCAACCCCCCACACCTCCAACATCTCTGAACTATCACTAAACTTCAATGAGGGAGCAAAGAAGGATCAAGGAAACTCTCACGCATTGCAGATGCTATCTTACTTTGCCACAGTCCTGAGCAACACAGGATCAACAGTCTGCCCCTAGGACAGAAGGAGCAATTAGAAAGAAGTTACATATTTATTCCTTAATTTATAGTCAATATGATGATTAAGCAGCATAACACACAAATAACCCAGAATAATCAGCCAGAATTATCAAATATTAAGTTTTTGAAAGACAGCTATTGATATCAAAAGATAATTATGTCAGAAATGGCCCATCTCATGGAAAACACAGTATAAATGCTTTAGAAATTACTAATTTTTTATATTGGTGACATTTGATAATAAACGGCAGTACTGCTATAACATTTATAAACACATAAATGCTAGCACTTGCTCAGAAGTGGATAACAGAAAAACTATAACCTTCTGTCAAAGTCAGTTTTCTCATTTTCAGAGGTTTTTTAGAAGATTTTTTTTACATTAGTACTATGAAAAGTCAAATTCACTGCCTTCATAATGATAAGACAGACAGAGCCAAGCTCTTCTTTTTATCTGCCTGAAGGCACAAGAACTTTCCTAGAGGCATGGATTATGGGATGGATGATATTCTTTCATCTACCATCTTTCATCACAGTGCCATAAGTTCAAACCTTGAATTACACTTACATACTCAAATTCCTCTTCAGTTCCATTCTTTTCACAAGGCAAACTACTTGACTCTTTTTAAAGCTTAATGTTTAAATACTATTTTCTGTTGCTATGATTGCAAGCCGTTATTTATCCATATGCATATTTTACATACTCAGTTGCTGAAGACGACTAACATTGCCTCTTCAATCTCAGATCTGTCCCAGTCTTTTCTAAGGCACTGTTTTCTTTTGTGCAGTGTACATTGCTGATTTACCTATCTGTTTCAGTGCCTAGGGCTCTCCCCACAGTGCTGACTGTCACTATATCTAGCACAGGGGCTTGTGTCTAAATTAAAAGGCATTAACATAGATCCAGATTAATTGCATTTATGCTGGCAGCCTGTTCATCATGAGCAACTGATGAGAGTGCAGAAATGCTTTGGCACAGAGAACACCACCTCCTTTGTCCTTGCTGTGCATTCTGGCCTAGTGATCAGAAACCATTACAAAGTGATAGCATTTGTGTTTTTTCACATTGTTTTACTTGGTCTTATTTGCCCCAATACACATTGCTGAGTTTCAGATGCCTCTCTTTTCTGCTTCTAGACTATTATCCTGTGGTATTTGAGTTTCTCTGCAATTTTCATGTTATTAGAAAAACTGTATCTGTTACTTTCAGTGCAGACTACATTTCTGCTTGGTTCGTGCCAAGTAACAGTGGTAACTGCTAGATCCTGGTAGCTGTATCTGAACAGGCTGGACCGCTGTGCTGAGACCAATGGCATGAGGTTTAACAAGGCCAAGTGGCGGGTCCTGCACTTGGGGTACAACAACCCTGTGCAGTGCTATAGACTAGAAGTCTGTCTGGAAAGCTGCCTGGAGAAGACCTGGGGGTGTTGGTTGGCAGTTACTGAATATGAGCCAGCAGTGTGCCCAGGTGGCCAAGAAGGCCAATGGTATCCTGGCTTGTATCAGAAACGGTGTGACCAGCAGGTCCAGGGAGGTGATTCTCCCTCTGGACTCAGCACTGGTGAGACTGTTCCTTGAATCCTGTGTTCAGTTCTGGGCCCTTCACCACAAGAAGGATGTTGAGGCTCTGGAGCGAGTCCAGAGAAGAGCAATGAAGCTGGTGAAGGGGCTGGAGAACAGGCCTTATGAGGAGCGACTGCAAGAGCTGGGGTTGATTAGCCTGGAGGAGACTGAGGGGAGACATTTTGCTCTCTACAGCTACCTGAAAGGAGGCTGTAGAGAGGAGGGTGCTGGCCTCTTCTCCCTAGTGACAGGGGACAGGACAAGAGGGAATGGCCTCAAGCTCTGTCAGGGGAGGTTTAGGCTGGACATTAGGAAAAGATTGTTCACGGAAAGGGTCATTGGGCATTGGAACAGTCTGCCCAGGGAGGTGGTTGATTCACCTTCCCTGTAGGTGTTTAAAAGACAGGTGGATGGGGTACTGAGAGGCATGGTTTAGTGTTTGATAGGAATGGTTGGACCCAATGATCTGGCGGTTCTTTTCTAACCTAGTGATTCTATGATTCTATACAGTGACCCTTCAACAAAAAAGAAAGTAGATGCCCATTTGTAATCAGCAGACTTGCAAGATGTTACTGGTTGATTGACACTTAGATCTGTAAGCTGCATGATTTATTCAGATGGTTTCCTAGAGTTATTAATGTTTAGTTCTGGAAAAGTGCTTAAATGCAGCTGAGATCTGTATATTATTCAGTTTCTTTATGTTCTCCCTTCCCAGTTTACACTGCTCCTAGTCCTAAGGACTCTGATGGACCATTATTAAGCTTAATTGTAAAAATACCATCAGTTTATAGAAATGCTTCATTGTTGTGACCTTACCAGCACTTTCTCTCCCAAGAACGCATTTCAAATCTATTTCAAAGATAAATGTATTGTAATACAAACTCAGACATAAACTCAGTAAAACATCATACATCAAGATAACAGCAGCACTATCCTGCCAAACAAACAATCTCATCAAAATTCTGTCAAACCGTTTTGATAAAGGAGAAAAAAATCATACATCAATTTTATCAAAGCATGAGTACATTTGTATATAAAATGACAGCACTTGTCCTGAACAGTATAGAGGACTACTGCAGTACTACAATAAACAATATTTGTTGCACAAAAATCCTTCTCATACTGCTTACTGAAAACTGGACAACACAGAAACCAACAGCATTGTGCCTCAAATCATTTCCCATTTAAGAAGAAAATTTTTCTAATAGGCTCCTGAGCATTCACATACATTTACAGTCATGTAATCATAACATAGATAATCCAAACTATTAATTAAATTACTTTGCTACAGCAAATGGAGGTATAAGTAAATGTCATAAACACCAGCAACTATTTTTCTCTGAAAAGCTTAATTTCCGTAGACAAGTGAACCAGAATAACAATACTAATGAAAAAAAAGTCAGCATGAAATATGGACTAACTTTTGGCTTAAGCAGTTTTGGAAATGTCTGAGAAACTATATAAATTGTAGTTGGAACGTGTAATGAAAGTAACAGCTGAAGATTACTAGACAAACTTAACTGATAGAAAAGTCTGAGATTCTCATTAAGAAATTGACCAAAAAGAAAACCAAAACTTCTCCATGAATTCACAAAAAACTGAGTGGAACCACAAAACCCACCACCACGTAGCAAATGCTGCCACTGAATTTCCAGTATTTGTCATTCCATGCAAAGTGTTCCTTTTAATGAGAAAATAATGTTTTGTTACACTGTACCTATAGAGCACAGCTTCAGCACAGAGCATCACTGTAGTGTAGTAGATACCTACATCTACAATGTTAAGATTGGACTCCTTGGAGAAAATTGTATTAAAATCAATAGCAAACCCTACTATCTGCAGAAGGGATAAGTCTTCATGTTTTACAAAACCACTGCAACATTTTTTTTAATGCTGGATTCCATCTTGATGAAACACATTGTTCGAGCTTTACAGTTTTTTAACAACTGAATACTCAAGTTCCCATTTCTTCAGAGGCGAGCTCAGAGTTACATTTCATTAAAATGGCACAATATTTAACAAAAAAAAACCATTTTCATATCATTTATTCTCCCTCTATGTGTGCACTTTTATCCCAGCCCAGGATTTTATTAAACTTCTTCACAAGGGGTAGTGGTATTCAAGGTAAAATTACAAATCCCTATTAAAGTCCCTACCTTATACTCATATTTAGAAGCTACTTCTTAAGACGCTGCAGACGTTTAGTCATTACTCTTAATGGTCCATCTTTATTCTTACATTTAAAAACAAAGCCAATCCTCTGATCCTCACTGCAGATAAAGGCAAAAAAGAATGTCCAAAGGTCATTGCAGATAACTGTAAAAAGTTAAGAATGTATTTCTCATAGTTCTATGCTATGTCACAGAAATTAGTACTCATCTGAGCTTTGATGCACTGACTGGTTACTACCCTTAACTCCACACTCTCCTCATTAAGAGATGTACATAGGATAATCTCTTTCAGAGTCTTTAGAGGTATTTACTACCTAACTTATATTAAACTAAGCACTACCATTTCTCTGGTAGACTTTTACCATGTGTTATAAGTCCTTATATTTGTTTACATGATAAAAACATGGGTTTATTTCCTATTACTCCTTGCATATCATCCCTCAAGTTTTTTTCATTATTAAAATACAACTTTACTACATAAATGAGGAAAGAGACCAAAAATTTCCCTTCCTTAAACCCAGAGTTCTTCTTTTCCCTTTGTGTATTTTTAACTAAACAGCCTGTTAAGCAGCTGCTAATCTGTAACAGTGTGTCAGTCTCCCATGAGCTGGATAGGTGCCTATAGAGTATGACTAATTACAGTACAGTGTTAACATGATTGAGAGAAAGCAAACAGACAGAGGCTGGGCAGTCTCTGAAGCTAATTCATTAGGATTCCTAAAGCCTGCTGTACAAAACACTAAGTACACAAGGCATTAGGCAGATATCCAATGGTATTTTTGGCCATAAAACCACTTGCATGAACTTAAGATTGGGAAATCATTGCTGCAGTAGTCATGCACAAATTGCTGAGAGGTACAGTGACTTGTGTATTATCGGAGATAATCTTTCTAAAGTTCTCTGGATAGTTTTCATAGGTCAAGAGTTTGATTACAAAGGACAAATGTGTCAGCCCTAACGGGCTCTGCCAAGTGAGCACAGCTCTCAGGAAAAGGAGTTGCTTATAATCTCCCATTACTCATGGCTTTGTTACCAGCTGGCAGCAATGAATTAACATGTATGCACTGCTAACACTGATCTTTAGGATTCCTTGAGATTAAAACAAAAAGATCAGCCATGGATTTCTGATTCCTCTGCATCTGAAAGTTAAATATCTTTAATAGCAGCTGTACTAACACACTGAGCACAGCTACAGCCTCCCCTCACTATACTTGATGATGATCAGTCCTTCATCTACAATAAACAAAAGGTTTAATTGGTAAGAACAATGGCTAAGAAAAGGGATTATTTTTTTAATAGATAAAGGTTAAAGTGCATGGGAGAAATGTAATCACTAGACCATTGTCTTTTGTGACCATGTATCCACTGTTTAAGAGTTCTTCTCCACCAACCCAGAGAAATGGCCTGAAATACTGGAGGGAGAAGTCCATTTGTTCTTAAACTCTGCTTAGGCCTCAGTGGCAGGAGAAAAAAATTTAAAAAAAAACCAAAACAAACACCCCACACACTTCTAAACAAGCCATTACAAAACAGAAACACTCAGATCCTGTGAATCTATTTTAAACTTCAGTACAGGTCAGCTCTGTCTGGGATGAGACCTCCAATTACTAAAAAAAAAAAAAAAAAAATAAATAAACAAAAAAACCTGATTTGATAAGTCATAATTTTTACACTGCTTTACATAACAATACTTAAAGCGTAAGAAGCAATATTTGTGTAGTACACAAATTAGCCTGCTTTCAGTAAGGAACACTATAAGTTTTATTCTTTAATTGTGCTCTTTGACAAGGCTAATCACTAAGAAACATTTGACATGGATCTATGGCAGAAAGGCTACAAACTGTAGGGGTAGCAAATTAACTAGGCTTTGCATGTCTAAACCAGTAATTGACGCTATGTAAGAATAGGGATTGAAATATAACTGATAATAACAGTCCTGAAAAATAGCCACAGAGTGTTCTAAACTCCTAATCAATTAAGAATAATATAAATTACATTTACAATAAAAGAAAATACTAGTTTATGATATTCATATATGAAAATCTGAACATCAATCAACACTAAATGTAGGCATGCCAAAATAGTGGAATTAAACAACTTCACACATTCACAAAATCATAAGCAGGGCCCACAAAACAACAAGATTAGCTTTAACTCATGAAATTTTTCAACTCATGCAATTTACAATATTTTTCATGGGAAGACGGCACAGGAGGACTTAAAGACTGATTTTTTAAAGCTTTCACTACTAGAAATAATTTATGAATGAATTTTAGGCACCTCTGGTATTCACTAGAATGGGTACTTTTGTATTGCCCTAGTGTGACTGGACTCCACCTTTTCAGTTAAATTAAGATACCTGTAAGTATGACCAAATTTACATTACCAGTGGCAGTTTCATTTGTTTCCATTCTGCAGTTTTAAAAGAGCTGACCAGGCATATGGCTTTTCATTGCCATTACTCCTCTGAGCTTCATCAGCAGCCACACAAAGTTTTAGGCACTTACCCAGCATAACACTAGAATTTCCTTCTGCATTTGGTACTAGTTTTGCCATTGGTGCAGTGTCAGGAGGATCCAGTTCTGTACTCTTTATCTTCACTACAGCTGAATCCCTCTTTTCATAAGCAAAATAGAGGCATTTAATTTCAGCAGCCTGCAAATCCATTTCGGCCTTTCCAACAGTTCCTCAGCAAGACCTAAGCCTTCAGTCTCCAAAGTCCATGGATTTGTGAGGTATATAACATTACAGACACTACAAACCAACTGAACATTCCCAACAGGTCTTCATTTAGTCTCCAGCCCTAGTAGGTGTCCCTTCTGTCCTTTTTCAAAGGCAGCCTTGTTTAATCTCAACAAAGAGAATCAAGCACTGTTAGGACACAGGTTGTCACTCATCAAGAAGTGCACACACCTATTTTACTTAATGCTCAGTCAGGCTCAGCTAATATAAACACCTGTAGAAGACAAGGCAACTCACTGGACACTGAGCCCCTCTGCTACCATAATAGCACCCCAACATAAATGCAATAAAACAAACTAATGAATCTGTAGCGTTCATTAAAAACACGTAGATCACTGCTTTTCCACATTTAACATGTATCATCATCTATAGAAAAAAAAAATAAAAATTGAATCTTAGCTGTAACTGCGTGGAAGAAGATGAAGACAAGACCAGATCAAGACAAGATCCAGAGATCTAAGGCAAGAGGCTGTCAGAAAAACGACATCTATATAGAGAAGAAATATTCAGAATAGCTGTAATGCAATGGAACAGGCTGCCTAGCAAGGCTGTGTAGTATGCATCCTTGGAGGGTTTCAAGATCCAGCTGAGCACCCTGGTATAATGATGCCTTGAGTCAGGAAGGGGACCAGAGACATCCTAAGGTTCCTCTCAGACTGAATTATCCTGTGATCTCATTAAATCTTGTCACACTTGTGTACTATCTGAAATAATTGCATCTGCTTTCTTGCATTTGGTAAGCATTTGGTAGGTAGTGATAGAGAGAGGGGTCTGTGGGGATTTGCAAGACTCATGCAGGAGAATCTACACGGTGGAGGATAGTCTGTTTCATTTGCTCACCAGCCTGGTTTCTGACTTCCCTACAGACAACTTTGTTTTAAGCTTGATATGTTCACTTCAGTAGTCATCCTTGACTCAAATTTTTCCCTGTCAGAAATGAAGACATATTCAAGGTTACCATCTCTTACAGTATATTTGAAACTCTTACAGTATATTTGATACTTCTAAGCCCACACAGCTGGAGAGAAAAATGTAGAAATGTGTCCCAGAGATAACCTATCAGATGTCATAAAACATATCCAGCATGCAGGGATTTCTGTTTGCATCTTATAGCTTTGATCCCTGATTTGTATATACATAGGGCTAGCTGTACTGATGATTTCCATACATTTTTGGCTAGTAGTCCCACCTAGCACAACATCTGCAAGTAGGAATGTAAAGGAGAATAGACAGAAGGGAAAGAAATCCAGGCAATAACAGGTATGCATAACTGCAAATGGACAGGGAAGGCATAATTCATACTCAAAATGTAATATTATAGCAACTTCATTTGAGTTTATATGAGGCAATAAATAAGTCTTGCAAAAATCTTCTGAGAAGCATCACCACTCCCTTGGGCTGAGGTCCTGGCATTTATTTGCCAGAGGACTTTATTGTGTCATAAAGCAAAAGCCAAGTGAAGCACAAGGAAAGTATTTCTTGCTCTGTAAAACTGAAATATCACACACAGTTATTTACTGTATGGTAACCCAATTATTTTTGGTCTCCTCACAATGTTAGGTGTTGACATTTGAGGAAAAGAGCATTGCTGTCCCAATTAAAGAGAAACTGCCTCTTTCCCTTTCAAAAAAAAAAAAAATAATGTCCTTTGGGATGTTCTGACTGCTACACAATTTTGCCATTTTGGACACTTTGTTTAGGTACTGTGAAGGGGGAATAGAGATGATAACATGATCATCTTTCACACTTCAATACAATCAGAAATCGTGTACTTTTAATATGAGAGATTAATTCAATAATATTATCAAGCTAAGGAGGTGAAGTGTTCTGTGTGGGTAGAAAAACTAGTTCTTAATTCAAAATTACAGTCTTAGGCAAAGCTATTAAGTTATGAGAATCAGAACAAAATTGAATCTGCTGACGCTAGGGCAGGACATGTTTGGCAAAGAAGTTTGTGTAAAGATTTTTTTTCCCAAGGGCACCATTTGGTTTGTATTTTAAGTATTAGTGTAATAGTATTGGTGTGTTAATAAATTCTTTATCTTATCCTCTATAACTGATAATGTGGGAAAGATACAGGATCCACCAGCAGAAGCAGGTAAGAGGGCTGCCTTTTAGTTTTAATAATGTGAATCTTCTCAAGTAAAGTAACATGATTTTAGTTCCTCCTTCCTCTGATTCTGTGACTGGATGCATGCACATGTGAGGGAGAGAAATGGATGACTGTTCTGTCCACACAGAGCACATGCATTCATTTCAAATAAATCTCAGATTTTGGAAGACATACTAAGGAAAGAAAACATAAAAATGGCTGTGAAATTGAAAGCAAAATCGGAAAAAAGGAAATAGGTGAAATCCTAGAGAAGCAATGACTGAAACAACATGGATGATAAAAAGTGTGTCAAAGGCACACATATTGTCATTAGGGAAGCCTGTGCTGCAGGGGAGAGGCCATCCCAGGGCCAGACTGGTTGCCCATATGTGCAGCATCCATGAAAGAAGACAGTTCTGTTTCAAAATGATTGAACTGAAGTAGTTTGCCAGACCTTTGTTCCCATAACAACAACTCTCCTATCAGTTCTGCAGTTTTTGGCACTGTGATGAGAAAAACCTTATTCTTTCATTAAAATATTGGATGAAGCACAATGATATTGAGAAACATCTGATTGTTTTACTGTACTTCAAAAACAGTCACTTTAACTTTTCTTTGGGAAATACATTAAGGGAACTACTGCCTTGATCAGTATCAATGAATTCTTGTTCATACTGTTAAAGTTCACACAAACAGATGATTATAACACAGACTATGTGAATGCATTATTACTAATAGTCTCTGGCCAGAAGAGACTAACATAGAAAAGAAATGAGAAGAGGAATGCTGTTATCTCCATTTCACAGATAGAAAGCCTTCCCTGAGAGAAGTTTTTCCAGTTTTCCGTGGTAAGACCTGAGATTTTCATCTCCTCAAGAAGGTCTGCAATTTGCTTGAGGCTTTCAGCTTCCATAGCCATCTTACATACAGAATATTAATTTTGAAACTCCAGTTAAACATCTGGACCTAACTCTACATATTTTTCCATGTGCAGAATCCTAGTGCCAGTAGTGTCTTAATAATTTATTCCTTTAGCTCATATCCCATCAACAAATCCCGTGGCATTTCAACCGAGAAACCATGCACTTCTTTTTCAATAGGCATATCCATAATTCTCTAAGCTTGCTTTCATTTGCAGCTGTAGTAAACGAAATCCCTTGCACTTTTTGAACACAGCACTGTAAAGTCAAAGGTATAAAACTTTAGCCTCATTGATGTCAGTGCCAAAGCTTCTCACTAATTTCAATATGACCAGTATTTCATCTAGGTTCTCAGATTTTTCCCAAGAGAAAATTTGCAGGTGAAATAAGCTGTGGTCCCAGTCACTGTCTAACGGATGCAACTAGTCTCAGTAAGTACAGATTTTATAACTCCAGAAATGAGAATTCAGTTCTGCAAGTTTTGAAAAGAAATAGATCTTAAATTTTTCTCAAATTCTTTTCCCCAAATATCCCCAGGCTGTCAGGTTAGGCTTTACTTGTGTCAGCAGTGTGCAGTTTAAGGAGTTGAGACATTTTGGGTTTTGGCACTTCGGTATTTGGGAGGGGAGAGAGGGAAGGAGACAAAATGACAGCAGTATTAAAAAGAAAAGTGTTCCAGATATTACCAAGAATTAAGAAATTGACTGGAAAACAGCTCTATCTGTAAGAAAGGATTTTTAAATTCCATTTCATTACAGTAAATCAAAATGTTTGAGCAGTTTTAATAGCCAGTAAACGCGGTCAGATCAGACTCTTCCTGCTCCTTTCCTTCCCCTTCAATTCCCAGCCATTTTGCTGTCAAAAGTGGGCAAAATGTTAGTCAAATGACCCTCCTATATGGGGCCGAAGAGAGAATTAAGAAATTCAGAGCTCAGGAAGAGATACTGCAGCATAACCTACATCTTGAGACGGCAAATATAGAATGATTTATACAGAAGAGGATTAAGCTTTCCACAGAAACAGAACACAGGAAAGGACCTCCAGAATCACTGACTTCACCCTCCTGCTCCTGTATATCTTCTACTAGTAAATTTATCACAGTCTATCTCAAAATGTTTTCCATTTTTTCTCCCACACCTAGTACAAAAATGTCCCAGAAACTTACTGGTTTGAGGTTTGAAACATTCCCTCTTTCTGCTGGCACCAGCAACATCTTTGGTATTAAATAGGGAGAGAGAGGAGTTGTAACGTCTGTTAACACAGTAATGGATTGTTACCTCATCACCTCCCAGCCTGAATTTTCTGGGCAAACCAAGATTTTGGATCCTCTGCTTGTAAAACAATACTGCACCTCTCTGCTCTTCTTGTTGTGTTCACACAGTTGGATGTGGGTGGCCAGCTTCACAGACAACATTACAGGAGTATGAGAAAACCTTAGTAGTGCAAATCTACTGCAGCTACCCTACAAGCTGTAGTATGTCAGAAACATGTCCTGACTCCCCATTAATATCAGATTACCTCAGAAAAGAAAGGGTAGTGGAAAGACAAACAAGACAACCTCGAATTTTAACTCCCCAAGGTAGATAATAGGCTCACAATACTCAATAGTATTATATTTCTTTTGACATCTGTATTATGTAAGATTCAAGTGGTACCTCCCAAAATCACTGCACTTGAACTAGGAGTTGGTCGTAGAAATTTTCAGCAAAGCAGATGCATTTAATAGCATCCAGGCAGATGGATACACAAATACCTTTTAAAACTGAAAATAAAAGTAGAACTTAAGGCTTAGATCGTGTCATAAATTTTTTTTGTCTGAAAAGACTGACAGAGAAAGCCAGCATGTTCATTAAGTCTAACATTAAACAAAACACAGGAGATAGATTCTTAACCAGTAACCTGTATGAAGTGTGTAAGTGACCTGCTCTCTGCCAGATATGCACAAAAAACAAGTTCAACACCACAGTTTGAAGGGGGGAAAAAAATCACAGTTTTGAGGGGGTTTTTACATATGGTTTTGATAATGGTGCATAGGTAACTGGGACATACAACATGAGCAAAGGCATGTTTAATGGAAAAAGCCTCCTATAGGATTTATTAATGAACCTGTAGCAGTTTAAGGACATATGCAAGGCTGATGAGCAGAGGTTACATATTCTTTAGATCAGTTGTAAAGCAGAAAAGAGTAAACCATCAGGCACATAAATCCTTATTTGGGTCTGAAAACAAAATTTAGGTATATGAAGTCTGCACAAATTTTATAAGTGGGGAAAAAATGTAGAAAGCTAATCAGGCCTACCAATCCTGCTGACATCTCTTCAAAATACAAGTAGCATCGGAAAGGAAATCCCAGAACAACATCTCAGGTTTTTATGCAATTTCCGGTAAGGGTCTTCCTCAACAGATCTGGTCAGCACAGAATTCAAAAAGAAATGTAGGCATCTGCCAGGCAGCCAAGTTTATTTCATCACCGGTACAAGGGAAAAAAGAATAGAAAACAAATTGAATTAACTTTTCTCTTTTCTTTGCAACTCAACACCAGTAAGGAAAGTCTATGGGCTTGGCTACAATTGTACTAATGTTGCAAGAGGCAGAGTATAATGTCTTTTGTCTTTCCATCATTGCTTGAGCTCTGCAGCAGCAAAACCCCATTTCCTCAGCAACTGTTCTAAACAAATAGGAACTCGGAGAGCACACTAGAGCACAGAATATTCAATCATAATATTAAATCACACTCAGAGAGTTACTTTTCTGAATGCAGACATGCTTTCATGTTTCCCATTTCCCTCTCTCAATGTAAGAAAATTCTGAATCATCGCAGGAAATCAAAGGGTCTCTTCCTCATTATAAGCAAGCAGCTCTCTTCATCTCTGCCAATCAATAGGATTATGCCTATTGAACATGAATCATCTTCCAGAAAAAAACATTGGAAGAAAGAATATCAAAATATCTCTCTTTTCTGTTGGAATTCTTCCAAACTGGTCCAGCATTTCAGCTTTCTCCAGCTGATGCACTACAAGTTCCTATTTTGGTAAGGGACTGCACAAAAAGTGCATGGTTTTGCCTCCTCAGCTGAGGTGAGAAGACAGATAAAACCTCACACTGCTGAGACACCTTCAAAACACAACACTTTCACATGGAAAAGTAATTCTAAAGTTGAAATTATTATTCTTTTATGACTGTGCACAAAAGCTCTTGCTGTGCTTAGAATCCCACTGCACTACGAGTTGTACCAAGGTCATAAGAGACACGTCCTTGAGGAAGAGCTGTTGAAGAGTCATTCAAAATTCAACCAGGCACTAACAGGGTTAGGCCCAAACCTGACTCCATATCTAGCTCAACAACCATTAGAATGACCTGTCCCTCACATGCTTTAAAATTTCTTGCAAGTCTTTAAAAGTTATCACTATGTTTTGTAGATGTAGATTCAGTCCTGTCTCACCTTACTGAGACACTTAACTACTTCTATATTCAGGCAACTATTTAGGCATTCAAACAGCCTACAGAGGGAGAAGGGGCCTTCAGGGAGACAGTTCATATCTCACATTACCTGAATCAGATTGGATTGCTAACAATCTCTGAACAGCTTTCCCCACCCCTGGAAGGCAAGTTTTACCATCTTTAGCTAAGAATTCAGGTTCAAGTTACAAATTGTATTTCTGTTATGTTAATACCAAGTAACCGTAGGAGAAGGTAGGTACAGTGAGACACAGATGATCCATATATTATCAGAAAATTTCCCCTCCTCCAATAAATAGTCTGATGTATGCAAAAAAACCACATAGATGTAGTTAAATGTATATATAGAAAGAGAGAGAGGAGATTTAATTTATTAAACATATATGTAAATTTTGGCTATACTTTTCTCCTTTGCTTACCCCAGTGTTTTTTGCCTTTGCAACCTGCAACTTCTTAAGGAAAACTGCTAGAAATTAAATCTTAATTGCATAGATCTACTGTGGACACATTGAGTGAGGCCAAGATTCCTTTATTCCTGTACATTCCCTTATGTTCCAAAAAAAATCGTTATTACTTGGACAAGGTCCATAGACCCTCTTTTTCATCTTTCATTGTATGAAGTTTGGAACCTGGCTGTGAGATCTTCCATCTATTCAGCCCTTTCATACTATGTCAACACAAAGAAATGGCTGTCTTAATAGTGTTACCATCAGAAGTGTATTCACTCTATTATACTGCACCACAGACATAACACAACCACGTCAATAACTGCCCTGTGAGAGAAGAAAACAAAACAGAATAGAAAATGGCTGAACCGATGGATGGATTTGGGACTATAGTGTGTGTCAGTGATAAGAATGATGATTTTACGGTTGTATAAATATTTTAATATGCACCATCAATTAATAATTTCCAATGTTTTCCTAGAGATGATAAAAAATATTAAGCTTCAGGTTCATTTCAGCAGTGTTTAAATGCAGGTGGAAACCTAGAGCACAGATCAATCTACCAGCATAGTCACCTAGGATTTGGGAATATAACTCCAGTAATTTTTTCTTATCTTACAGACAGCACTGTGAAAGGTATTTCAATTTATTGTGGATAACAATCTATCAAAATAAACCTGCTCAGGACAGCCTCTGAATACAAATAAGGCAGCATGAAAATAAAAGGGAAAACATGGATTTTAATTAACCCTGTGATGATTCACAATTCCTGAAGTGCTCAGTCTGAAAACAAAGTTCTTCTAAAGCTTATATTCCACTTGCATCCTTCTATAACATAAAAAATCAAATCTATTTAAAAAAACCACGGTGGGACACTTGTAAATTAGGCATGTATAGAGAGGAAACTCTTCTGGTGCTATATAGAACTATAAACTTCTGGAACAATAATACCAGCTCAAACCAGGTAGTGCATGCCAGTCCCTCAAGTCATCACTCCAAGTTGACTCAAATATAACTCCAGCTGCTTCTTTACCACAGAGGTTTAAATCTCCCTATCTCAACCTTACATTGTAATCCTGCCATGAAGTAGCTTGGTGTGTGACCACAAGATACTGGTGTTTTACCTTCTCCTGCATTACTTATCTGATAACTTGAGACTCTCCAGTTCTCATATGCTGAAGTGGCAGAGACAGCATATTCGGAAGAACTGAAAGGCAAAAAGAAAAAGAAACAATAAAGAGACACCTTGGGACTTTTTAAGACACCCTTTTATTTGGGCCAAGGAAATAAGATGTGAGTAATGATATTTTAATGTCTTGAATGCTAATAACATCAACAAATTTATTGAAGAGTGTACAAGAGTTTGAACTGTAGGAACATTAGCATCACCTCTTATCACAGCATCTCATTTAGGGGGCTTCCTGAAATTAGCCACTGCAAACAACACCCCTTATCACATGAGCCATGTGATTCCCATAACAGGACTAATCTCCAGCTGGCCAACGCTCAATGCTGTAGCAAAGAAACCGGTGCACAACAGAGATTTATTCTTTAGATATCAAACTGCTACAGCTCTTAGTACTCTTCACCCTATGGGTCCATAACTAAATTCTGTCATACCCAAAGTCAGTGAATGATAGGTACTCCCTTCAGTTCAACAGCAAAACTCCTGTGGACAAGAGCAGGATTCTGGATTAGGGCTTCATTCTGCACCTAGCTGATTCCTAAGCAGCACCTTGTGCCAGCTACGTTTATTGCCCAAAGCTGGTTGGAGGCCTGAGATGCACTGATCAGGACACACAAAGCACATGACTGCTGCCTTTCTGTGTTGCTAGTGCTCACATCCAGAGTATACATGGGAATGCTAGAGAACAGCAGAATTTAATATCGTAGCCATCTGTTTTCACATGTAAATGGCTGAAGCCTACTACCAGAGGTCAAAGAAATGAAGAATTCGTCCGTGCCTGTGCTCTGAAGAAAAATTTCCATAAGCCAACCAGAAGGATTCATTATTGCAATACAGCAAGGACAAGCTTAGGAAAAAGTAGGAGACAATGAAAAGGTCACCGGAGAGCTCAGAATAAGTTTCTGCAGAGGGGTAGCTTACAGAGAGCTAAAGCCACTGATACATCAGCCCTAAATATGTTGTCATTGTTTTTTATTTCCAAAGAGAAACACCTCGGCAAGGTGTTCACCCCTCTCCTGGAGGCTTGAGTGCCGGAGCACAAGACCCAATCTAAAGACCTCAGAGCTGGGCTGACGCTTTCTCCTGGCACCCCTCTTCCCATAGCAGCTGCTTTTAACCCAAGCCTCTAACCCTGTCTGCACCCTGATGCTGGGCATTTTGTGAAGACTGGCAGAGAAACCCATTCCAAAAGCACAGTGTATTTAGCCTAATAAAAACTCCAACATTGGTATATTAATGTAATTTTCTTCCTCTGTCCATTAGCAACAGTAGTGCCCTGAAAAATGAAAGACTTCTAAACAGTAAGGTAACTGGCTGATAAATAGGTGGTTATAAACTATTATTTCTGGATAAAATTAATGTAGCAGTAGTATTTTGATAAATTCTAGAAGGAAAAAATCAGAAGCCTCCTCGTAGTATTTAACACAAGGCAAATTAAATTGCTGACATTTTTATGGTGTTTTAATTAATGAGAATCTAGAGTGGAATTCTCATGCAAATACTGTATGTATTGTATGAAAACCCTATTAATACCAGAGGAGTTAATTATGATTAGTGCTATTACACTGAGTACTAAATGAATTAACAATAATGAGGCACTCCTAATGCTATCACCACATTTCCACACACATTTTAATGGATAGGTTTCACCCTGATTAGAGCTGATAAATTATTAGTGGCAAACAAAATTATCTCTTCCGTTTATTGCTTTTCCTCTCCGCCCTGTATTTCAAAATCAAAGTTCATTCCTGAGAAAGAACTGTTACTCATTAATATCCAGCATGTTTCTAGTCTCTATCAAACTATACTTAGAATTGTTTGTCAGAAGAAACTTTCAGCACAGGGTATTATTTCTATTCTTTCCATTTTAAGCAGGGAATATCAGCTTCTTTGAGCTTATTTACTAGGGCGTCAGCTATCTGGAGCCTTCTTGGGCAATGGATAACTGAGTTGCCATCATGTAGCAACATGAAATGCTAAAAGCAAAACCAAATAACTGAACTTACTAGAAAACTTGAAAGATGAAGGGGTTGGTTTCAATGTCGTGAGCAAGGAAATCCCAGATTTACAAGGCATTACAGCAGCTGGAAAGAACCCCAGCTGGAGTTGCACATGTCTATACATAGTTTCCAGTCAGCATTACATACATATATGCTCCAGGTTTTGAGCACGGCAAGTCCAGTATAGCCAGGGCACTTCAGATACAGAACAAGTTCTGCATTCATGCAAATCTAATGTGCAGCAAGAAAGGAAAGGCAATGCAAACAGAGGCAAGTAATTTACTGCAAAGTTGAGAACACATGGGCAGCAAATACGCAGTAAGCGCAGTGTTATCTTCACAGCCTCAACACAAATGCAGCACAACTTATCTGTGCAGAAGCATGTAAGCACTGTGTGACTGCAGAACATAATATGCATGCTCTGGTCATATGTGGAAGTTCAACACACAGGAGTGTGGGCTTGACCAGGCTAGAATACATTCTTGAGTCTTACACCGATACACCTCACAATCCACCTGTGTACAATTCCTGACTGGAAGATGAGCTCTTTCCAGGAAAACCCTGCCAATTGCTGTCCTTTACCTTTGATGGAGATGACTTGTATAATTTCTTACATTGTATTAGCTGATTAGCTATTCCTGCCAGACGATTTGTACTTCCCTCCCAACAACTGGCTCTGATGCAGAAGCACACAAAAAAAAAAAAAAAAAAAAAAAAAACCACCACCAAATTGTGTGGGGAAAAATTACTTTTACGCAGGGAGGAAGGGCTGGTGGGAAAAAGAAGCAGGAAACCATCAGATATAGAATCCCAGAATCATAGAGTAATTTGGGTTAGAAGAGACCTTTAAAGGTCATCCAGTCCCCTAGATGATGCAGTGAGCAGAGATATCTTCAACTAGATCAGATTGCTCAGAGCTCCATCCAACCCTGCCTTGAATGTCTGGGCAACCTGTGCCAGTGTTTCATCACCTTCACTGGGAAAAATTTCTTCCTTATATCTAGTCTAAAATTACCCTCTTTTAGCCTAAAACCATTATCCCTTGTCCTATAATAACAGGCCCTGCTGAAAATTTTGGTCCCTTCTCTCTGATAAGTCTTTAAGTATTGAAAGACCACTATAAGATCTCCACAGAGCCTTCCCCTCTTCAGGCAAAGCAGCCACAACTCTCTCAGCCCTTTTTCATAGGAGATGTGCTCTAGCACTCTGATCAATTTTATATCATTCTTCTGGACATGCTGCAACATGTCCTTGCCTTTCCTGCACTGAGAGCTCCAGAGTTGGACACAGTACTTGAGGTGGAATCTCACCAGAGCGGAGGAGAGGGTCAGAATCACCTCCCTTGAATATACAGAAACTTATGTAGAACAAAGCAATAAATCTGAGCTTATGACAGGAGTTGGGTGAAAAATACTTCATATAGAGGACAGTTTCTGCATGATTTGTGATAGTTCTTGGTATTGGTTTTGACTTATTTCTATTTATCTCTATTATCTCTGGTTGCTGTATGTTTTTTCAACTGCTATCACAAAGTAAGTTAATTTCATGTTCTCATGGGATATCCTTTGGATTCTCTCATTGCTGTACTACTGTCAGAAACTCAATACCCAGAGTGCAACTAAGTGCTTCTTATTTAAAATTAGTTCAAAATCAATGCAACCAAGTGTTTTGAAACAATTTAGTGCATTGGTTTAGGGAAGAAATCAAATTGTTTCTTATGATGACAATTCAAAATCTATCTACTAACTCTGTGGAAACAAACATAAATCCTCTTTGAGAAAAGGTTCTCTTTCTTCCAGATCCTATTATAGCAAGGCAGTCACCAAAGTACTACTTGCAGAGCAGTACCTAATATATAAAAATACATAAAAATTCATGCGGAGTAGTATTTTTTTTCTAAACAGAGAAGTAGTTGGATAGTATTCTCTCACTGTTCATATTTCTGATTTACATTGACAAAGGCACACAGAACACATAGATTTTGCTGTTCACTATGAAATACTGTTCTTGCTGACTGCTAATTTCAGACATATTCATGCTTTACAAAACAATGGCCTACTATATAATTAAAACTTGGAATGTTTTCATTTGCTAAGATAGTAAATGAAATAAATTTATAAGTGTAAAGCTGTTTTTCACGTCACTTACACTGGTAGATGAAATAACAGCAGCATGTAAATGTATAACCAACCAATGAGAGAAAACAAAATTGTTCACAAGATCCGGTCCTAGTCCACTAACATCAAATAGTGTCTTAGTTATAGTTTTATTTGCCTTCCCAGCAGAGAGAAATAATCTTATATTAAGATGAAAAAAGCTATCAGAACATAGTCTTTAGATAGTATATTCTCCAATCAACATTTACTCATCTATACCTACCTATTTCACTATGTTGCCCACTTTTAACACGTGGTTGGTTAAATGTTTAAAGACCTGATGCAGGTCTTTAAAGAGTGCAGAAATGGCTTGTCAGTACACATTGTGGTATTGGTCACAAGTCTGCAATCAAATGTAACAGCGTAGTTTCAGGTAAAACTTATGTTTTCCCCTGCACTGGTAGGGAAGGCAGGATTAGAGACATGCTGATCTGGGTTCCTGTCCTACTCAGCACTCCTGCACTGCTTGAAACCGATGCACAATCTTAAACTGGCAGCAGCCCAGGGAAGAAACAAATAGACCATGTCTTTTCATAGCATACTTTCAGGTAAGAAGAGGAATCATTACCCTGGAATAGATCTGTATGTTTCTGTTTGTCTCCAACAGCATCTAACATTACATTCTTGTGAAAACCGAATCACTGGCACACTTAGCTACTTAGTACCGAACAATGCAAAGTTCCCAGGAGAGAGTGATATGATGCTCTGCAGGCTGATATCTGAGGTTTAACTTTTCTTAAACCTTCTTCCTGATACCATTTCTAGTATCTTTTTTCACTTTGTTTTCTATGAAGTTAGACCACAATCTGCAAGTATCTCCTCCAGTTATTCATTGCTTCTGAATACCTTCCAAAAGGAGTTACCTTTGATATAGAAAGGATGAAGCACAAGGAGCTAGAGGTATGGGGGAAGATAAATAACCTAGGTAAACAGCTTTAAAATAGCATCAATTTTTTTCCTTAAACAATAGAAAGATTTAATGTTTCTGCATCAAGAATTCCAACTGATATAAGAACGTGGAAAAATTAAGGCTGATAGTGTAGTAGCAAAGTGAATAATAAATTGGACAAGTGGGAAAATATAAAGGGAGGGTGGAGGGAAAAGTTATACCAAAAGAAAAGTTCAGCTCTTTTCTACACACTTCAGCTTAGCTGCTCACCCTTTCCCCCAAATATGTTTGTTTCCTGGTAACTCTTTCTTTCCTTCTCCCCTTTCACTAAAAAATTTGTTCTCCAGTGGACTTACTAAACTACTCAATATTTTAACTTTTAAACTACATACAAGTAGCTATATTTCTCAAACAAGGAAGACAATAGAAAGCTCTAGAAGGCCCTCACTATGATGTCTCCAAATGATCAGAAACAAATATAGAAAATGTAATACAGTAAAAAAAAGGTATTATCAACACAGACTGATAAAGGCAAAAAGTTCATACCAGGAAAATCATGTACAGTTCAGTTTTTAATATTTCTGATTCTTGTATCAAGGTTGGATGCCTTTCCAAAATATGTTGTTGATTGTATGGGTGAAAAAAAGCCCTGCACAATACAGAGGTCAAATTTGATTTTCACAATGATCTGTTCTAGCCTTCAAAACTAAGAGTAAAGTTAGTGGTTCAGTCAGAACAAGAGAAGGCTCCTATGAGAAGAAACTTAATGTTCCATTCCAGCACAGCAAATAAATATGTACTTAATAGTACAATTCCAATTATCTCAGTCAAAATGCTATCAAGGTGCTCTTCCAAGAGCTCAATATCCTGCATGCTGGACAGTCATATTGTATGACACAAAAACAGTTTACAATTTAAGCAGAAAAAGCAAAGGAGAAATGCCAGAAATGAAGTATATCGCTCATCAGGACACACAGAATGACATGGAAACCAGATAGGGACCTAATTAGAAGGAAAATAATCATGAGCTTTTATGAAATCATGGCTCTTAAAAAGTTCCGTTACCAGTCACAAAGCCTTTTTTCCCATAGCACATGTAGTAAGTGTTGGAGTGAATCCCTAATGCATGTACAGGCACAGTGCTAATGCCCTCATAGAGAAGATGTTGGTTTAAGCAATACTCTTCTCAGGAGAGTGTCTATATTCTGACCTTATGAGAGAGAACAAATGTTATACAAGAAAGAAAAAACTATCAGAGTGGTTTGTTTTTCTTATTCAAACTGAATTCATGATCTGTGTGGGAGACTTTCAGTTGGAAGAGGTTTATTTCATATAAAAATTAAAGACAAATGAAAAGATAACAATTTGTATGTGGAGAGTGATAGGGAATCACCTTTCTATAAGTACAGAGTGCGTGCAGTACTCATCCCAATCTTTTGAACGAAATACTGAGTGACTAGATAGTGTGTTCCAGCTATGAAGTGCAGCATATCTGAGCAGGCAATGACAAAGTCCCTCTCTTCAGTCACGTACACAAGATATTGTCTAACACACCTATAAAATCCTTATTAAGTCCTTTTTGTACAATATGTTCCTTTACATGCATAGCTGGTACCAGACACAACATACATCTTCAATTGCATTTCACTCTAGCTTCAGCTCATGTATGGGTTGCACTAAGTTTTATTACAACATATTATCTCCTGTGATGATGATGATGGCTTAAACAATGACAGAATAAGCAGTAATATGGTTAGTTTTCATTGTGGCATGAATCTAAGTCAGAATTGCTCTCTAGCTCTCCACTTATCTTAAGATCATGTGAATCATCAGATTCAGACTATAGCATTAAGTGACAGCCCCTGGAAAAGCATATTCAGATGTTTTCAGCCTACAAAATTTTTCAATACATCACCAGTTTAATGTATATAAAATGTAAAATAATACATTAAGGTTCACAATTTAAAAATTAATGGCTGGATACACATACACTGGTATACTGCATTTGCATGGTAAGGTTTTGGGTTTGAGGGGTGGGGGTGGAACGCAGGGGTGGCTTCTGTGAGAAGCTGCTATGTGCTTCCCCCATGTCCTTGTCCAGTTATTCTTAAAAAATATTTTGGCCTGCAGACACACCTTTGCCCACCTTTGCTTTCCAAAATCATGATTGCACAGTTCTTGGTATGCCAAGTGCTACAGAGTTCCATTAGTATCAAGCATTACCGTCTATTGATAAGACCAATGCAAGCAGACAGACACCGAGAATGTATTTACTATTCAATACAGAACTTTCTTTTTATGCATCTCTGTAAACGGCCGATACAAGTCCTTACTTAAGGATCAATGGACCATCAGTATTCTTCCCAAGTTTATGACAACTTTCTGAAACTGAAGATCATGCTGGGAGAACTTACTACTTTGTTTGCCACTTTCACTAACAGATACTGAATTATCAGCGAAGGCAGGCCAGCCATCTGTCCCTTGAGTTCTGTCCAAGCCTGTAACTAAAACATTGCTCAGGTAGTATCTTAATACATCTTCAGCAATTCAAGCATGCTCAGCTTTTAAGATACATCTTATTCAGTATCTTTACCCATGGCAATAAAGAGATACTGTGCAGTTGCTTTTCTTTCTGCAGATTCTAAGCAACAAGTACTTTCTTCCACTAAGAGCCAGACTAGCAGGCCATATCAGTAGATCAGTTTGCCATTCTAGCAATACTGTGGATGACCTACCTGCTGAAATGAGTTCTCTGCGGCATCTATTGATTCTTTGGTTCCTAATATTCCTGCAGTAATGTATTTGCAAATATATCAAGACTAAAGGGTTTTAATGTAAAAAAAATCTATGAACTGCTAGAATATATTGAAGAAAAGTAATCATTTTTGTCCATAAAACTGTATTATCATTTATAATTATTGATCTATATTTAAAGTTCATTTTTTAATGTTCCATGTGTATTAATTTCTTGGTCAAAGCATTCATTCATTGTTTATCTTTTCTAGAAAGAGTTTGTCTCCACAGCATCACAGTTTCATTTTACTCATATGTTTAAAATCCAGATTTAAGGACTTTTAATGACTTACAAAATCTCATTCTCTGTTGATAATGATACTTTTTTAACATTTTAAACACAATATGTATGCGTTTCATTTTCTATACTAAAAATCAGGCACATGAAAGTAATTGTCTTTTTTCAACTTTTGACTTTTAGAAAAGAACTGGCTCTTTATAAACTGTTTAGCTCATTAAAATTTTACAAAAATCCATTAGAAGTGTTTCACATTTTATCTAAATACTACTCATCAGCATTCCTAATTTCAGTTTAATAACTCCTCTTTTTAAGATTATAAGAGTAACATCATACATATCTTTTACATTAACATTAAAAAAGGTGAAATGGAGGATAGCTAGAGTCTTTTTCCTGTTCTATGAGTATACTGGAAGAAAAAAGTCTCATTTTATTGTAATATATTACTTCATATTAAGCAAGGAAATCTTCTTCCACACATTTAACTTGTACATCAGTCACTCTTAGTTTTAGATGATTAAAAAGAAGCAAAATACACTATTCTCTTGCATTTTCTATACTATGAAATGTATGATTTGGAAAATTAAAACTTACTTCTTATCTTTAAAGAAGAGAAAAAAAAGAAAGATGAAACATATCTTTCTTGCAGGTGTTTCATTCAAAACAAGGCTTGGCCTTGGGAGCAACACTTCAGAGAACCAGTATAGTTATAACTCACTGTTTCACATGTTGTGCCTTTTAAACATATGTTAATTCAAAATAACAGACCAAGTTTCTCTTCACATCAAAAACCATTTAACTGACCACATGCCTTTATTGGTTTGGGGTTTCTTTTTAGTTCTATCATAATGTAGGCATCACAAGTATACAAAATGTTTCCAGATGAAGTTAGAACTATGATATGATATAGCCTGTCCATACCAGCCCTCAAATCGAGCGATCCTTCTAAGTGTCAGGTGATGAATTTCACTATAAAATGCCAGCAGTGCTGGATGGCAAGTAATCATTTCTTGGAATGTGCAAACAACACTAAAGGATGAAATACTGCATTGCCATGGAAGAGGTACTAAACAACATGCTAAAAGTGCCTCACATCACAACTGAGTGAGAAGTAACAGGCTAGTGCATAACACTTCAGCAGTTCCAGGCCCTTATGGTCATATTGAATGGTCCTAATTCCAACAGAGGGTCATTTTTTTTCAATAAATAATTAATAACACAAAAATGAAAGCCTAGTGTCAATTCCCAGTAAAGCACGATAACCATTTTTAAACTGTAGAAACAGATTTTTACTCATCTGATATTCAGACATAGCTTTTAAAAGAGTATAGGTTTGTTGCAATTTCTGGATTAGAATAAAAGCATGATATGTTTTGTTATAAAACTTAAAAGATTATACATGAATAAGGAATAATTTTGAACTTAGTTTTAGTAGACGACCAACATGCTTCTGTTTCCTATCACAGATTCATGGTTATTACACTCTAACTTCCTATAAATTAATTATTAATAAGAGGTACCACCATTGTTTTTCATCTCTACAGTAGTACCAGCATGTGTGTTATATTATTATGCAGCTAGCTAAACTTCAACCTCAGAAGTTCTCACTTGATCTTAGTGTAACATAAAGGAGCAAAGTATATAGCTGTTTTTGAATAAGTTTTATTACAAGAGACGAAGAAAAAGTGACTGGATCTTGCAAGCTAAAAAGAAAGTTAATTGACTCAATAAATTAAAAAAAGAAAGCTCCACCATTTTTTTCTTTAGAGACTGTTGAATAAGGATTTTGCTTATTGATTTTTACTGTAGCTTGGCTTTCACTACTTTTTATTGTATTTTATAGTACAGAGTTCCTAAAGTTGATTTTGAAGCATAGCAAGGTCTCAGTAGTATAAGACCTTTTACAGTATAGAATTGTAAAATCAGCTAAGAAATGGCAAGATACACAGATACATGAGTGAGAGAGAATTATAAAGTAGTGAATTAATAAACTTCAGCTCTGTTTACTGGTTTAGTTCTGCTCAAATACAGAGCAAAATTAGGTAAGTCTAGAGGAAGCAGAATATGTATAATTACTAGAGAAAAACTGTGAGGATACAGTATCTTTCTGGAAAGAGAGAAAAATGGGGGAAAATTACAAATTTGCCGACTTCAATTATCTTGCAGTTTATGTCAAGCAACAGATACAGATAGTGTCTCTGAACACCGTACAGTATCCTTATCAAAGATCATTGGCTGGGTCAATAAGTAAAAGCAAAAAATAAGTATTTTTCAGAAGAAGTAATATAATCTTTTTGGACCACCTCTGTCAATAAGTGCTCTGCAGAGTGCTTCCATCCTTATGTTTCATGAATTCACTACTTCAGAAATATGTTAAGCAAGAGCAAGACTGTAATGAGGTGTTCTCTGGGCCTTCTGGAACAAGTCAGTACATGGCTTGTATAGAAACTTGGGAGGCAGCAGACCTGAGCACGCAAAAGCTCACAGGCTGAATATCATAAGTTTAGCTCAGAGGCACTCACTCCATAGAAAAAAAAATACGTTTCTTACCTCTCTGAGACTTTGAATTCTACCAACCACATTTTCCAACACAATTGGTTTATTCAAGAATAGCTATGTTTGTGGCATTTTTTCTCAATTACAGCAATAAACAACATCTAGAGGTATTTTGGTCGTCATTTTTTCTCAAAATTAGATATTGCTGCATTTCATTTCTTGATGTTTTCTATTTTTTGGTAGTATATTGTTCTTCAAAGCAAGGTGAAAATTCCATGGATATACTTTCCAGCTGAAGTGGTATAGAAAGGTAACATGCTAATGAAGAAGGAGTGAAAAAAACAAATCTAGCCAATTCTTACTATTTTATCTACTTCTAAACTTACATGATTTGTTCTCTCAACAAAGTATTTCTTCTGAAGGGATAATCCTCGCATAGTTATATATATAGAAAATGTCAGAAATTATTTCACAGCAGAATGACCTGACAGATGATTTTACACTGTATTCCTTCAATGGTCTTTGTTACATGAATTCTGTGGCAGTCAATATCGTATTAACTATAAATCTTTCAGACTAGGTACTCAGGTGACACAAACCAAGGTTAAGTCCATCACCTTCTTGTGGCATTATACACAAATTAAATTGCTGCATCCTTGCTGTTCTCTAGATGTGGAATTAACTGAAGTTTAGCAAAATTTCTTAGCCAGTCTCTGACCTGTAATACTCACAAAAGCAAATTTCTTCTCACTAGCTGTGTGCGCCCAGCATTCTCCCTTTCTGCCTGGAATTCATGTGTCAATGAGACTCAGTTTTGCCTTTCCACTAGCAGAAGTCCAATGTTCCCTACATAGCTGTGAATGCCGTGGTTGAAAAAAAGATTCTGCACAAGGGAAAACCATAACTGTATAGTTATATTTACTAAGAACACTGACCCCTGGACAAATTCAGCAGTCAGTCAACAAAAATAATTTCATTGACATTCAGTAGTTGTTAAAGAAGTCTTTTACATTCTAGGGGGATGATCCTGATTTGGTTATTATCATTTGATTGATTTCGGTAGAGCAAGCACTGCTATTTTCAAAGATTAAAAAAAACATAAGAATGAAACCTTACTGACCTAGCTTGTTTTATTAAGGAGTTCCAAATTAATGTAACCTTTGTTAAACTATTATTTGCTAATTATTTTCATCAGTTTCAGATAGTTTTGCAGATTAGCTGCATCTAGCAGTTATCCTTTTTTCTAAGACTCGCTTATTCACTTTTCACTGCTTTATGCTAAACTATTGCTGTGAATTAGCATGGGAATACTAAATCTTTTCCTTGCTTTGATAAATTAATGAAAGAGAGAGACCAATTCTTTTTAAAATGAAGCCACTGCAAAAAAAACTTTACAGATTTCAATGGACATAGGAATGGTTCCAAAGGTGAGATATTCAGCTTTTAGCTTTGTGGGTGGGTATGTGGCTACTTATCTAGCAATCTCTTTTAAAGCCAGAATGAAGAAGGGAGGCTCAAGTCCTTCACCACAAACTGTGGAGTTCTGACTGCAGTTTTCTTAGTCCTTGTATTCCAAAGTGCCTGTAGAATGAGAACTATCTCATCTGATAAGGCTTATTTACGGAAAGAAAACAAATTTCACCTACATCAGTTGTTCATCTTATGCATACACCAAGAACATCCAGAGTCTAACAAAGTAGTCAGTAACCTTTGGTCACTCTGACAGGATTAACTGGAAAGCAGCCTGTCCACACTATGCCACTCAACACATTGCAAACTCCTGTCTTCAGCCCCTCATCCACTTCTGAACAAGAACTGTCCCTTATCAGATTTTGCTGCATGGCCAGACATCTCATGGTAGGAAGTATTGCCTTCCTTAATGTTCTGTATACTGCAGGCAGAAAAATATTAGTGGTAGGTGTCCCACTTAAATAGGACTTTTGCAACTTGGCATTGAAAAATGATTTATGGACAGGTGCATACTACCATGAGGTAGTTCACTTTACATAGAATAGAATCATAGAAGCATTAGGGTTGAAAAAGACCATCCAGTCCAGCTGTCAGCCTGACACCACTATGCCTAATAAACTGTGCCCCAAATTGCCACATCTGCCTGGTTTTTTAACACCTCCAGGGAAGGAGATTCCAACACTTCCCTGGGCAGCTTGTTCTAATGTTTCACCAGTCTTTCAGTAAAGACGTTTTTCCTAATATCCAATCTAAACCTTCCCTTGAGGCCATTGCCTCTCATCCAACCTCCCGTTACTTGGAAGAAGATACCTGCACCCACCTTACTACAACCTCCTTTCAGGTAAGTTGTAGAGTTTGTAAACTGGAAAACAGGAACTGACTTCATATTAACTGGGGCAAAGAATATAAAGCTATGATCATCTGTGATGAGTTGATGCTGGCTGGATGCCAGGTGCCCACCAAAGCCACTCAATCATTCACCAATTACTAACATATCAAAACAGACTCAGGTTGGAGAAAATAAGTTTAATTTATTACCACTCAAATCAGAATAGAATAATGAGCAATAAAAAAATAAGTCATAAAACACTTTCCCTCCATCCCTTCTCTCTTCCCAAGCTCAACTTTACTCCTGATTTTCTATACCTCCTCTGTCTGAGCAGCACAGGGGGATGGGGAATGAGGGTTGCGGTCAGTTCATCAAATGTCCTTTCTGCTGCTTCTTTCTTCTCAGGTGGAGGATTCCTCACACTTTTCTCCTTCTCTGGCATGGGGTCCTCTGTGGGCTCCAGGTAGATATCTACTCCACCATGGACTTCCATGGGCTGTAGGGGGACTGACTACCCCACTGTAGTCTTCACCTCAGGTTGTAGGGGAGGTGCTACAGTGTCTGAAACACCTCCTTCCCTTCCTTCTTCACTGCCTTTGGTGCCCACAGGGTTGTTCCTCTCATATATTCTCACTCCTCTCTCTGGCTGCTGTTGCACAGTGGAGGGTTCCCATTTCTTATGTATTACATGTTATCCTAGAGGTGTTTCCACTGTCAGTGATTTTCCATCTTAGAGCTGACTGGCATCAGCTCTACTGGACCTGGAAGCAGCTTTAGTAGCTTCTCACAGAAGCCACCCTTGTAGCCCCCCTGCTACTAAACTTCTCCACACGAATCCAATACATCATCAAATTTATTACATGGCAAAAATGTATAAAGTTATGAGATTATTTTACCTGAGGTTAGATTGCAATAGTAATAATGTAACCATGATAAAGCTGTTATTGCAGAAGTGATATAAATGTAAATTAGTCAGTATTTAATCAACAGAATAAACCACTTCAATGCAATATGAAACAAACCACTATATGAAAAGTCATGGCAATGAGATGTCCCTGGTGACTGGAAGAAAGGTAACATCGTGCCCATTTTAAAAAGGGCAGAAAAGATGACCCTGGGAACTGCTGACCTGTCAGCCTCACATTTGTGCCTGGGAAGATCATGGAACAGAACCTCCCAGAAGCTGTGCTAAAGTACACGGAGGAGATGGAGGTGATTAATGGCAGCCAGCACAGCTTCACCAGGGACAAATCCTGTATGACCAACTTAGTGACTCTCTGTAATGTGGTAACTGCAGCAGTGGACATAGGTAAACCAATGGATGTGATCTATCTAGACTTCTGAAAAGACTGAACATGAGCCAGCAGTGTGCCCAGGTGGCCAAGAAGGTCAATGGCATCCTGGCTTGTATCAGAAACAGTGTGACCAGCAGGTCCAGGGAAGTTATTGTCCTTCTGTACTCTGCACTGGTGAGACCACTCCTTGAATCCTGTGTCCAGTTCTGGGCCCCTCACCACAAGACTCTGGAGCAAGTCAGAGAAGAGCAACGAAGCTGGTGAAGGGGCTGGAGAACAGACCCTATGAAGAACAGCTGAGAGAGCTGGGGTTGTTTATCCTGGAGAAGAGGAGGTTGAGAGGAGACCTCATTGCTATCTACAACTACCTGAAAGGAGGTTGTAGAGAGGAGGGAGCTGGCCTCTTCTCCCAAGTGACAGGGGGACAGGACAGGAGGAAATGGCCTCAAGCTCCACCAGGGGAGGTTTAGGCTGGACATTAGGAAAAAGTTTTTCACAGAAAGGGTCATTGGGCATTGGAACTGGCTGTCCATGTTGGTGGTTGATTCACCTTCCCTGGAGGTGTTTAAGGCATGGGTGGACGAGGTGCTAAGGGACATAGTTTAGTTTTTGATAGGAATGGTTGGACTCAATGATCCGGTGGGTCTCTTCCTACCTGGTTATTCGAAGATTCTATGATTCTTTGACATGGTCCTCCACAGCATCCTTCTCTCTAAATTGGAAAGATATGGATTTGATGGGTGGATGGTATGATGGATAAGAAACTGGTTGGATGGTCATATTCAAAGAGTAGTGGTCAATGGCTCACAGTCCAGATGGAGATATGTGACAAGTGGTGTCCCTCAGGGGTCCAATTGAGTGCACTGTCAGCAAGTTTGCAGATGACACCAAGCTGAGTGGTGTAGTTGCCACACCAGAAGGACAGGATGTCATCCAGAGTGACCTGGACAAGCTGGAGAAGTGGGGCAGTGAGACTCTCATGAGGTTCATCAAGGTCAATTGCAGGGGCCTGCACCTGAGTTGGGGCAATCCCTGATTTCAGTTCACAATGGGGGATGACATGATTGCAAGCTGCCCTGCAGAGAAGGACTTGGAGGTGCTAGTCAATGAGAAGTTCAACATGAGCCAGCAGTGTGTGCTCACAGCCCAGAAGGCCAACTGTATCCTGGACTGCATCAAAAGAAGCGTGGCTAGCAGGTCGAGGGAGGTGATTCTACCCCTCTACTTCTCTCTTGTGAGACCTCATCTGGAGACCTGTGCCCAGCTCTGGAATCCTCAACATAAGAAGGATATGGAACTGTTGGAACAGGCTCAGAGCAGGGCTACAAAGATGATGAGAGGCCTGGAGCACCTTCCATACCAGAAGAGGCCGAGAGAGTTGGGTTTGTTCAACCTGGAGAAGAGAAGGCTGCAAGGAGATCTTACAGTGACTTTCCAGTACTTGAAAGGGGCCTAAAAGACAGCTGGAGAGGGACTATTCATAAAGGCTTGTGGTGATAGGATGAGGGGGAAAGGGTATAAACTGGATACAGGCAGATTTAGGTTTTATATAAGAAAGAATTTCTTCACCAGGACAGTGGTGAGACACTGGAACAGGTTGTCAAAGGAATGCCCCATCCCTGGAGGTGTTCAAGGTCAGGTTGGATGGGGCCTTGGGTAGTCTGATTTAGTGAGATGTCCCTGCCCATATCAAAGCGGTTGGAACAAGATGAACTTTAAGGTCCCTTCCAACCCAAACTATTCTATGATTCTAAATGTGGCTTATAGGAATATGTAAAACACTTGACTTAGAGTAAAAACCAAAAACAGGTATTGCTTCTAGAAATGCATTTCATTGTTCCTTCTACATTAACCTTTCTGTCTAGTTACAAAAGGGAGGGTGAGTTTGCAAAAAGTAACAGAATGCTAACATACTGCTTTTTCAAGCTGTTTGTTTTGCTGATGGCAGTAGTAAATGGTAATTAGCATTTTGTTTGGTCCTGGTCAGTATCCTCAAACACAGGCATTGGAGAAAATCTGATCCATCCCTGCCCTTCCATAAGTACACTTTGACAGGTCTTACAGTACTGTCAGGGTTAAACATTATGGGAAGAGATTTTAGTAAGATCAATAGTATCCCTGTTTCCATCTAACCCAGTAATGCTTACATCTCTGCAAATTTCCACCAATTCATACTGTCAAAATCCAGTCCAGTAGCTACTCCCCAAGAGATAGGCAGCTGTGTTTCAGTTTCTTCATGATATTTTATGTACTTTAATGCAAGACAGATACAACTAAGAGTTCAGTCCTGCAAACATTTCCCATCAGATACAGTTACTACTGGCATAGGTAAGGACAAATTCAAATAACAGCATTTACCCATTAAAACATATAGAGCTTTATATATTGCTATATAGGGCAATATAGAGCTTTCCTCACTATTACCGGAGCAATAAATGGATGAGTTTTCTCACTTATTGTTTATGAATTTTTATCATTAGAAATACAGTAAGTACTCCACACATTCACACACTAGCACTCAGTTCTGCTAGCAAGTTCAGTTACTGTTTAGCATGAGGGAGGGATTACTAGCTAGCTAGCATCATTGCAGCTCCGTAGAACCTCTTCTTCTCAAGTCATCTTCCTGCCCAACATGGCAATCAACACTTAGTCAAAACCAAAATTATACTGGAGATGAAGGGAAATTTCAAATGGTTTGTCAGTACTTCTGTGCAGGGAAGGGGGCATATTATTGCACTAGTAAGAATGGGATTAGCAAGGATGAAGAAATCACAGAACAAATAACTAACTCATATTAAAACAGATAAATTTCAGTCCTACTTTTCATATCTCCATTGTTTTACAATGCTGCAATGGATTTTTCCTACACGCAAATCTTTCTGTTTAATTATTGTTTTGGAAGGAACAGGGAAAATATGAATTTTAAAAATATTTCATCATCCTTGTGGTAGCATCAGAACAAGAATTTGCAGCAGTCGTGCAGGTTTGATACTATTCATGTGTCAGTGGAACAATACTAGGAGAGGAATTGAACAGAAGAATGAGGATGTCAATTCAATTTAGAGTTCAGCTTTGCCAGCACTGTTCATGCTGAGCACTACCTCAGTAAGTGAGAAATCCTACTGGTTTTAATGTGATTACTCCTTAGGCAAAGTACTTCTGGAGAGGAGGTGGAGGCGGGAAGGTTCTCTCCAAGGTTATGAAGCAAAAAACAATAACACTTGCATATGGCATTGCCAGGAGGTCCAAATTTGAAAATAAACAATGATGAACTAAGTGTGGATTTGACTTTGCATTAATAATAATGTGCCATTTAAAAGAAAATATGATTAACTATTCTTTCTGAATGCTTTCTTCTTTATTGTCATTTTAATACCTGGAGTCACAGCTTAGTTTGAACTATGAAATTTTTGTCATCAAGTTCAAAAGAATCAGAATTTTACCCCTAAATTTTTATTGAATGGTGAGAAATTTTCAGTAAGCAGCTGTAAATCTTACAAATGTAGTATTCTTTCTACACATTTTGTTACATACTTCACGCAAAACAGATATGAGCTTTAAATCAGATAATTGTACTGTCTTTCAATATCATTTTTGCATGCTGAAAATGAGAATTCACTGTGAAACCGAGAAGTCTATACATGCACTTGGAAATTACAGTGCTTGAATTGATTACAGTGCTTGAATTGATAATTTCCTCATGTATTTTTTTATTGTAAACAAACCTTTCTTTGTGTATGTCTCTCACACTTTGAAAGAGATCAAAGTGCGACAGATGAGATGGGTAAACAGTCAGGTGTGTGGTGTATGCATTGCTGTCAATTTGGCATTGTTATTAATTTACGTGTTTGTACTGCTGCTTCACAGCACAAATAAAGATCAGAAAATTCAACAGCGCTACTGAAAAATGCAAGTCAGCAATCCCAAATTTTAAAAGCATGATTTTCCTGTAGTGAGGGTAAATGGTAAGCTTTCAAAAGGATTTAATATCAACATCAACATATTTTAACAAGGGAATATGAGCCAAGAAATTCTGCTGGGCTTTCATATTTTTTCTACAGAATAAAAGAATAAAGAATTGTGACTCATAGTTCTGCAACCTAGCAAATTTATTTCCCTTCAGAATGTCTTTACAGTGGCTTTTGTCTTTCAATCTTAGTAAATTAACATTGATTATAAGAAGAAATGTTCAAGCAAGACATTTGTCAGAATCTCTCTTTGTATATGCTCTGTAAGATGAAGGTATCCATCATTTCATGCAATGGAAAAGTTACTCACAAAATTGAAATGGATCTACTAACGCATAACTGAGGCAGAGTAGATGCAAATGTTTTACTGTCCTTGATAAACTAACTTAGGAAGAAACAATCTTTTTCCAAACTAAAAGCCCATTAATCAAGTAGAAATCCCTTTTATTTTAATACGAACGTATTCATTTGCGTTGGCATCTCCTGGCCCACTCACTTTGATTTTAGACACAAGAGTAAACTGTTGTCAGTGTAATTTATTTCCAACAGTGAGCTTTCAGCTTATCTTCACCTTAAAGCAAGGAGGAGGAATCTCAGAACAGTACTCTAGGTAATATCAATTATTCTGGGATACTTCACTCCTGCTGAAGCATTTAGTGATACTGCTCAGATGTGAGGAGAAAGAAATGGAATTCTGTGTATATCATCATTTGTGTAAGGTTCAGGATTACCTGGTTTGGTTTTTCTGTGCACTTGCCTGGGTAATTTCTACAAATGCAGAGAACGTGCAGTTTCTTTGTACTGTTTGAGATGGGAGCTGCGCAAACCTATGTAATTAAATTTAATGACAACCATCTTTCTGAGGAAATAAAATATTTTTTGCTCAGACAGTTTTGAAGCCAAAGCTCAGTATATCTGGTATACTTTTCCTTCTGCTGATGATACTTGCATGTACATTTAAGGACATTTCACCTGTGTGTAATTATTATAGCTGGGTATTATAAATTACCTCAGCATAATGACAAAGTAAGTTAGCAAAATAAGATTGTTGTTTTGCCAATATTACTGTCACATACAAGCCTGGAACCATGGAAGATTATATGCTTCAAAATTCAGCTTCAAATTACAGTTTGTATTGAAAATTGTTTTGTCACAGAAGCTTGAAATCATTGCTAGTCAGACTGAGCCAGCAATAGCAGGAGGAAGAGTGATAAGTTATGGAACATAAGGCATTGGTTAATCTAGGCAGATAGACAGAAGCCAGGGTATAAAGCACAATTTATGGAAAATTCCTACACTACAAAAATCAAACCACAGGTTCTGCAAGATGCAATACCCACAAGGAAAAACAGTTTATTGCTCCGGTGTGTGTAACACAATGTGTGTGATGCTGAATATCATGCAGAGAAATTTGAATATAAACACTGCAGAAAAAAAAGAACATTTTGCTAGAGTATGGTGTGCTGCTTCCCATAAAAATGGGTAAATGAAATACTTCTCTAGTCATACCTTTTATCTTTGAACACAAATATCTAATACTCCTAATTAGGAGCCTACTGTCCTGGTTTTGTGTGGGTTAAAGTCAATTTCCTTCTCAGTTACTGCTGCATTTTGGATTTAGTGTGAGAATAATGTTGATAACACATTGTTTTAGGGGTTGCTGGGTAATGTTTATGCTCAGCTGGGATAAAACTAATCTTATTCCTGGCAGCTGCTGGTTTTCTAGATTTTAGTATGAGAAGAATGCAGAAAAAAATACACTGATGTTTTTGAGTGTTGCTAGGAAATCAAGGAATTTTTAATTTTTCCATGTTTTACAAGCAAAAAGGTGCATAAAGGTAAGAGGAAGAGATCCAGGCCAGCTGACCCAAACTGTCAAATGGAAATATTCCATATTATAAACTTCATAGCAGCAAGTTTGCTGAGAATGGCACCCTCTTCTTGGTGCTCCTGCTCTCAGTGTCTGCTTTCTGGTGCTCCAAGTTAATTTGCCACATTAGATGATCTCTCTGTGTTGGCTATAATCTCTGGACTGACCAGAAATGCTATGCTTGGAGTTCACTGCTTGCAGCACATGCTCCGCCATCACTGCTTGGGATGAGCATAATTTTATAATTTATTATTACTTTTTATTATCATTGTTGTTATTATTATCTCCTCTTCTACTGTTCTATTAAAACCACTTTTATCTCAACTGATGAGGTTTCCTTCCCATCCCTTTCCCAATTCTCCTCTCTAGATAGGGAGGGCTGATACAGCTGCTGTCTGCTAAAGGCTAAACAAAAACACTTACTAATATTTCTGCTAAATCAGGAGGACAGACATGGGAATTAATTAATGTCAGATACTGGCTCTGGAGTCTATTACCTGAACTCACTCACTTGCAACCCTTTAGACTTTTGTTACTTGCTGAATCTCCATTATTATGTAGTGAGTAACTTGGGGAACCAATTTCTATGCTTGATTTACTGTACATCAAGATTTTTTTCTCAGATGGTACTGTTGAATTCTATATTTATATATAAAGGTATGCATACAATACAGTGCATGTACATGCACAACACAAGCACTTGTTTGTTATGGGAAATGTGCAAACACCTCCTTGTCTGTAGTGTTACAGCAGCATAGTGATCTATTGTATTAGGCTGTAATATCAGTGACTGCAACACAGTACTGAAAACAACCATAAAGGCCTTGTTCCTAGAAACAAAATCCAATCTTCTGTTACTCATACAACGGTAAAGATACACCCAACAGATGTATTGCAACCCACTACTTGCATCACAACCCTTTAAAAATAGTCCAGAATGCCATTACTGATGAAACTTAAGTTTCAGAATGTTTCTCGCCAATAAAAGTGACAATGCAAATATTTTTTTATCTCTGCATGTATTGAAGTAATTCACACAAAGCTACAAAACTGTTTTTCATGTATTTCCATTAAAAAAATCAGATTACATATTTGTAAAATGCACTAAGATGTCATTTACCCCTGGCAGACCATGTATTGCTACATAATGTTGTGCAAGGGCTCCCAGAACTACACAGGATTTAGCTACTTGATGGATTTCTCCATTTTAAATAGTTATGCTACAGAATTTCTTCCATACCCAAAACTTTTAGAAAAATTACTGCCACATTTCTCAATAATCAATCTAAATCCTGATTTAAAAATAATGTCATTATATTGGGAAAGTTTTCCCAAGCCCTGTAGAACCTTAGCTTCTCTTTCATGTTGGTTACACAGAGAGCTCTTCATGGTAGAGCAATGTGGAAACCAAATTTTGCCAGTTGCCACTTCATGTTGGCAAAACTGTCTTGGTTGTGTCCATAGTGCCTCCCATAGAAGCAAAAATACAGAACAAATGTAAACAATTACAAAATTACAATTTGTGCAATGTGTTATGTTTGTCCTTATGTATGCCACTGCTGCATAATTGTTCATAGCAAAAGTCTATAAAACTGCAAAGATTTGCAGATCAGTAAGGAAATTAATACTGAATGACATAAATACAGCTAGGTATTATTCATAGAATAGAATCATAGAATAACCACGTTGGAAGAGACCCACCAGATCATCAAGTTCAACTATTCCTATCAATCACTAAATCACGCCACTCAGTACCTTGTCCATCCATCAACCATGTGTTGCACAAGTGAGTGCTACTGTTTCCAATTATGAAGGTGGACTCATATTTGCAAAAAACCCCACAGGACACTGTTGAAAAGACCATTGTATTTGTGCCCAGACATATGAAGAAACTGCAGAAAATTTTCCACTTTAGAGTGAAAGCATATGCTTTTGTGTTGCTACAATAGAAAACCTAAATTAAGGTTACAGATTTACAGCTTAGTGCTGTAATTTAACAGCGCTAGACAAGGTTTCAAATCATCACTAATGCAAGTCACCCATTTGCGCAGAAGATTACATCTATGTAAGTATGATATGAAGTACAAGCCAAGAACTAGAAATATGACTACTCAGTGCTTAGCCCACATTCTTTTTCTTCACTGTGTATCAAGACATGGGCATAGCTGCACAAGCAACAAACATATTCCTCAGCATCTACCAAAGAGCTGTAAAGTATTTCTCGCTTAATGTGTCCAGTCCAACATAAAATACATGGCATCCTGCCCACAGGGTCTGCTAATCCAGAACTCATTTTCCAGCTCTAACCTGACATCTGTTTTAATTTAAGTGCAGCCCTTCCCCACCAGAAAGCTGTGGTGCAAGTTGGTCAACAATATATTATTCTAGAGAATTTACAAATACATTGTGATAATTTATATACCTGGATTACAATTCACATCACTAGATTGTCAGAAGAGAGCAACTGTAGAACCTGTATTCTCTGCCTCCTGGAAAGAGAGCAGAGACTTATGTATGTATCAACATTGCAGCCTGTCCCTTTATGTGATTCATTGTGGGGAAGGTTTGCTGCTGATATCAAAGACCTATTTGTTCATGCGCCATTGACTACGACTTTGCCATCATCCTGAGACATTTCTTCAATAAATGGCCAGAAACAGCATTTACGTCACAAGCCATATCTGCTACTGTAATTACTTTTCTGTCCACTGCTTCCTGCAGAGTGGAGCCCAGAAGAATTAGTATCCAATAATGGATCACAATTCACCCTGGTAGAATCTGAAGGTTTTCTGGGGAAGTGAAACGTCATACACAGAAGATCAAACACTTTAATTAAACTTTGGATGAAGGTGTACTGGCTGCTGCACAGAAGGCTTTCTACAAACTTACACAGCACGTACTTCCAAAAGCGTAGCACAGAATATGCCTCTAGAATGACTATATATAGATAGATATAAAGAGAAATGAAAAGTTAAATGTTGCTATTTTATAGATGTCTTACTATGCAACAGAAGCACAACTGGATATAAAACAGCTGAATAGACACAGTAAAATCACAAAACAGACAGAAGTTACCATCATGGTGCTAAGAATTTGCAAGGACCTTACTTATGAGACTAAAAAAGTGATTCTTTTGAGGAGGAGAATCAACGTCCATGCTGTCTCTCAAGACAACCAGAAAAGCAAAAAGAAAAACAGAAAAAATTCTACACTTCCAAATTGCCTGATAAGATAGGTCAGAGTGTCTTTCCCTGACTAAAGTAGGAAATAGCTTATCTGCTGATAACAAGGGATACATTAACAGTCCCCAAACAAAACACAGTGGAGAAAATAAAGACTATTTAACATTCCATCAAATCCTGATTAACCACCTCTAGGCACTGGAAAACATTAGGTAAATAAAAAGTAAAAGCTTAGCCTCTCATTTTAATAATTTTTTCCCAAGTCAGTTTCTCTATTTGATTCCCAAGTACATGACTGCCTACTAAGTAGTTATATAACTGTTGAGACAGTAGGGTAATAAAGTTACTATTTCATAATTCTTTTGGCATCACAAATAACCAACATGTTTCAAGAACTGGGGTATAGGTAGTCATGCAGTAGGTGCTTGGAAAGTGCTGCTTCTGGTTTTGGAGGGTTATCCTCTCTCTGCAAGTAGCCCAAAAAGATATCTTTCTGGCTGGCTGCCATGGCTACCTCTATCAGAACGTATATTCCAAAGCCTGACTCTTACTCTATATCTTGGCTACACTCTAAACTACATGGAGAAAATAACCCCAAGTTATAATTACCAAGGATTATTGAGTAGCAAAATTCAAAATTCCTTTAACTTTTTCTCTAAAGAAAAAAAATCCAGCACCAATCTTAGATAAACATTTGCAATATTCCCTGTGGAAGAGAAGATACAGAAGCTAGGAGGAGGGGGAAGAAGGTCTCACAAGGATGCAGGCTTTTATGCCTGGTTTTCAAGATTTATTGAGATCTGTTGGATTTTTGCCCAGCCTCTTGTCCACAATACTTTTCAAGTATATTTAGGATCAGCAGAGAAACACCAAAGATTAATAATCTCTTACAAATTTCTGAAAACAGGTAGCTAGATCACACAGATGACTCAATAAATGTCCAGATGGAAAAAAATTAATCATTGGGCAATATTTTAAATTAAACTTCAACAAATCAACACATTTTATTACTGAAAAGATAACTGTTGTAAAGAGTACAGGGAGCAGTTCTCAGGTACAGTGGTCATCAATGACAATACAACGTTCCACAGAAGGATTTCAGAAGTGCATCTGTCACCATAAAAAAAAGAATGGGCAAAGCCTTCCATGCCTTACTACTGTGGAGCTGGGGATAAATACTGATATTAATGGTCTGAGCCCAGTTGTTAATACTGGAATCTGCTAACCACTGAACTCTCTTGGCAGCAAAGTGTTGTTTTCTGCCATTCCTCATTATCTGTCATTGAAAGTGACATTCAAACATCAGAAAGTAGAAGGTGACTAATGCTATAATACCCTGGATAGCAGCAATCGGTTTTTTTATTATGATATTCAGTTTGTCTTGTCAAACAATGTTAGAGCTCACTGATTTGAAATATCCATTAGGCTTAGAGGGGACATGCATCTACAAAGAGATAAAGATAACAATTCTGTGTCAGGCACTGATAAGCTATTTACTGCATCACAAATCAAAGGAAACATTTTCACTGAAAAACAGGTATACTATTACAACAATTGCCAAATATTGGCCTCGCCCAGGTCACAGAGGCATGCAGATGCACAAATGACTTGAATGATCCATAGTCTAAGCACAAAGCACAAGTTTAAAGAAAAAGTATTGTGCCCTTCCAGGATAACAACTCTCAGTGGTTCAGCTGAAATTAAACAGAAATTGCAGCCTGTTTCATACTGGATCTCAGTTTCCACTTCTTCTGGTTAAAAAATCATGTGTGTAAACACTGAGGGGGGGAATTAGTCCTTGGTTATCATTATTTTGACCCAAATCATAGCTTGTTTGACTTTTCCTCCTCTTAGAGCTTGATTTCTCATTCATTTTTCAGTGCTGTAGTGCTAAAGTACTAATCTAAACATTGACAAACCATGACAGAGGATTGTGAACAAATACCAAAGTGACTGGTCATCACAGTAAATAATACTTCAGTCATACTTCAGTACAAGGACAGATTTCTATCACAAGCTTTTTGTTTGAGTCTTTGCCAAGTTATCCAGGTGTTTTCTAATGCTTGACGAAGTTAGTTCCTTACTTGAATAAAGTAAAATCCTCAGCGGTAATTCATCTTCCCTAAATCTGAGATTATGTAATCTTATTCCTGAACAAGAGATGTAAATATTAATAAAGTACCCTCAGAAGGAATGTCTCAGCTAAGGATACCTTCTGACAGTGATGTATCTCTAAGGAAAATTTTTTTGCTTTCCTCTTCCTACAGGGACACACCACTGAGGAGAATAACACAAAATTTCAGTCTATTCAGATGATTGTGTCACCTTATCTCTTTGAACTGGCTTATTGTTTGCCAGAAATGTCAAATCTCTTTCAGCAATGCACTGAATTCTATCTTGTGGGGACAGATGTTTCTTAAAGAATTAGGGAGAAGCTTTCCCCTGCTTTTAACCTTTCTTACTGTGGCCATTTATAAAATGAAAGTATTTGTCTGTGCAATAAAAGCTGTGCTAACACTCAGAAGGTTAAGGTTGTGTACCACAAGATTCAGACATCTTTTCTTCCAATTATAGTGGCTTTAATATCATCTGTTTCTCCTGCACAGCATGCCAAGGACTTGTTTAATTATTGGTTTAACCAGCTGCTAATCCAAATTAAATGGACAGATTTTGAAGTAAAAGACTTCCACTCTTTCAGATTTTAAGACTAAAGTTTTGATTCAACCCTGTCGCTTTGCTGAATATTGTCAGTGTTTCCTTTGTTTTAAGGCTTGCAGAAACCGTCTTTATCTGAATGATGAACTGGAAAGGGGGAAAATGAGCCCTTTCATTCTTTTCTTTGCTTTTGTACAAGGCAATTCTGAATGCTTACTTTAAAAATAAAATAGTGGGGGTTTTGGACTTGGTTAAGGTAGGTTTTTGTGTCATTAAAAAAATCATGTTTGATTACTCACTGGGAGACTTCCATTTTGCTAGCCAGTCAGCCAAATGATTCTTCCTTCCTTTTTTTGTACTGTGATATATAGGGCTGTAAAGCACCAAAGACAACATTTCCTGTCCCTGGCTATGCACACTGTGGCTTCTCTCCCAGTAACCACTTTTCTGGTGGCAATTCTAGTCTGGGTTTTCTTACAGTACATCTGGGATCTAGTCATAGGCTAGCAAGAGAATTATTTGTGGTAGCTCCAAGCTACAACTTTCCTTCTCTGGCAGACTGGCACCTGGTCCTTTTATAGAGTATCTCATAGCTGACACTTAAAGGGGCAGTCCAGAAGTCTGTTGTGCATGTTTCTGGTGTTATTGCACTAGAAAAGTTCAGACTTTGCTCATTCAATCAGAGATGTTCACTGGTCTGTCCAATATAAGCAGAGGATCAGGGATATGCAGTCTTTAAATGCATTAATCTGCAGAATATGTGAAGAATCATTTTTCCAGAGTACAGGCTGTAAATAGCCCTCGGTCACATAAGATGAAGGGACTCTAGGAGAATATTTTCATTCAAACTTCCTCACACCAGTAGGGTATACATAGGGTGCCATGTTGGTGTAAGAGCCCACCAGTATTGCAGTTTTCTGAGCTACCCACAGCTCAGCTCACTGAGAGAAGTTAGAAAAATTCCATCTTCCCAGAATGGCATACTACGCTTCTCATCTCAATATTTGATCATTTTAGCCTTCCACCAAAACAAAAGACTTATTCAACAACAACAAATTAAAATTTAAAAAAAAATCTGTTTTCCATAGCTCTATGCATCATGAGATGAATGTGGAGAACCACAAGGCTCCAGCAACTTGGTTGGAAGACCTTCTCAGAGCTGGAAGGAAGCAGTGGTTGCAACCAGGAGTCTTTGTGATTACAACAGAAAAAAATCATCAATGAGACTCTCAGCTCTCTCACTCAGACAGGAAAGGGACACAGAAATAAGCTGGATCAAAAAATATCTTCACTGGGCACTTCTGGTAACAGCCTACTCCCTGTTCAGACTCCAGCTCTTTATCCATCCTACCTGACCTGACTCGCAGCTGCTCAAATTTTCTTCCCTCCTCAATCAGTCCTCAGTTCTCTACAAAAACCCTCACAGGGCTCTCAAACCTCCTCTTTGATTACTTCTTTTCCCTGTTCTCAAACAACCCAGGAGCACCAACTCGATTTTCCAAAATTACTGAAGCAAGCCCTTCTCTACTATTTCACATAAGAAGGCATGAGATTTTAATCATCATGTTCATATTCATTAAGTTATCTATAGTACTCACAGTCCGGTCAATATATTCCTCAGGGTGCCCTGAGATGAACCATCAAAAATGAGAACATGGTGAAAATTCATGTGGCACTAAGACAACAGCATAATGAAAGAAGAAAAACAATACAGTACTAGTGCTCAAAAAGAAAAACAAAAAATGATTGCCTTCAAATAATTATAACCTGATCCAACAGTAAAATCACAGAAGTGGATATTAAACTGTTAAGATGTGGTAAAAGATCAGGATTGATTCCCATTGACATGACTGGAAATTATAAGGACTTTGCTCCCATGAAATGAAGCCTCACAGGTTCTTAGCAAAGGTAGATTTGCTGTATGGACAAGCAGGGAAGCCATATTTCCTGGCCCTTACATTTTTTTAATTATTATATCCCTGGACAGTACATAAAGACCACAAAGCCATTGGTTGCTATGAAACGAGAAGCTAAACCCTGAAAATTTGTAAAGACAAATTTATAATCTAAGCATAGGAAAAAAGTAAGGTCTTTTAAGCCAAGAGTTAAAGCAAGAACATTTCCTAAGTGGCATTATGTCGCTGGATGGCTTTTACAGGCACTAATTCAGACATTTTTCGTTGCATCACTAGTAAATTTCAAGATTGTACCAATGGGAACCCATTGTCTCATCTAGTGCTGTCAGTCAGTTCAGTGGGTCTCCACAGGAACTGATTCTAACCCAGCACATCAGGAGAGGTTCTCCCTTCTTATTTACACTGGGGCAACAGAGCAGAATTTTGCCCTTCTGCTTAACAATACCTAATATTTTTTTCCCCTTTCCAGTGGGAAATAAAATTGTTCAGATTCAAAAAAAACTGTACCATAAAGTCAAGATATCCCATTTGTCCAATACCACTGAGAGAAATAAAAAGATTCACCAAGACTTCACTCATGTTTACATACCATTAAATTTTTATCATCTGTCTTTCTAGTCAGGTAACTCCCAATACCAAGTCCTTAAACCACTGCTTCTGGAACAAATAATTCTTTGACACAAGAGGCACAGAAGGATTATAGGCAATTTGTACTTGAAGTGCAGGCACTAATGCTGTCAATGAACCCATTTGTTTTTCCTTGCCCTTCCACTATTGCTGCAAAGCACTTGCAACAAAATACCTGTCTCCAGTCCTGACCTCTTTGAGAAATGCAGTTAGAGAGTGCAGTTAACTGAAACAGCACCAGCAAAATATGCAATGACTTTCATAAGGAAGAAAGGTAGAAAGTTACTTCACAGAAAATAATGCAGAAGAAAGCAGCCTCTTTCTTGTGGATGTTTTAATGGTGGCTATGTGACTAAGCTTGTTCTAGAAGACCCTCTGATTTTTTTCCAGACAGATGAAAGCACACTACTAAAACTTGGAAAATGAGCAAACAATAGTGCTAATTTCTCCTTCTGTTGAAATAAGTAAGATTGTTTATCTCAGACTGCAACAGAAGGAGAGATCAAAGAGAGACCTGTAAAGACCTGAGTTCAAATCTCAGCCTTCACATGGCCTGTAAGAGCTGTTTCATCTCTCTTCATCTATCTTATTTTACAAGATGAAGCTCTAACCCTTACCGGTGTTAAGAAGTAGCAGTAACTCTGAGACCACTCTGCCAATATAATGAAATATGAATGTTTATTATCTGATATTTAATGAGAACTAGCTGGTTTCTATTTTGGAATCTGAAATGTAATAGTCTATCTAGAGTAACACTCTGAAGTTCTGTATTTACCAATAGCTTTTCCAGAAGAACACAACTTCAGACTTCAGAGTTGCAATGTGAACATCTCAGCACAATCCCAGGGCTGACATCCAAACGTTCAGGTACTACCTTTGCCTCTCCAGTAACAAATGTAGGACATGCTAATATGTTTGCACTTTTCAGATTTTACTGTGGATAGCATCAGTTCTAGTCACAGAATTACTTAATTTCTTGTCACAGTCAACAAATCATACCCGTCTCCATTTCCAAAGAACAACTACTGTTTATAGTAATTCTTTAGTAATTATATTTAATTGAATCACAATTTTGTTTCTGACAACTTTTTCAAGGTTATTAGCCAGGTGACTTCTAAGTGGGTTTTTTTGTGCCATCAGCCTCTCATTCTTGTTTCTTACTTATTCTCCTGTCTGAGAGTTTTACAGAACAGTAATTATCATAGTATCTTCACAGCAGTAGCACTGTGACTATTATAAATGCTACAGTTCAGAGCAATGTTTTTAATTATTCACCAGAGCCATGTTTAAACTGGGCTTATCACTCAGTTATTTTTACCAAGTTTCCTTTATTTCAAGTGGTTTCATAAAACCTTTTAGTCACAGACCTAGGATATTCAGCATTTTTAAACAGAAGACTACTTCTTCCCAGATCCTCTATGGGCCAATTAGCAATTAAAAACTTAATATTCCCAAGCTAATCAGTATTCTCTGTTTATAATACTCGATGGTATCTACAGATGTTTCTTGTGTTCATCAGAGCACAGTGCACAAAATTTATGTCTCAATATCTACTGAAATTTCTCTGGGACTTGATACACCACTAGCTAAGGTGATTCTCTGCGAAGTATCTCATTCCCATGCATTCACAACTACAAATTATCTTGGTTTTGGACAAAAATAATTATGATTGTATTCTTCATTTAGAAACTGTTTTAACTCCCACCAATCAAGCTAAAGCATAGAAATTTGAAAATTTGTAATTAACACTAAATCACTGAGCAACATTGGGTAGGTTTTCAAATCCAGAGTCAACAAATAACATCTAAAACCAATAAAGATCTAAACTTTTTTTTTTTTTTTTTTATGTAGCATTGCTCTGCCTAAAGTGGAAGCCCAGCTCTACTTCAAGACACAAAGTTTGGGTAAGTTAAAAGTAGTGGTATGCTACTAACTGGATCTAATAAGAAACCACTTGTTTTAGCTGCTCTTAGCAGTGAGTTAAAGATCTATAACCCACTTTCCTCATTTCCTAAGTGTTCCAAAATACATTTGTAGCTGCATCTCTTCGGTGCTTTGACCATGCATTTCAAATGTTCCAACAGCAAGGGGAGATGAACAGGAATGATGGATGGTCAACTAACTGATGGATAATGCTGCTATTTTCCATTTCAGTTTCTGAATCCAACGGAATCCAACACAATTAAAAGTTTCTGTTCAATATTCTTTCTTTTTCTCTCTCCAATGCTCTCTGCCTTCAATTTCCCCAACTCTCAGGATTTTTCCCAATATACAATGGGCACTATTTATCAAAAATGACATTCTCAAATAAAAGCAACTCCACAATGTAAGTACATAGTCTACATTCTGCATTTCCACTGCCTTGGTGAGACTGAACTTTCTAGGCAAACACTGGTTTGCTGTCAGTCACTGAATCTTTTGCACTGACTGCTGTGTTTCTATTGTCAAAAATTGTTTATCATGAAACATCAATTGGGAACAGCCTTGCCATGGAACTTTGTGAAACTGTTAGTTGAGAAGGAAGGGTACTGACTTTCTCAGCTCCACATTTGGTCACTATTACGCTTTCTTTGTTTGCTTTACAAAATCTCCATTTTAAACAGGTGACTGTGTAAAAAATATACCACTCAAATGTACCAGGTTTTTGAGATTTTTTTTGAATGACCTATGGAAATGCTAGTGTGGGATTATTATTTGTGTCAACAGAGAAGCCAAGAAAATTATAACAACATGAGCAAAGTTCCCCCTAAATGAAGTGTTTTCCTCACCATCAACTCAGTTTTCCCATTTCTCACTCTAATTAAGCTATGAATATGACAGTACTGGATATTCAGTAATGCATTAAGGAGAAAGGGCAAGCTTCATGTCCCACCCACCCACTTAAATTCATGAAAGATTCCACAGGTATTTGCCATAAAATGCTTTCAATCCCATGGTACCACAAATGGCTGTGAATCTAGCAGTTGTCTCCCAGATGCCTTCCTACATTCTCTGAATAATTTTAACTGTAAATAATTTCATTATTTCTGTGTCTGCTTTTAAACAAAGACTCTTATTCTTGACAGTGGGCTGAATGTAATTATTCAACATTCCTGAAAACCATATTGTTAAAGGAGAATTAATGCATTAATGCATTAATGTCCGTTTTATGCACCCAGCACCTATTCTGTAAATTGTTAGTAATACTAAGATGGATTCATAATCTTGAATTCTCAGAGATGTTTCAAAACCTGGAGAGATCAGGCTCTTGGAAACAGACATCCTAATAAAGTGATGGCAGCATGAAAATCAAAAAGAAAATGAAAAAGTCAGTTCTAAACAAAACCATTTGGGAGTATATGAAAAAAGTATCTTGTTAAACAGTCATCCTGGAAATTCCTAATGGGTCAATCATTATGCCCCCCAACAGATGTGCTTTGCTATCTTGTTCTAACATCAAAATAAACTACTTTGTGTAACTGTTGTCCATCATATGAGTTTATACCACCGTAGGTCAGCTGTGAAGACAATTGTACATTCACAATATAGAGAATCATCACCTGCTAACAGAAGAGTATAGGTGGTAAGTTATTGCTGTCTCAGGCTGTTCCTCTTTTGTTTTCTAGCCAGAAGGCCAGTGCGTTTCATAACTTTGCAACAGGGATTAAGCACAGATTTTAATAAGTACAAGTGCTACATGAAAACATAATGGAGTCATAGAGAAATTTCAGACACATGTGAAAGAGGAAATTGAGATGATAAAAAAAAATCTACAATTGTCAAAATGCTACTTTTTGTTAAATAATCATAAAGACCTTTTCCAACCTACATTATTCTATGATTCTATAACATGACAGGATTTTAAAACTGCAGCAATTTAAAGCAATATTATTCTCCATCAATATATTTGGGTTGGTTAGACATGTACCAGAACGAATCTACAAGAGTTTACAACTGATGAGATCTGAGTCAAAAACCTTTAGGACTGCAGAAAAGCAGGAACCACCATCAGCCAAATCTCTCCTGCTTGTGAAGGAAGTGGAGGCTGAGGTACTATGTGCTACACTCCCACAGGCTGGAAAATGCTTTTCAGCACTGAAACTTCCACAATAATCAGGGTGGAAACATTATTTTCAGTAAACTGTTCCATGTAGAAATTCAAGTTTTTATCAAAAATCAAATCTACTTTTGTTTCCAGGAGTCCAAAACCTAAACATTTTGCCTCAGGCCATCAGAGATGGTGACCAGGAAGACAGTTGCAGAATTAAAACTACGAGGATTTTGGGGTTTCTGATGGGAAACAGAAAACATTTCAGACAGAACTATCCTTCAAATATTAATAAGACAATTAGTTATAAACCCAGTCATCTTCTTTTATCAGCCAAAACTGTGTTCCAGTTTCTATAAGTGTTATGTTATAGGTAAGAAAATTGTATCCTGCCTTGCTAATTTAAAACACGCTTTTGACACACAGCATGAAAATATTTCCATTAGGCTGTTCATCTAGAGTAGAAACATACGCCTACTGGCCAAAGTTATCTGCAGACTTCCCTTCATTTTCAGCAATTTTAGCACTTGTAAATCCAAGCCTACCAATGAAAGACTGCTTGTCTGTTTCTTTATTCACTCTTAAACTATAAAAATCAACACATTTTAGAGCACAGGCTTTTCTTGCACAGCTCGTCATAGTTTTCTACCTGAGAGACTGTGCTGACTCTAGTTGCTAGAGAAAAACATTCATCAACAAATGCATTCCTAAACAATCCCTGAAACCCAAGTCATATTATAACCGACAAGCAATCAAGAGGGCTCCTTACCCATGAGGGCTGGGAGCTCTTCAAAAAGGAGATCCTAGCAGCTCAAGAGAAAGCCATCCCCATGTTCCGGGAAAAGAAGCCAACTGGGGGAAAAAACAGCTTGGTTGAACAGAGAGATCTTGAGTGACATCAGGAAGAAGAGGAATGTTTACGGGCTCTGGAAGAGGGGACAGGTCTCTTGGGTGGACTACAGGAGAGAAGTGAGGTTGTGTAGAGAAAAAAAATCAGAGGGGTTAAGGCTCAACTAGAAATCAGGTTGGCAAAGTCTGTGAAAGATAACAAAAAAATCTTTCTATAAATATATAAATAATAAAAGGAGAACTAGGGAGACCATACAGTCCCTATTGGACACAGAAGGAACAACAGTGACGGGGATGAGGAGAAGGCTGAGGTACTTAATGCCTTCTTTGTCTCAGTCTTTAATTGTAAAGAAAGTTGTTCCCCCTGTGTACAAATCCTGGAACTCCCTGTTCATTTTGCTCCCTGAAGGAGCAAAATAAGGCTCCCATGGTCCAAGAGGAAGTGGTCAGAGCCTTGCTTGCCCAACTAGACATCCACAAGCCTATGGGGCCAGTCAGGATTCGCCCTAGGGTATTGAGGGAGCTGGTGGATGTGCTGGTCAAGCCCCTTTCCATCATCTTCCAGCAGTCCTGGAAGACTGGAGAAGTTCCACTGGACTGGAGGCTGGCTGACGTAGTGCCCATCTACAAGAAGGGTTGTAGAGAGGATCCAGGGAACTACAGGCCAGTCAGTCTGACCTCAGTGCCAGGGAAAGTCATGGAACAGGTGATCTTGAGTGCTATCATGAAACACATGCAAGAGAAACGGGTGATCAGGCCCAGTCAAGATGGGTTCATGAAAGTCAGGTCTTGCCAAACTAACCTGATAGCCTTCTATGACACAGTGACTTGGCTGCTGGACGAGGGAAAGGCTGTGGATGTGGTCTTCCTGGACTTCAGCAAAGCCTTTGACACAGATTCTCACAGCATTCTGTTATGGAAACTGTCAGCCTCTCACCTGGACAAACATACACTCTCCTGGGTGGAAAACTGGTTGGATGGCCGGGCCCAGAGAGTGGTGGGAAATAGTGTTAAAACCAACTGGAGGCCAGTTACAAGACAAAACTTTTCAGAAAGTTTGACTTAGGTCATTCCTGTAAATCATGATGCCAATTATACTGTCTCCACCCTCAACAAATCCAGTTTATTCACATGCAAACAGATCTTTTTTTGCATTGAAATTCTTTTTTCTCTCTGTCTTCTTGTGCAGTATGGGTTATTAATAATTTCTATTCCTTCTCCACCAGTCCTCGTTTCTCTTTTCTATCCGAGCCATGACACACCTGCCTGTTCTGTTGTTTGCCTTCTGCATTTTTTTCTTAGCAGCCTGTTGCAGCCATCTATTCTTATACACTCTATTTCTCTGGGGATTTTCCCATGTTCAGACTCAAGAAAGTCAAATATAATTTTAGAATTTGCTGCACAAACAGGTTCTGGAAATCTGCGATTTCTATTATCTTCAATAAGAAATAAGCCTGTTTAACAGCTCAGTATTTCCAATCATTAGTGCTTTAAAAAAAGATACTTATCAATGAAATCCTAAATGCATACCTGCAGGACTATAATCCTACAAAATATGAGCATTCTCAGCTCAAGTATAAATTGCAACAAGAAAACATCTTAATCAAAAAGGTAATTATTTAAAAAAACAAGCCAGTAAACTGACAATGCCATGTTAAAATTCATCACCTACAGTGGTATCCTTTTTGTGATTCTTTAAGCCTGCAGTTCTCCAGATGCTGTTTCTATTTACTGTGCCTCACTTCATTCATTGTTTATCAGGTGCTTACAGTTCAGATCCCTTTTAGGGAATTTTTTGTAACCTTGAGCTGTTGCCTGACTTAGCTGCGCTCCTTGCTTGCATAGATTTTCAAGTATCTTGCTCTCCAAATACACAAATTTTTATTGTATAAAATAATTTATATTTTATATATATAATATATATTTAAAAGTCCTTATAATTTATATTATTATATATCATAATTTCATATTATACGAAAATTTCCATGGAGACTCTATAGCTTGTTTCCAAGACACACTCATTATAGTACTAATTAAGCAAGAACACATTAGCAACTTCCTGAAACAAGTGGAAAGCACACATGGACCTTTCTTCATGGTAAGTCCATCCTTCTGCAAAACAGAAAAACTCGGAAGAAAACTGAGGGGCAGCTTTCCCGAGGAGCAAGTTTGCATGGAAACATTTACACAGGTGTATGACGATCCCACAGTTTTCTAAAAGCAAGAATTACTACATCCCTCTTTATGTGTTTTTCCTATACATATAGAGAGCAAATTTGGTTTAATAATGAGGGCATTGACACCTGTCTCCTCTTTCTGGTATTGATCTGTTTAAGTTTCCTTGTCTCCGCTTCTTATATACTCTTGCAAATTTGTCTTGCTGTGGTATCCAAGCACCTTCCACAAAAGGAGAGATAAATTCATCACCAAGTATTACAGAACCAGCAGCATGTGTTCATTTTGAAGGCAAATAATCTGCAGGTTCCTGAGGTTTTAATCTTGATTAATTTACCATGTTCTGTCATCAATTTTCAATCCACAACACTTATTTCAAAAGTACAAATCATCGGGGCAGGACACAAGCACACACTTTGTTTGTAGAAAGGCTTTTAGTATTGGTTTATAGAACCTAAACCACCATATAAGTATGACAAGTAGAGGTACACAGAATGTATATGTATAAAATATACTTTAGGGTGTCTGACCACCCTTTATTTAAATCTTTGTTCTAGCCTGAAAATAGACCTTCACACCCTATTTCGGTCAGCCCTGGACCTGCAAAGTTTTTCATATACGTTTAATTTTCAGCGCTATGAGTAGATTCATACTGAAGTAATTCTGGCTGCAGTTATAGAAATAAGTAACACTTTGCAGGTCAAGGACCCAAGCCTTCAATAGTACACAATAGTACACTTCCTTTAATACTTTTATTCTTTCAAATTATTCTTTTAATTCCTCTTTTTTTCCTCTTTTTCAGTTCTCCTCAGTATCATCAGACAAGCAGTGTGGGATTGATTAGCACATGAAGAAGTATCATTAAAGTCTAGCTATATGTTTTGCACCTGATTTAATTCAAGAAGTGTTTTACAAACCTCTGTTTAAATTTTCATCAGATCAATTTTTCTCATTTTAGAGTTCAAAGGTTTTATCCCTGCAGTATTCATAACAGGAAATATTATCTCTACAAAGCAGATAATAGGCATGAGCAGGGTCACTACTGTACCTCCTGGCACCTTGGGGGGAATTCAACAGCTCCACTGTGTGTGGACAGAGTACACATTGTGTACTAAAATTCCCTTGTCGGTGTCAAGAGGGTATTAAACATTGCATTCTTGTATGCTGTTATTTTGTGTAGAGTATTTGTGGGCTGTTTAATAGTCATGGTATTTCACTCTGGAGGTGACTGCGTTTAAGGCATGCTTGGAATGAGTTTGAGTCTGTAGGCTGTGCTTTGCTGTTTTTGCAAGAAAAAAGATGTTATACAGCAATGTATTTGAAGAGAGCTTTAAATAAAAATTGTCAGTTTGTATCTCAAATGTATTTACAAGAATAAAGTCTATCTAAAGAGATAAGATGGTAAGTTAAGATACTAAGGTAGGCTAAAATAGGAAGAAAGGAGGGAGAGGAAAAGATAACCAATATGAGGCACAAATAGATGAGCTTGAGTTATAGAAAGGCAGCATCAAGTAGCTGAAGCTCCAAAGAAAAGATAGATTCTTGTTGCTGCACTGCTGAGATTATTAGTTTATAACAGAGTCACCACGTTAGAGAGTAGAGAGATCTAGAGTCATTTTATTAGAAATGCGTGCAACAAAAGGAAAGCAGGCAGATGTAACCATCAAAGTCTTTGCAGGTAAAATCGTGCTTACAGTAAGAGTATCAACAATAAAAAAACATATGTAGAACAGCAGGCAGGAATTAGAAAAATAACAGGATTTCTGGAACCTATATTGGACAGCAAGAATAAGAGAATGACAGTCAAAACTCCCAGGAATTTAGAATGAAGATTTTGAAAGGGAAAAGCAGGAACGTTGAAAACTTTTTTTAAAGAAGGGGGGAGGGATCAAAATCAGAGAAACTACAAAGGAATTTGAGGGACTTAAAAGGAAAAGGATGCATAGCAGATGCTCAGAGAAGATGAACAACACATAGGACGCCATTCTGCATATACATTGCTACACACGTATGTATGTGTGAGCATGTAATGTATTTTTGAGTACATAAAACTACCCTTCTAGTGCCAGCAGGAGGATATTATAGCAGGTAAGTAAGTCACATTGACACAGAAGAAGAGAGGGAGACTTCCCAGGTGCATGAAAGAAGTCTGTAGATAAAGCAATTATCAGTACTACAGTTGTGGCAGGAAATGTCATAGCTAAAGGGCCTTTATCAAAGCAGTAAGTTGTTATTTATCAGAGGAGAACATGGAAGAATAACAGAGATTTTGATATGCTGAGACATTTGAATATGATAGAACTTCATCAAAAGAAGAAGAGAAGTAAAAGCATGAGTAAAAAGGGATCTAGGAAATAAACTTTGTAAGAAAAAGTGCTGTTCATGTCTCACGCTCCACAAAGAGGTAAATGAATACTGGAACATACAGAAAAGAAAACCCAATAATTAAGGAGGAGAAGAGTCAAGCAACAGGTTAAACTCAGTTTAGTCAAAGTACATGAAAGTTCCTCTAAACATCAGTCAGTAAGAATGCTTGTACAGATAAATTACTCCGAGAACTGTCTTATTTCTAAAGTGTTGAAATAAAGTCTTATCTGTAATTGCACATTACTCCAAACAGGAATATAAACTAGGGGGAAGCCATACCAGCCAGAGAATGGTTAATGCAACAGTTAATTGTTTCTGTGTGAGAGAAGTTGGTATACCTGCTCCATTAGCCTATTCTTCTGAGTTGTAAAAGGTATCTACCACTTTCAAACCTCATAAAAGTGACATATTCTTTTATTTAATCATAATATATTTTGTCAAGACACTAGGTAGCCCTATGCCTAATCTCTACTAATGTTATTTAGTGGCAGAGTGGAGCAACCATCTCTGAAGCTCATTCCTTTTCCTGTATCCTACCTGGAGCATGGCAGAAAATACATTTGCTCCTGCTACATGTTTGTGATGCTTATTCATAGAAACAGGGCAACTTTAAGGATATTTTTTTTTTGTCTGAGATAGTTTATGTTTATGTCCCAGTCACTAAGTGCCTCCTAGCCATGCTTCTGTATTGTAATTATGTACCTTTTTAACTAGGTTTTAATGAGTTACCACAGTGCATTTGCTGTAATTTCCCATAACGCCACCACCAAGTTACTGACAGTCACATGTCCCAAAGATATGACAACAGCTTTTCCACACCAACAAGCCTTCAGTTGTGAGGGCAAACTCACACACATAATGCATACGTTTAGAGGAATATTGCCTCTTATTTTCAAGGGAAGGCTTCAACCTATGCTCTCTTTCTGGGGGAAAATGAGTAGGAATAGCAACTTGGGAGTGCTAGGTAGGTGTATTCTGTTACCAAGAGACTCAAACAGAGACTGAAGGCATTCCAACAGAGTAATGATTGTTACATTGACACTTAATGACAGCAACCACGCAAGCACATATATCAAAAGAAAAATATTTCAATACGCCTTGTCTGGTTTCTCATCAAGTATGACGCATCATATTTATTAGAGTCTCAATATAGTATTGACCTGTTGCTATTCTCCTCTCCTCATCCTTATCCTCCTTCTCAATGCAGGACAAAACCCTATGAGTGATTCCTCCATTGTTCTTTTCTCTTACCTGAAATTGCTTCCTTCACTCCACACTGTTTTCTTATTTATTTATGGTAATGCCAACTCTCATATTCAAAGTGCCAAAAGGAGATTCAGCTGCCATTTTCTCCTCCCTTCACATAGGAGAAGGCTTGATTTAAATTTTATAGCAAACCCAGTTCTTAAGTTCTATGTTCAAAGGCTTATCACCACAAACATAAGGAGCATAGAAGGACAGCAACATCAGAGAAACATCAATAACTTGATAAGAGAAAGGGAGCTCCTTGCCCTAGCTCCTCCTCTGAGGCATGATCAGCACTACTGTCCAGGTGTGAAACGATCCAAAAGACCCAAAGAGTCATGGGAAATGGAGCTAAATCCAGCCAAATGCCAGTCACAAGTAGTGTCCCCCAATGCTCAGTGCAGATCCAGTTCTGTTCAATATCTTCATCAATGATCTGGATGAAGGGGATTGAATGTACCCTTAAGTAAGATTGTGGATGACACTAAACTAGGAGGAAGTGTCAATCTGCTTGAGTGTAGGGAGTCTCTGCAAAGAGATCTGAGCAAGTTGGATTGATGGACTGAGGCCAACAGGATGAGGTTCAACAAGTTCAATATTCAAACAAGGTTCAATATTGTTTGTTTCTTGTATTGTGCTGAAGAGCATGCAAAAACAAAAATCAAATGTGTAATTTCTGGCATGTCCTTTCTGGTCATCTTTACTGATAGCCTTTGAAAGGTAAGTTGAAGACTCGTCATGCAAACTAAGTTTGTTTCATAGTTTCTAGGGGAAATAGTTTAACCACATCTCTATTTCTTTTCCTGTATTCCAAGCTTCAGCAACATTCCTTCACTCCAAGTCTCTGACTATGTATCTAAGATTTATAAGCCTTACTGGTCATTACCCTTCACAAATCCATATGCCCACATTGTGATATGAACCAGAAAATAAAGCAAAAACTTTTGTCAAAAGAAAGGTCACTGTAGAAGAGCTCAAAGCTGTAGTGTGTTATCGTTTGAAGTTGCCTACTGAACTCACGCGTTCCCAGAGCTTCAGACACAGGGGTTATGTAGGATTTTTTTAAAAAAGAAACTCCACTGTTCAGAAGCTTTTTCTAGCTTTGATGACAATCCTCTGAAATTGCTTATTTTTCAGATCAGTGGAGAGTGATACAGAAGGTCTTGGATCATTACAGAACATGAAGATCCTTACACATCTGAGCATATTGCAAGTGACAGCAGAACATAGTGAGCCCCCAACAACACTGTCAGCAGCTAGAGCTAAGAAAATAACATTCTCTGAGAGTTTCCTTACTTAAGGAGGTTTTCCGACTTTATTAACCCAACATTTCTATATGTTTAAAGTGGTCAGAGACACACTGCATCAGCCCTACTTATTGATGCAGAAATAGAGGGAAAAGATCATCCAACATCCCACATTAATGATCAGGTCAACAATTCAGTCTGCATACAGATATAGATGCCACCTACCTTAAAAGCAGCACTTCTTCAATCCCTCCATCCAGCAGGAGGCTTCTGTAGGCTGAGGCCTGCAGTAAAGAAAACATGGGGAATGGAAAAATGTGCATATTGTGGCCAACCTATAGAAAGAGGAACTGTTAAAGTTTGAACATTTCTGACTAGCTGAAAGCACAGTCACACCACAAATAGTAAAATGGCCATTCTGGAGCCAGGTCAGAGGTAGTGCTTCTGCAGATAAGTCACCAGCACGTTGCACAGCTCAGCTCTGGAGCAGCAAATTTTTCTGGTGAGGGTACAGAAAAGCAAGCACAATACACCTCATGCTGTTATTTCCTTCTTTAATACCTCTGGCTCTGACATTAACAGTCTCATACATGAATGATCTGGATGATCCACCTTTTTTTAGAGAGAGTCTCTGAAATTTATGACCTAAAAGTTTGAAATTATAGTCACCAAAGGGATAAGAAATCTTTCTTCTTTTCTCTTAAAAGCAATGTTTAAATATATTCCTTTCATTACATCTGCACATAACTGCTGACTGTAAAATTCACATCCATGAAGTTACTATGTTAAGTAGTTTTGTACATTACCTACCCAAAAGAAGGTGAACTGCCCCACTGAAAGTTAGTGGTCCTGGGATATCAATTAGCAGAGGGGTTTCTCAGTTTTCACTAACACTGACCCCTCTTCACATCCTGGAAAGTGAAGGCACATTACAGTAGTCACATCAACCTCTACAAAGCACAGTCCACTTGTAATACTTTCTGAAATCTTTAAGAAAATTTTGTTGTTTCATTCTTGAAATGTCAAGCTGAAAAACTTACTATAGGTTACACGTAAAATAAGACCATCAATAGCACAGCAGCATTGTTGCTCCTCCAATGTGCCTTTAGAACAGTCAACAGAGCACACAGCCTACAAAAGGGCATATAGGTGACACATCTGTGGTTTCCTTATTTGTTGCAAGCACTTTGAAAACTTCAGCCTTTGGCAGGCAGCTGTGAGTCAAGAAGAAAAGGGGACCATCTAAGCGAATGATATGAAAAGGTAGTAACAATTTCATATAAATTACCAGAGAATAAAAAAAAAAAAAACCAAACAAACAAAAAAAAAAAAATAAAAAGAGCTACACTTAACTAAGGTACAAATCCTGAGAGTCAATGGAGACATTCCTGCAAGAGGTGTGAACTGTTTGGTGCTATAAAAGACTTTCATTTACTATCATGATCATCTGCTTTGACCTTAAGGTGTTATCCTAAATTCTGTTTCCTTTTCACAGCACCTTTCCATTTTGCTTCTTTCCTAAGGATGGGATTTCATTCCAGAATTTCAACTAGCAGTTTGCAGAATGGGCCATTTATACACCATTATTATTATTTGAATAAAAGGAAAAAAGTAAGAAGTTTTCAGTAAGAAGTAGACCATCCTACAGGCACCAGGTTTTCTTTTCCAGGAGAGAGATGGCTGTTGACCCACTTCATCCACCTTCAAAAGGGGAGGGAATTTTGTTTTTATTTTCTTTATACTTATAATATTTCACTCCTCAAATTACTTTCTGGGAAGACGATCAACAGAGAAGAAAGAACTGTGGCACTTTGTGATTGATTACAGCTTTTCTCCCAAGTTGCTCTCCTCATCTATTTCATATGACATTTACAAAAGCTAACATGATGTTAAATTCATCAGTCTCTAGACAAAGAGAATGGCTAGTGATGAGAGACCAATTTGTTTAATCAAAAGTGATTCTATTTCTTCTCAGTCTATCTTGGGAAACATAATGAATATTTTAAAACATTTTCCAAAATATTTCTCAGACATATTTCCTATGCTATATCGCACGAGACATTTAATTCTGCTTAGTTATTAGCAGGTACTGTTTCTGAGCTTTTATAAGTCTGTCTTTCCAAGACCTCTCTTTAATTGACTCCATAGACACTTACGCAGAACATTCTCATTTACTGCACAAAGCTGTTGAAAAGCTGACCAAACCAACACTTTACATTTACTTGTTTTAGGGCTGTGTTGCATTCTTAACAAAAGATAGCACAGTTCTGAGCAGCTCCAGAAGCATCACAAGAGGGAATTGTGCTGCAGGCTGCTGTTTATTTACTGCAAGCATAGATGTAAGCTAGCAGTAAATACTCTGATGCACTAGTCCAGTAAGTGTCAATTGTGCCGTCTCATACACTGGCAGAAAATGCAAAGCTAGGGAATTGTTTTGTACTTGTCTTTTCCCAGGCCATGCCTTGCACCTCCACAGGGAAAGAGAAAGCAAGCACATACCAGTTTTGCTTCTTCGGCATCCTGGGAAAGCATGGAAGGAAGGATGCACCATTAAGTACTTTTCTTGTCATTCAGCTTTCCTTCACACCCAGCTCCTGGAGAATCCCTGGAGCTTCAATGAGTCCAACTCTGACAGTGTTTGCACTCAAGCCAGCCACAAAAACTACCTAAGAGACCCACCTTCCCCCAAGTACACAATCATGAAATTGCTGTAAAGACACAGGTGAACATTAACAGTGTGACAATCTCTCTACTCTTGCAGTGATCTGTGAGCCAGGTAGAGCAATAAAGCACTAATTTGTACAGCAAGCATGCATTTGAGCACCCTTCATCACATAAATAGACATATTAGATTTTTATCTCTAAAACACTCCTCTAGATGCCACAAAAACAGTCTGTACATTCCCCAACAGGTCAACAGTCTGGTTATTCAGTGGTCTTATATCCCATTGAAGGCCATCTTAATATCGAGTGTAGGAACAGTCACTTAACCTAAGGCAGAGCCTCTTTATATCAACAGAAAGTGTTTTTATTAATTTCACTTTCTTTATTGCTACTACTAAGACTTAGTAACTGTTCATTAACACAGGAATCTGGTAACATTTAGTTGACCTTAAGCAATTTAACAAAACAGGCTCTGTTGTGTCAAAGCATGCTATTTCAGCTCTGTGAATGAAAGGAATATTCACTCCTAAGGATGTGGATTGGCAAACACCAGTCAGGGCCATATTTGGCAGCAGGATGTGTCAGTAAAAAGCAAGAAGGATAATATCAATGGTTTGAGGGGTAGACACATCTTGCTTTCTTTCCATTGCAAAGTTCTGTCTAATTAACATTTCATTCCACCCTGAAAGAATGAACAGAGAGTTGTATGCAGCCCCCTCATTAGCCAGAGGCTCCCATGTGGGCAGGAAAACTGTCTGCAGATTCCAGATAGAGCAGTCCAGACAGGTAGGTACACTAACTGGCTGATCAAAAAAAATGTTCTTCAGCTAAAACAACAGAAAACATGCAACCCCAAGAGAAGTCTGAAGAAGAGATGAAGTCCAAATACAAGACCTTAAAAAACAGGTGCCTACTCTCTTTAAAATCCACCTTGCAAGTAATTTCATCCACATATCTGGTTTTCCTGCTGAATGCTATTACTTCCCCTTTTCCTGCTGTAACTGCTTCATTTGCAATTTTGCCCACTTTGGGGCACATATGCCCTCTATTTCTGTGCTGGTGATATGAAATATTTTCCTAGGTTTTCTCTTGTTTTCATTGGCAAGCATACTTTTTCCACTAGTTAGCTTCCTCTCAAATTCCCTGCAGTCAGTCTCACCTGCAGCTCTGTCAAGACCAGGAATACAGATTTGTTACCAAGGGCTACCAGCACTGACTTTTGAACAAATGGCACACAGGCAAGACCCCGGTAACTGCATTTTACAGATTCAGTCACAGCTTTCCAGGGCAAAATACTGACTATCTGGCTGATAATAGAAGATACAGAAATAAACACAGCTTTGAGAGGTCTTTCACAGCAGCTGGGCTTCAGTGGCTTCTTGTAGAAAGTACAGACAACAGCCATGATCAAGCATACCAACTAGTTGTTCTGCAGGATGTCAGAGCACCAGTATTCAAAGGACTGAGAGCAGGTCAGAAAAGTATATTATAAAAAAAACCTAACTGAAAGACAAAAAAGCACATATGTGTGCCTGGAGCCAGACATCTCACAAAAATAACTCCATAGCATTCACTCTGCAGCCCTAGCCCAGTATCCCAAAGTTAGAGAACCTCAGAAGAAAGAACCATGAGTGAGTCTGGCAAATCCAAGCTGTCCACAAAGACAGGGTAGTCAGCTATCACTGCTGAGCATCTGAACAGCCCCATACATCCACACTCTAGTTCAGAGAATCACAGAACAACCAGGTTGGAAGGGACCCATCGGATCTTCTAGTCCAACCATTCCCATCGGATCTTCTAGTCCAACCATTCCTATCTAGTTGCTGCTGGGCAAGCATTGGCTGTCAAACAAATAAAGTGAACACTAAGACAGACTGGCTAAAGGCTTTAGCCATATTAATGCAGTAGCTCACACCTATGCAGCAGCAGTCTGACCTCAACAAGTCATGAGGTACAGTTACTGGATGTTACCCAAGATGGTCAGGGTGACAGTGCTAAAACACAGAACCTGTACTCTTTCTGGATGCAATTTTGTCCAAGATTTTAAGATAGACACAAAACTCTGACACCACAGTACAGATTCAGCTTCAGGCTGAACATCCCACATACAGCTTTGCGGCTTACCCACTTTTAAGAGAAAATAGTTAAAAGACACATGCTGCTATTTCATTTCCGATAGGTACATGCTGTGTATTTGTTTTACTTTGTACATGGGGGAAAAGAAAGAAAATAGTCAAACTTACACTTTACTCCTTTCTTTTCCTGGATCTACTCCCAGAAATCAGAAATGGAAATACACACCAGTTCCAGTGATTTACAGGGAAAATACAAGCCCATATTTTCCCTCTGCGCAGCTTCCTGTGTCTCCACCAAACTCAGCTATCAAAACTTTCAGGTGCAGCCTGTGGTAAATTGGTTCACCAGGACAGCCTCCCTACACTTAACAGAAAGCAGAGTACATCACAGCAAGAAGCACACTCAAATTGACTCCAAAGTTGAGGAGGTCAAGGGAAAGATTCTCCCTGACTTCAGGGAGATTAGATGAGGGTCTGGAAGATGTATATAAAAATAAATTGCAGGGGAAAAAAGAAAAATCTAGTTTCAGTAACATCAAAAGAAAGAGAAACCTTGCAAAAGCATTATGTAGCCCACTGAACATTGGTATTCCGATTTTCTACTTGGAGACTAGAGACCAAGTTGCAGGGCAACCCCAAGGTCGCAATATACCCAGCATAGAGCGACAGTCTCATAAAAGCACCAACCAAATCCACGTAAGCTGCACTACACATCACCCTGCAAGTATCTGCAAAGTACACACAAAACACTGGAAAACTAACTGCTGGCAATCAGCATCCATCCTGCACTAGGGTGAAAAGCCAGCAAAGAGGCTTGGCTACAGAACTTTGTCATTTTCTGTACTTTGTACAGTGGTCATCAAAGCTGCTGCAGGTCCCTTGTCTGGGGTCAAGATCATGGTCCTGCTCAAAGCTGAAGCCATGGTCTACTCCTTCACAGAAGAGTGGTTATACTAGATAAAACTAAAAGTTTGCCTCCTGCTGCCATAGAGAACAACAATGCAAGGAATTAATGAAATTTCCTTGCATTTGACTTAACAAGTTTAAGTATGCCTCTTATACCTCAACCACCCTTTACTACTACACATACTCTGGCAGGGTTTATGCTCCTGATGCATTTGAGGAAGTATGCTAATTATTATAGAAGTGTGGATCCCTTTTAGTAGTCAATACGACAAAATCAGAAACTAAATACTTCACTGAGATTTGTGAGGATTTTTTTCTTCCTTCAAGCATAACTTCAACTTCTTGACATTTTCTTAATTCTGATAACCTCTGGTTTTGGCAAAATAACCCACAATCTCTTCTAATGGGTGGAATGTCCTTAATTAGCCCTAAAGCCAGTTTTGTAGTAACATGATCCCTCTTCTTATACAATTACTTTTCTCCACATTGAGGACAACTGCAATGGATTTTTATTTTTGGCCTGCTTTGCCCTAACAAGGATGCTGAATCAAGTACAAAACATTACAGTTTTCATTACAGTTTGCAGAATCCAGGACCCACCCATCACTTGGAATTCAATCCAAGCATACCCACACACCTTGCTTGCTTGCTAATTAATTGCTCCATGAATAAGCCATAAAGGAGGACCTCAACACTAAATGTCTAGATGACATCTTGTCACCTTCACCCAACTGACAAGATCGAAACAAAAGACTCCCATTACTGTTGCTTTTCTTGTTCCTTGCAGGCTTTCTGTTTTCCAAATGCACTGTGCTGGTTGTTGCATCCTTTGTAGAATTTACACCCCACATAAAATTCCTTTTCCTAGTAGGCATTAGCAGCCACAGCACATTCCTTCTTAGAAGCTGACTAGCTCCCCAGACAATTTATTGTGTTAATGATGCATGTCATGACCAACAATGTAACGATGGATATCCATTCACACTGTAAATAGAAACAAAGGTAGTGGGACTCTACAGTAACAGCAGAGAGGCCATTAACAGAAATGAAGGTATGACTACAATGCCAGCCAAAATTGACAAAACAAGTGAAAAGGACAGTGGAAAAAGAAGAACACAGGTGAAAATAATCCATGACTAGATTCATCCTGTTACCTTAGTATTTCATATGGTGTCACTGTGCTCATAATTCCAGTCAGTGGAAGGTCTATAATAATGTTAGTCAGAAAAGTCCAGGAATGCCCAAAAAATCAGAGAGGCTTACTTACAAGAAAAATCCCAACACTCCTCCACACCAACAAGCTCTGATGCAATGGGACACCAGCAAGCTTGAGTTTTGGCTCAGCATGGTTGCTGTCTTGGAAAGGGCGATTGGGCAGTGTCAGAGGCTGCCCAGGGAGGGGGTTGAGTCACCTTCCCTGAAGGGGTTTAAGGGCTGTGTGGCCAAGGTGCTGAGGGACATGGGTTAGTGATTGATGGGAATGGTTGGACTCGATGATCTGATGGGTCTCTTCCAACCTGGTTGTTCTATGATTCTATCTATCTCTGTTAAGACTTCATCAGCTGGACCAGAACTCCAGTGTGGACTCCATTGGGACCATTAGTATTTACTATTAGTATTTTATGAAAAAATACACCTACCAGGAATATGTAAAGAAGATACTGTGAGACTGTTTCATGCACTGTGTAATTTGCATATTTCCTGGTGCCATGCTGTTTGAATCTGCTCCTATTCTCTCACAGAAGTGGTAGTGCAGCTTCACTATTCAACTGGAAAAAAAATTCAGCTGCAAGTCAGTGGGAATAGGATTGTCTCTCATTTTTGTACTTTTGAGCAACACCACTGAAAAAAAACCCAAAGTTGTTATATTCATTTACATGATGAAATAAAGTTAACTTTCTTCTCCCTGGTACACTGTTGCATAACAGTACTTTCTATATCTTGAAAGCAAGAGTTACTTTCAAGAGGGCAATCTGCATATAGGAATGAACACGAGAATTGACAGAATAATAGGAATTATCACATGAGACCTCTGGTTCAACCACACTGTATCGTGACAGCACCAAATTCTACAGAGGAATGTTGTAGAAGCCTCACAGTACAAAAATATGGGATAATGAAGACCTTACGAAGTCTCATGTCTTAAAAGTAAACTACATCAATCAGTTCTTTATGATATGCTTCAAAATTCTCTTTAATTACAGAGGTGCATTTTTCATCAATGGAAACCAATTCAGTAAGGTTATATCATAATATGGCCATGCATGCATTCCCTTACTGTACACCATACAAAAAAATTTAAAGCATTTCTAGACCTAATTCATAGTGTGGTAATCACTGAATAATAGCTCTTCCTCAACAGCCTCTTGCACGGGAGTTGCAGAAAAGGTGAGTTTACTTTTATCCAAGTCCTCATTGATTACAAGTTTTGAAGCCTTTGCTTTGTTTTACTGATTTTTTGAGCCCTACTGAACACCACATATCCATCACTCTTAGATATCCATGAAGTATAACAACCCTAACAGACAGGCTACATTAACTTAAGATTGCCTTATGCTCAGGGGAAAAAAAATGAAGCAAAAGAAAACTCTCTCTGCAGGTAATATTTGACTAATATTATTTAGATATCCTATGATTTTGAAAATGCAAAACTTCCTCTAGGAATTAATTCGTAGACAAAACATACCCAACTGCCAAGTGACCAAGACTAAGGCATGCTGAGTTTCCTTACTATCTTCACCAGAATCCGTGGCAGGTTTTTCAGCTGTATCTGAAGCAGCCTTAATTTTATTCTATCAACATCCTTACTAGACCGGCCATGAATAAAATCTGTGATATTACCATACAAAATGCTTGTCCCCAAGTCATAGCACACATAGTCTTTCAGAACACATTTCTTTTATTACCTGAAAGAATTGTTAGCACCCAACAGCTCTTGAGTTATGCCAGTTTGGCTGACAAGGCTTAAGTCAATTTACTGCTGAAAATGTAGTATAAACAAAAACAGATCCTCTAACAATGACAATACCAAAGTCAGGGCCATTTTGCATCGTTTTCATTTATCTCTTTCAGCCTGCACTTTCCAACTTTACTTACAAATAAAATTAGATTAGACTTAAGAGATCAAAGAGAACCTTTTTTCTGGACAGATGTAGGCTAATTGGCAATGCCTTGACCCCCACAAGGGTCTGCAGTCAGCGTGGTACATAAACAGCTATTACAGTTAATGGGTCGGTTCTAATTGCAACTTTTTTCTCCTAACACCGCACTAAAAATATGCCCCAAGATGACAGAATGTGCTGCTTGGTCATTCACTCAAGACTTGGCACTGAGAAAATCTCAGAGTGCTTGTAGTAGGGACTAAAGCACGGAACTGTGACATGATCAGTTAAAATTGAAAGATAGCAAATACGGGCACATTAAACAGCAGCTGACATTGCTTCTTCTTTTAAAATTTTGCCTTCACAGATGCCACAGATTTCTGGACAGAATCTGCCTCTGTGCAACTACTTTCTCATCATCTCCTTGCTCCTGCAGAGTATTAATTTCCAGAAACACTACATTAAGAAACTAACTTATTCATAAGAAGACTTGAAAATCTAACATTCCTGCCTACATCCCATCTATTGAAGTCAATAGCAAACGAGAGCATGAATTAACCACTAGCCACATGGGAAGCAGAAACCATCATCCTTCCCATCACATCAGTCATCACTAAGTTGCTTAAATCTTTCCCTGGATCAAAAAGTACTGATCAGTGGCAGAAACAGGTTTTCACAGGATGAACCACTAGAATCATCATGATGTAAACTCCTTTACTCTTTGTCGATGGGAAATGAAGTATCACAAGAGCAGAATGAAGAGTTCAGATTTATCCCTAATGTGGTAAGGCTACATATCATAATTTTCAGTCTGATCAGAGTAAGGCCTCTCTGCAGACTGCAGAGCAAGCTTATTTCTGTTGTGACTTTCCTGTGCAACTTTATTCTAAAAGAACAAGAACACAGACCACATTTGTGACAGCTGTATGAGTCCTACAAAACCTTTCGGGAACCAGAGAATAGAATGCTGTCAAACACCAGGTATTCATCAACATGAAGCTAGGAACAAGATTTAGCCTTTAAAGTTAATTTTTTCAGGTTATTGGTGATATACTAAGACACTTGGCACAGATTTCAGTTGCTGTAGTTATTTTCTAGGGCAACAAAGCAAGATAAGCAGCTAGTAACCAAATTATTATCAAAAATGAAATATCTAGAAATGCAAAAAAAATTTCCTTCCACCAAATAAAGATCTTCATCTTCCGAGGATGCATACAAACTACTCAAGGCTAAAAGGGGTTCAATGAGATTAGAAGGGATTAATTTCTTTGATTTGAACAACAATACTCACAGTAGGGTTGCAAAACTTTTCTAATCTTATCCTGAAGTTAAAATACCAGAGAACGCAATTTCCCCCCAAAATATGCAGGTATTCAAGACTGTTCTAAATGTCCTAATGTTTGAATACAGAGCAACTGGATCTTTCAGTCGACCTGCATAGACAATGACAAGAGCACTTCTGTTTCACATACCTCCTTATATATTTCTTTTCAGCAGCAAATATGCCATATTTCAATAGTCATAATTTTGCTCTGCAAGCTAAAAATCTGTGGTAAACAGTTCAAGCTCAGAGGCAAAAACTGATACTAAATTTGAAAGCTAGCAGCTAAGCTCTTGCCATGGGCCCATCCATCTTCCATGATCAAGAGACAATTCCTACCAATTTCTCTGTGGGTGGCTGGGAGACAGTATAAGGTAGTGACAAGACATGCTATTCTTTTTTCCTCAGGCTTATTTCTGCCATGGTTTCAAACATAGAAAGCAATCATCCTATAGGATTCTTCATTAGAAGAAAGTTGACACTTATTTCAAATTGTAAATGCTGCAGGGCTTTCCCCTCCCCCAACAATAAAAATACGAAATCTCTGTGAAAATCTATAAAAATAATATAGAACTTTTTTCTACCCATGGCAATTTTAGATTTGTAAATTGTCTTTATTGCAAGAATGCGAGTTATGCATATATTCCTTTTCAGTTTAAATTTTACAGGCTCCCTTTATCACATGGGAAGGACAGGTCCAAAATCCAGGGCTGAGGATCCTGTTAAGTGTCCAAGTGACCAAAAGTGAAGATGGGCCATTCAATGAAGTCCCTGTGAACTTCAGCACTGTTCACTTCACAACAAATGTAACTTACTACAGTGATACTGCGCCAGGGAAATCCTAGGACTTTAGGTTATTTACTGGGTTTTCTCAAACAGTGATGAACTTCATGGCCTTTCTCCAGCATCTCCAAGGGAGTAGGGACTAGTTCCAAAAACTAACCACCATATGGGGACACAGTACAGGTAAACACTTCATCAGTAGCAGGCTCCATTTGGAGGGAAAGATCCTAAAGTGAGACGCATTCCCCAGCAACACTATAACACATGCATTAGCTGACATTTAAAATACACTGGTTGAATTCCAATCTAAGCCAGAGAGTGTCCAAAGACCTCCCCAGGGAAGCTGCTTTTTACTTTGCACTGCCCACTGCTGGAGGTAGGAATTGAAAGTTGGAATTGCTGCTGCACAGCAAGGTAGCTGGCACTGTTCCTACCCAACCTGGGTCTGGGTTTTGCTTACAGCCTTCTCAGCTCTGTGTCCCCCACCCTTGCTCCCTAACCACTGCATCAGGCTTGTGCTGCTCAAGACACCCACCCAGCTTTTGTTCAAGCCTGTGATAACTCCACAGATGTGGAAAGTCAGGTTGCTTTATTCAATGCTTTATTACAGAGCTAGGATCCTTAGCTGGCCAGACCACCTTACATGATATCTTTAGAATCAAAATAACAACCACATAAGTATTAGCTTTGTAGCATTAAGCTTATTCAAGGCTTAGGCTCATCATTTAAATAGCATAATGCTTAAAAAATTAGCAGGCTTCTGTCACTTTGTAATTCCAGACTCAGTCTAACGGATCAGAATCATTTTATCTTAAAAGAAAAAAATTGCACATTTCACCTGACAACCAGGATATTAAATTTCATATTTGCAGGATTTCAAATGACTGAACCCAACTCTCCCAAATCAGGCAACATAGAAGCTGATGGGCTCCAGCACAGACTTGTATTTAGCATCTCCAGTTCCTCACTGAAGTATCAAAAAGGCATTGGAAGATAGCATGCTTATTGAGCAATGCATTTTCTTCCTCAGCATGCGAGGTTATTCTTAACAGGTAAAATATGAAGCAGAAGGAACACAATCAGCACAGCATCTTGCCTTTTAAAATGTGTAAAATTCTAATAGTAATGGAAGACCAGAGTGTGGCAAAACCTTATGCAAAGTTAATTGAACTTCAGTACTAGGCAGCTGCCTTGCCTAATGATCTGTTTAATACAAACTATATTTCTTGTCAAGGATGCTCTGTTTTGTTTATTTGTTTAAATCATATCTCAGACAGAATGACTAAGATGATGGTAGGTGTGTAGGTAATAGCTCTGTAAATAACATTTTGTCCTCTTGATCTACCTTCTCTCCCATCTCCTGCCTTAGCATACAAAAGCTCACAAGAGTAGCTTGTATTTTACTTAAATGCCATCTGTAATTAGTCAAGATGATATTCTGGGAGGTTGACACAAGGCAACTGAAGAAGGTTTTTTATTTATTTCCTGCTCATGGTTGCTGGGTAGGAGCTACAAATATCAAACAAATGGGTTGCTAGCTTCATTGTTTTGAAGGGTTTTACCAGCTTGAAAGATCAAGGGTATTAAATTATTTCCCAATCCCAAACTTTCCCTACAGCTGAGTTGGCGTAAAGACATTCAGTGAGCAGGTTATCTCTTATTTAGAAAAGACTACATGCAAACAAATTATACAGAGGTATACATACACAAGATCATCCTACATGGTTGGGAACAAAATTCCGGAATAGTGACACCAAGGTTAAATTTGACCCAGAGTCTCTACATACAGTGCCAAGTCTTTCTTCCACTAGTAGTTCATTCAAAAGTTCCAAGGCTTTATTTTATTGCTGGTTTTTCAAGTTTTATATCAGCCCAGAATCTTGTGGGTGGGGAGAAGTGATCAATACAAGCAAAATGCTGATCCTGCCTTCAGAGCTACCTGTAGAGGGGATAGGTTGTTGCTGGCAACGCAGTTATTTCACTGAGCTGAAGAAATCCTCTGTGAGCTTCTAACTTAACAACCTTTCTCACCTTGCATTTTCAAAGGAACTAATTTGGCACAGTATAAAATGTTAATTTCCCAGGTGTTTCCTTAGAGGGAAGCCATGACTTTTCTCTTAATTTAAAAAGATCTCAGGCTCCAAATTGTAACCTTTTTTTATTTTTAATAGAAGCCAGGGAGAAAGGAGTGTCACTTACAATTAGGCAGCAAAGCCAAAGTCACAGATGGGTGACCTCCACTGTAGTAAGAGCCCAATGTTCACATCAAGCAATAAGTGCTAGTAACCTTATGAACTCAGGAAACAGTAATGAAACTGAAGCCCACCACCATTTTTCTCATAACCTCAAGGTTTACAGTCAATTCCTCACAAATCTGGTATTACGCTCTCAGCTATGATTTCTTTTTCTTCTCTGATGATATGACAGGCCCAAGAAGAGCCCGGATGCATGGTGAACCTTCCCTGTACAACCCTGCTCAAAAGCAAAGGCTAACTTGTGCCTCTCCTTCCTCCTGAGCACATGGCAGCTGCAGGCTGGCAGTGGTGAGTTGGCTGTAGGACACCCTGAGTACCATCTCCCTGTCCCAGATGGAAAAAAAAGCACATGCTTCGAATGGTCCCTTAAAATAAGCATAGGCTTCAAACAGATCTCTCCCAAATGTACTTTGGTTGCCATGGTCTCCCATCCCACTAATATGCTTCATGAGAAATGCCTCCCAAGGGAAAAATACCTGCAAAAGTAGCATGGATGCACTCAAAAACTGAAGATGGGACTTTCAGCAGGTCCTTGGCACAATTAAGTGAGTATGGCTCTTTTGGGTCTGTGCCATTTGCCTCAGAAAACAATAAGCTATGTAGCATTTCTACTATTACTCCACTGTTATTCCTCATTTTTAGTGAAATAATGCCCCCCTCAAAAGCAGGGTCTTCAGATTTTAAGGTTGATGTGGCAGGAAGAAGCATGCACAAAAAATAAATTGGAGAAAAGGCAGGAGAAAAAACACAGGAGGGAGGGAAAGAAGAGTGAAAGAGCATAAGAATCAGCTACTTGATTATGCTTCTGGAGAAACTGCTCTAGTAAGCACAACAACTCGATGTTACTTATTTGTATCTTATCACATCCATGTCAGCATTGCCTAATTTATTATATACTTGAATAGCCATATTTGTATTAGTCTCTGCTCCATACTATCAACACTGCTTGCAAAACACAGGCTACAGCATTTCTCCCATACATCAGCACCACCAATAGCCAGAAAAGAGAAAACAAATTCTGGTTCTGAAGCATAAAGTAGGGCTAACAATTTTATATACAGCAGAACAAAGGCAACTGAAGTTCATTTTTCTCACCTTTCAAGACAAAACCTCAGACCTGGTTTTGTTATTCATCTGGACAAGATGGCAGGGACATCACTAAGGAAACATGATGAGAATGCTGCAAGATGTTATCTTACCCCATTGAGTTCTTCCAGGAGAAAGTAAAATGATTTGTACTTGCAAAGAGCACAAGCACTTTAATTTGTGCAAAAAGCTTCAGAGCTGAAGGACCCAGTCCCATGCTCTCTGTACAGTGTGACCAACAGGCACTGCAGACACCACAGCAAGGCAGAATCACGCCTTGAAAGAAGTACCAGCACTGCTAAAAGCTAAAGACGGGTGACGGAGAAGAAAAGAGGGAAGCAAAGGTCATTGCCACAACAGGCTTTCTGGTACTCGGATATAGTCCAAACACTGCTTAAATAACTGCTCACTCGTTGAGGCCCATCATAGAGGGGACTTGGGGGATCCTAGGACTCATAAGCTGACAATCCCCCCATAAAAAAAACCTGACCCCCAATGGAAAATACCAGAACTGAAGCCCTTTATTTATCCTTAAAAGGGCTGGAACAGTCTCCAGGTCATTCCTTTTCTATTCCACTTAGTTACTAGACAGGTTCATTGAATCACTAATAAACTGCTTAAGATTAATGGTTAATTTTAAATGCTTCAGTTATGGATGTGAGCCACTCCCTACACAAAACCAGTCTCTGGTTTTATACAGCACTGACAGAATGAGGATCAAAGATGCATTTAACAGATATCACCATTGTCTTTGTGGCAGGAAATGTTGCAAGAATCTGGGGTTTGGAGATCTGTTCCAGGGGTTCAAGAAATTTCAGAGAACTAAATTTTGTAAGAGAGAAAGGCTACGCTAAGAAGAAAAGCAAATGTAAAGTCCTTCCCCTACGTTCAGCAGAAATGCATGGTAGGCTGCTCTCTCACTCAGAGAAACACCAGGCTAGCCACTTCTGTAAACTATTGACCCAAAAATCAGTTGTCTGTCTTCCTCTCAAGGTCTTACAGGAGTGTCTGTGCCATCTAGTTACTTCACTTCTAGAAGTACAAAAAGGGAGAACCTTCAAATCCAGTCCTGCATTTCTTAGACACTCAAAAGTTTCCATAACCCTGAGGCACCAGCTCCACAACTCCTAGCTGTCTTGAAGAACTTAAGGGTATTTTTTTTTTCCTACTGAGTTAAGAAAAAAAAAAAAAAAAAAAAGCTCAGTATAATTCCTCTCTGGAGAGTCACTTGTTGGTGGTCATCATCAGCTTTTAATACTGAATCTATTTAAGTCCCCAGGTAAATGCAGAGTCACATTAGCTCCATTTTATGGATGAAAAGCTGTCAAAGATGCTTACTTCAACATGAGCAGGGAGTCTGAAATAACCAAGGTACAACACAAATCTCTTGACACCTACCCACATGCTGGTCCTTTCTATGACCACAACCTAATGTCTCTTCATTAGGAGTCACAGAGGAAGCAAAATGCTATAATATATCTAAGCCTCTATAGAGGTAAAGGACAAAGACCCCTGTGGCTTAGCATACAATAATAATCAGTACTGCTTTCCACAGTCCACTTGCAAGAAACCACTTCTGCAACTAATTTAATGTCTCAAATTTGCCTCTGCATTTTGTCAATCACAGAAGCCTATTTCATGCTGGGACAATCAGGTAATGTTATCAATTTCACTGCTAATGAGCACTGAGGAACAGAATATAGTTTTCAGTAGATACAAATGAAATTGTTAGGCACTGTTTGTGTTCACTTAACGGGAAAAAACAGTTACATATCCTTCCCTTTGAGGCAGGCACCTGTGTCCAGGAATGACAACACAAGTATCAGCAGGTCCTCTGAATGTCATAACTTCCTAGAACGAGTTCAGCCATCCTTCCAAATCAGGATAAACACCACTGTTGCCAGGGCAGGTACATTATAGTGAAAACTAAACAGGTAAAATCCACGTGTGGGTATTAGGGCTTCCCTAGAAAAAAAAGTTTTGTGAGGAGAGATGACAATTGGGCTCCTAAGTGAAGTCAGCTACCTTGGGGCGTTTGATTCAGCAATGTGCAACAGCAAGATAAAAGACTTTAAGAACATGTTGGTTTCCCGTTTTTGAAATGTATTTGTGCATTCAGCTGGCAAAGGTAATGGTAGGTGATGTTAGAAGGTCGCACTTGAATTCCTGTGCACGTTTCAAAAGCAATTCATTCTAAAAAAGATATATTTTTAAAATTTTTAACAGGTTCAGAAGGTCTGATCCTAGTCCTATTAATGTCCGGGGAAATTTTGTTAATTTTGTCAAAAGAAAAGATTAACTAGAGAGGGGAAGGCAAGAAGTTAGATATCTGTAATCCAGCTACATTCCCATGTAACACAACCCAAACAAGCACATGCTCTGCAACACATAACAGGATAGTGTGATATAGCATCCTCTTCACTCAGAAGGGGAGTCCATCCATCAGAGTCAGACAGCCCCAAAGCCATCACTGATCTGCCTTCACTAGTAGGTTCATGGTCTCAGAGTTACTACCCAACTAGAAAATTCAGAAAAGGTTAATGCACACTGGGATATTCTCCTATGTAACCCCTGGGTAACCACTTCCTCTCACATGATGTGGTATGTAAGAGCTGTTCCCACAGAAAGGGGTCATTTTTGGACCAAAAAGCAAGGAAAATTGTAGTCCTTCTACCAAAAGGAAACTAAAATGCAGAGAGATTAAGCAATCCATCCAGTCACACAGCAAGCCCATGGAAGACCACAAAGATGAAGACACGTTACTTTTGTCCCTTCTAATACCTTAACACATAAGCAGCTGAGTGGCAGTTTTCAAGAAGGGGAAAGTGATGAGAAGGAAAAAAAAACAAAACTACACTACTACACTTTCTTGCTTATAACAACCAACATTGTCTACATCCTTCTCAGTATAAAAGACTATGCACTTTCTTACTCAAACTATTTAATGTTTTCTATCCTCGTGTGATACCACAGACTTCAGGGAAATGCTCCATTTGATGTAAATCTTCAGATGGAAACAAAAATGGTCCCCACGGAGAGATAACCCCTTCTTCTATCTGCATCTATCAAGTTTGACTCATGACAGAATTATGACCCTAAAATAACATTTTAATAAGCGTTTACATGCTACCACTCCCCAAAGACTAGGCTGATAAAATTCTTCCTTGGAACAAATTACTCTTCAAGACAAGGCTACCCTCCGTGGATGCAGCTGTAAAAAATCAGGACAGAGCTGGACCCTTCTTTGGCAAACACGGGCTCCTTCTTGTGGATGTCTGAAAAATCGCATGCTTTGCACGTATTCCATGGAACAAACCGAAGTTATATGTCAGTGCGCTTGGAATTTCCACGACCTACGCTAGTTACATTAAAAATATGTGAATATATTGACATGCCTTGCTTCCTTCTCCTGCCTGTTCTTCTGGTGGGACAAGGCAGGACCGAACATCTGGCTCATCTCCATGGAAATTTTACTTACTGTGGGATTCGGGATCAGAAAGCATTGGAAAGGTAACGCCACAGCAGCTGTTCAGTATTATCTTGTGCTACAAGACTGTGAAGTGGACAAGATCAGACGTTGCCTTTTCAAGTGTACAGATGAGAAAACACATGGAGACACATACCTCAAGATCTGAGGGAGATAGTGTCTTGGTGTTCTACATTCCATCCTACACATTTCAGACCAGTTACTACTTGCCCCAGACCACGGCAGCAGCAATGAAACAGAATAAAAGTGAACAGAGATTTAAAATCTTGCCCTTTTCATCTTACCATCCAAAAAAAAGAATGCTTCTTCTGCTGATAAAAGCTCTTCAGCTTGGCAGAGATAAGAGGAAAGATTAAGTCCATGTCACCATTACTAGAGTTGCAGTTCAGCTTTTGAAAACCCCACATCAAGACTTGAGACTACTCCTACCAGTAAATATTTCCACAGCCACCCTGAAAACAGTGGGCACCTCAAGCACATCTCTTTGAGCTACCCAGCATGCAACTCTAGCCAAAGCAGTACACTTAGAGTCACAGTATAGACCACTGCGGCACAACTATTCACTGGAGCGTCAAACACTTTAGTTGCCTATGTTTTGGGAATGAAAAGAGCTCAAGAGAACAATCCTCCCACTTTCAACCACACCATATAGCTCATTCAAGAAAAGCATCAATTAAGTTTGTCTTGCCTGGGCTGTACCCATCAGAAGCTCATCTAGACTTCCATGTTCTGATGGCAGATGACATTTTCCAGCCAGAATGTATGCCTAATGTACATCCACTTGCCCTTTTTCTCCCATGGTTTTTCAGGTTCTCTCTCCTCCTGTCATTGTCGCCTCTGAACAGTTAGCCTCCCAGTGTTCATTTTGTTGGTTATGCTAACATCTGTCCTAATCTGCAGGGATCATCCTTGAACATAGGATGAACAAACCTATTAATTTTTTTTATTTACATATACATATATATATACACACACACGCACACACATATATGTGTGTGAGGACATTAAAATTTCTGGATCTTTAGTTTATCCCCATCTTCATTGTGAATAACTTATCAGAAACATCCTACACATACTTTTGATACCAGGATGTCACAGATATCATATACACACTGACGCATACATGTGGTCTTTCCTCAATCCAAAATCCATAATGTGCAAAAGAAATTCTTGTGAACATGGTGAATCTGGAACAAACAGTTTCCTGTCTCTGGAGCTGCTGTCCTCATGAAAGTAATTAAAATAATTTAACAACATTCATCTGCTACTGTATAAGCAGCAAATATTTTCCTCTTCTACCATTGGTGAGGTTTCTTATTCTGGTTAGATGTCAACATTCATACTGTATTTAAAGGAATATATTTCTTTAACCCATATATCATCAATCTCATTTTGATCTGTTTTACGTAAGAAGTAATGGTCCCCAACTTCACTAGTGATTTCTGAAACCTACTTCTCTAATAGAATATTTATGCAATCCAAATAGATTCAACGTCCTCATCTCTGGGAACTGCATTAGTTGGAGCTGAAGAAACCCCAGGGACAGACTTTCGCCCTCAGCAAGTTCTGTTTTGGAACATCCAGTGACGTTCACCAGAACCTCTGACCAAATGTGCCCAGAACTCTACAACAGAGATCTTTGTGCACACCTGATCTCTCATCCCTCCAGCTTACACCTTCCAGGAAATAAAAATTGTCTGTTTTCAGAACAATGCCTGTGCTGTAAGACAACATTTACTCTCTGTCACAAACAATATCTCACACTATCACATCAGAGTTTCAGGTTGAAGTGTGTGATGTTCATGTTTAACTCATTTACCCATACAGAACCTAGAGAACACTTTTCTCTAAAAAAGTCATGAGAAAAATAATGTATCAGCCACAATACAGGCAAAGCTGCATCACTGCACAGTCACCATCTCAAAAAAAGTTTTTTAAGTATCTTTATTTACAATTCACCTGAATTCACAACTACCTGAAGGGAGGTTGTAGAGAGGAGGGAGCTGGTCTCTTCTGCCAAGTGACAGGGGACAGGACAAGAAGGAATGGCCTCAAGCTCCGCCAGGGGAGATTTAGGCTAGACATCAGGAGGAAGTTTTTCACAGAAAGGGTCATTGGGCATTGGAATAGGCTGCCCAGGGAGGTGGTTGATTCACCTTCCCTGGAGGTGTTTAAGGCATGGGTGAACGAGGTCTTGAGGGACTTGGTTTAGCGTTTGATAGGAATGGTTGGACTCGATGATCCGATGGGTCCCTTCCAACCTGGTTGTTCTATGATTCTATGATTCAGCCACTACCCTAAGGAGGAGCAAGTACAGCAGCTCTGCATTGGTGCAGAATGGCCTGTACTTAGACTACTCTACAGTGATTAACAAGAGGTCTCTAAATGGTTATTTTATTTCTGACATGGTTGTGTAATCTTCAGTGATAACTTACTATTTCATCCTACAGCCTTATGGAAATATTCCCCCTTGGCTAAATAACTTGAGATAGAAAAAAATGTAGAAAAAGACCATTTCATCTGCTGATTTTAACAAATAAATAAAAAGCTTGCAATAGGAAGATTAGAGAGGCCCTTTCAGCTATGTAATGTTGCCATCTAGTGATCATCTTTAGATGTTAACGCCCAAAGGGCTCATCTGGCTGTCTTTAAATCTCCCTGCCTGAATCACAAGGGAACCTCACACCCTGCAACAGGAGTCCATAAAATCAATTTCTAAGAGTGTTGGAGAGACACCTTTTCTATATATGCCGCACATGCCTATATGCACAGCAAATGGATACAGACCACTCTTGGTTACTAGTCCATCAAACAAAAAGATTTTGTTTACCCTACTTAAGGCTTTAAATTAATGGCAACCTATAAAGACAAGAATAAAAGCAGAAATTAGCTGCAAGTAAACAGTGAGGGTAACTACAGGAAAATAGAAAAATTTCAAATACTTATTCCATAGTCAGACTGAAACCTCAGTAGATAATCATTCATTATGGCTATCCTCTGATAAAAGGTAGTTTTCCACAGTAGGAATAATACAGATGCTCAAGGCATCAAAAAAGGGAGAAGGGGAAGAACAGTGGGCAACAATAACAAAAGGCACCAACTGGAGAAAAGCAACCAAGGGAAAACCTTTAAGGATGAAAGCACATCGAGATCCACTCAATTTGAGCAGCTTTGAAATACCTGGCAGTACCAGCACTGGGCAGTCTGAAAGGCAGTATTTGTGTGGTACTGGTTACGTATCTGCATCACAGCATATTTTGAAAGGCATGATAATGATGATTTTTATCTACTAGTCTGCCTGTATCTGATTCGATGGTGGCCAGTTGAGGAGGTTGCTGTAGTTTGGGAAAATCCAGATAGGCCACTTAAATTTACTGCTTATCTAAAATTCTGCTGTGTCTGGGCAAACAGCAAGTCTAACTAGTTTCACAGGGAGAAAACAAAAGGAACCATTGACTTAAGTGCCACCCCAGCAAACCCTGAGCTGGCACATAACGCTTTCAATTAAAAAAAAAATAGAGTTAAAAAGTTAGATTCAAAAACTGGAGTGGGAAGAGAGCTGGACAGTAAAGCTTGACTTCTGACCATTCAACATTGTTTAAAATACCATGGCAGGAGTCAGGACTAGAAAGGCAAAACCATCACAACAAACAAATTAGAGACAAGTCTGAATCATCAAAATTAAGAGTCAAGTAGAAAGGCAGAAAGTGAGCACAATAGTGCAATGATATAGACAAAACAATGAAAAGTTGTTTACCTGATGTCTCATTATTCTTGACTATTTGACAAAGCAATTACTGTCAACATCTTGCACTTTCGTATGTCTCCAGGAGACAAGGTTTAATTTTTCATCCTTTTGAGGAAGCCCATCACACCAAAATGTCAATAATAACTAATGAGCCATTTGTAAACAGCAGAAAAACACATCATAAGGTCAGTTGCATGTGCATGCAGCTCCTTCTGCACAAGCTTCTAATTTGCTATCCTCCTTTCACATAATTTGAGCACTTACAGAGAGAGCGCATAAGTATTCTTCAGAAATAAATAAATACAAATCAAAAGTAAAATAACCTGTGGAAGAAAAATTACCATCTGTCTGCCTTTTCAACAAAGACATGTTGAAAAGATCTGTAATTATCACCTGAGAAGATGCATACTGCCTGCAAAAGCTAAGTAGTCTTCAAGAAGACAGCACAGCAACAGCCGTAGATACCTATGTTTCTCTCCCTTCATTCCAAGTACAAAATTCTCATGAAAAAATTACCCAAACACAGATAATGAGCTGATGAAAGTGTATTGTCTAATTCCCCTGACCTAGGATAAAAACTTAACTTGTTAAGTCTGTTCTAAGTTATCCTCCTTCTGTACTTTTTTCTGCTTCTCTGAATACTGTTCTCTTGTTAACATTTTGAGTTAAATTTTTAATGCATTTTTGTGCTGTAAGAGAAAGATTCAGCAAACTAGCAAGCACCATTGCCTAAGAGCTTAATCCAAAATACACAAGGATTGACTATATTTTTTTCTCACTGCCTACTCCTTCTGAGCACAGAGCACACTAGAACTTCTTTCAACTGCACTTTAACCATTACATACTTCCTTTTTAATTCTTAGAGCTGTGGGGACTTTCTTTTAAGCCAATTTTTCAGACAAACCAAGTCCATATTTTGGATTCAGCACTAACTAAAATGCAACCAGAAAATACAGATCAGAAGCCAAGCCCTCCTCCTCGCAGATATGTACCTTAATCACTAAACCACAAACAAACAGTCCTGGGACAGAACTTTAAAGGCAACATACTATGTTAAGCAGCAACATTACCCCTCCTCCAAGTGCAATTTAAAAGAAATCAGTCACATAACTGTTCTGTCTCCTACATAGACCCACTCCATGAGCACTTGAGGGACCAAGCAGTCCACGAGCCAGAAGCAGAAGAACAGCATTTCTGTGCCCTTGGGGAACTTGAATCAAGCAAAGATACCATCCGTGTAATTTAGAAGCCATCAGGATTTAAACAGTAGCTATGCAAATCTCCGAGTCATAATTCAGGATTCAAGGACATATTTATCCTAAATCCAATCTCAAGCACATAAATTTCAACTTGGCTTTGCCCCCACCACCTCTCCATACAATGAACTTTGAACTGTATGGGAGGTTCCTAAAGTCTGTGGGACCACTAACCCTGTAACCACAGTCATAAGTTCAAGTAGGATCATTTAGAGGAGATAAAACTAAAACAGCCTTGCAGAAGGAAAACAAAGCCATTCACGTGCAAAAGGCATTCCACTACAGTAAGTCTGCAAAACTGCATGCCTCAAAATTGCTTCTCTTGCTCCAACAAGCCTGCTACGTAGATAGATGGATAGAGAATCTATGAACAATCTTTTGTATGTGTGATAGTGCTTCGCAGATTTTACAGACATCCAACAATACTCTTTTTAATTCTGTAATTGGCTCTGCTAAATTTCTCACAACCATTTTTGTTCTCTGTCTCTCCAGAGAGTTAAAAGAATTTAGACTCTAACTCAGGAGAGAAATTACACCTCTAATTAGACCAGGTGTGTCTAGGACTGCATTACCCAGGAAACCTAAACAATTCTACTTTCATTTTACAAATTCATAAATCATTAGAACGCAAAACCTGTAAATAGGAATTAGTCAAAGTCTTAAAACCATACTGAAATACTAGGAACAAAGGCATGCTTCCCACTCTGAAAACATCCCACAAAGCATTAAATTCTCGATCCAAAACTCAGAGGAACTGGTGAAAAGAGACCCATAGGGGTTTTGGATCAAACCTGGAACCCTGCAGGCATACAGCATTTAGCCAGACAGAGCTGCCCTGGCTTGACAGAAACAGCTCCAAAGCAGTAGATTAGCCTACAAAATGAGCTTTCCGAGGCCCATGTAGAGGCTTTGCCTAAAGGATGAGAGCACGAATAAAGCTTGACCTGTGGTGCTAAGTGCTTCTGAACAAGAAACAGTCTGCCTGCAGCTCAGAGAAAATTAAAGTATAAAAGAAGAAACAATTTGCTTATGGTCACACAGCAGAATCAGAATTACTATGTGCTGTCTGAATCAAGTTCTTGTGGCTCATCTCCTAAGCTCAAGCTCTGCCTGCTGCATTGGAACATTTTGTACTTCACCCAGCCTCTCTGGATAAAGCTAGAGGCGCAGAGAAAAGTGGGCTCCTTAACACCCACCCCCCGACACACACCTCCACTCCCAAGATAAACAGGCATCAAACTCACTCTTCACAAGAAAGAAAAGGTTATCCTGATAGCTCTCCCAAGCAGACAGATCTGTGGAGAAAGGTTATCCACTTACAAAACAAAAACCTTCAAAGGACAGTGCTGATCACATCTTAAAGAGTATTTCTACGCTATTAAATTGGATTACTTGACCATCCAAGAAAAAGCACCCATGGAAATCAAGCAAATGGTATTTTATTTTATGGGATTTCATCCATAAGGATGAAACCCACATGCGTTTGTCAGTTAAGCATCTACCAATCTTCCCTCTCATAGAACAAATTCTGGCAAGTAAGTAATTTAAAAAAAAGAAAAAAAGAAAGAAAAAAATGCATTCATAATCCTGAACATGCACCAGGGAAATCGGAGAAGTAACGGCCTATATAAAAGTTACTATACAAAGGTTTAAAAGGGATGCTGTGCCTGCCTTATACTGGATCTACCAAAAGTTACACATGGAAAACAACTACATACAGTGTACACCTCCAAAGAGGAATGAACTTTTCCTAACACTGATTCAGAGTGTATGCAGTTTTCCCTAGGACCTGTTTCCAAACTCAAATCTTCTCCACGGACAAAGCAACCATAACAGCTAGCAGGTGTCTCAAAACATCAAAGCAAAGAAATACTAAAGAAAATTGACTTTGAGAATCGCATGACAGCTAAAGAGAAGCAATTATCACTTATATTAGCGAAATGAATAGAGCTGAGTAAAATGAGAATTGGATCCTAGTATTTTGGATAGATTTAGATACATAGAAGAAAGAACACTGTTAAAAGCCAGTTTTCAGGCTCTATTTCATATTTTTCCAATAATGCAAACGAACAGAAAAACAAATCTCTCATTAGAAAAAGATTCAACATTTCAAGTCCATAGTTGCTTGTTATCTCTTCTTTATGCAGTATCTTCAGCTAACAATACTACCTTTCCTCAGTTTACCAAGCTTTTAATAAATGATACTCAGTATGGAGTTCACAGCTGTAGCCATGCTACAATTCCCAGATTTATTACATTCTTAGAAAAAAAAGTAATTACTAGAAATTGATTAAGTGTTTTTTTACCTGGTTCAATTTTAAAAACAACTTAAAGTAGATATTTTCATTGCCATCCATCATCTTCTGTATTAGCCACCGAGATTAGTGCAGATGAAGCACAGCCAATAGTCCATCTTTCCAGTTTATTACTTGCAGGAGATAAACCATTTAACTGAAAGTAGTGAATTTTTAAACTTCTCCTAAGAGTAGGACATCGGTCTAGTAGCTATATCTAATGAATTATTTTCCTCTCCAGATTACGAGTTATAATTCTGTAATTCAAATCTGTCAAACACACAGGGAGCACAGGTGGTTCTACAACACCACAGAAGACTTTATATGATCCTTTTACATGTAAAAATTAGATCCCCTGCAAAAGTGGTTCTCAAGATATATTTTTGTGTGTGTGTGTGTATATATACACATATGAACCTTTTGCTTCCTAGCAAGAATCTAGTTAGATCCTTCCACTTCAATTCCAGGTACACACATCTGGAAAGTTAAGATAGCTGCAACACAGATTACAAAATAAATCAATTTGATCTTTATGCAAGCCTGAGATTGCCTTCCACAATTTGATCTCCAGAGTTAGGTGGTGTGGAACTATGGAATTGGCCCTGCATTTGCCAAGCTTTGCTGCAGTGGCCTGCTGAAGTTGCAGTTTCAAATACCAGCATTACTAAGCTTTTAAATAAAACAATGGAGCTATGGAAAAAAAACCCTGAACACTGATGAGGGGAAAAGCAAAGAAAGCCTGTAGTGCCTTTTCAGAATGGGTATCTTAAAATGCCATTATGGAAGCTCAAACCCATTTGCAGGTTTTCCATGAACATTTAAGGTGGTGATCTCATTCCAAGAGAGGAAACAAAGTCTCAAATAAAACTCCATTGACAAATATAAAGAAAACTCCTTCAAGAACCTAGGAGGTATAACATACAACTGCTTGTGGAGTATATGCGCTGTTATTTCATACCACAACACAGCACAACAGTGAAGATTTCACACCGAGAAATGAACAGAGGCTGCCTGTATGTGCATCTCTCCTTTGCTACCCAAGAATATTTTGGATTAGCATGTAACCTACTGCCTACTTCCTCAGCTGTGGGCTCATAAGCAGCGATCTGCTCTTGTTCAGAGAAGCCACATGGCAGAATTATAAGGAGAGCCCATGAATGAGCAGCTCAGCTGAGGACAGTCCCCAATTTTAAAACCTCTGGCAGCAGGCAGCATGGTGGCTTTTCCACAAAAGGCTGGCAGAGGGTGAACATGTCCTCAAGATAAGTCCTACAGACAGAAGTGTTACAATCTTCTTAGATCAGGAACACGGCCTGACCAAGTCACAAGGCCAGCAACTTAACAAGGGCCCGCTGGTGGTTCTTTGGCTCTTCATGTGAGGGTACCTTTAAAAAAAAACAAAACATCTCCTCTTTTATAGGTCATTGTGAACTGCCTAGAAATACTGGACTTAAATACAAATCCCTGATCTTTGAATTACTCTGCAGATTTAGGAAAAAAAATATTCCAAATTCAGCTTCCTACACCTTTCCACTGTACAACAAAGAGGCATCACTCTTCTTGAGGGTCAAGTAAGGTAGTGCACTCATGTAGAGGACACAATCACCAACTTCACCTTGCTCAGCATAGTTCATACAGGGAAACAACACTGAATTTGACAGCCTTCTAGTGGCAGCCCTGTACTGCATCATCTTCAAATTACAAATTTACACTGGAGGTAAACAGAGGGCAGGAGGGCAAGGACTGACCCTGCAATCAAAATTAAGTTTGCAGCCTGTCATTAGCGCTCTCAAGAGTTCATTATATCCCGCACAATCCACAGAAAAATATATACATACATTCGCTATTCTGTAACATATTTTTGCAAACGTATAACCTAAACACTTTCCAGTGTTTACCATTTCACATTGTGTCAGACAGCAGAAGTACTTGACAAAGCACTGTGAGGTCCATAGAAGTTTTTCGTACAGGTCAATAAATATATAAAAATAAACACTGGTGTTCAGTTACACTTAATTTCAAAAGTTCACCAAGGCTTTTAAACTGCTCCAGCAAATGAACCGTTCTTGGGATCTTTTTCTTGTTCAAGTAGAAAAAAAAAAAAAAAACCCACATCATTCTATATCAAAGTTTTGTAATCCTTGACTTTTCGCGGTGCACATGAAGCCTGTGTCAAAACTACACTTGAGCCTGGAGCAATAGCTGACACATTAAGCCACAAGAACAGCAAATATTTTTACAAGCTCACAAAGAAACTGCATAAGCAATCTGAAGTGAAGAACCACCTGTGCTTGACTTAAAGAAGGACAACTAGGATTATACAAGCTATATAAACAAATGCAACTGTATCTGAACTGTTTCACTACCATATATCATCTGATCTTTATCACAGTAAACTGTTAGGGGTTAGACTGAAAATTTTATCATGAAGAATTCTAGCCAGCAGGTCTTGTAAATCCCTCAAAACCTAGAGTAACCTGATTCCAGGTGTAACCCTGTAGGGGCAACTCCTGTATTTCTGAAGGACAGCAAAAAGAATATATACCTTCTGAAGATAAATAACAGAACCGTGAACATTAGGTCTTACACTGTATTAGATGTCATTCAAAAAAAATTGAAAAACTGGGGCCCACATCTGAATCTTAACTACAAACTTGCTCTGTTAGAATGAGCACGGTTAAAAGTCTGTATTTACATTTTTCAGCTGGTCATATTATCTAAAACAGGACTAATCCCAGATACAAATACACCCATGTTTTAAGGAATTCATTGTTTGGACTCCTCCTAATTAGAGATCGAGGATGTTACAATTAAGGTAACACTAAATCACAGGCAGAATGTACTTTTAAAACTAATGGTATAACTTTATTTTGATAGATCAGCAATGCCTTGCATGCAGGCAATATTTTGCTGAAATATTGTGAGAAACAAAAGGAATTCCTTCAAAACAAGCCTGTGGCCTTCATCCTGCTGTAGGCAGCCATCCCTGGACAAAAAAGCAGCAGTAACCACTTCCATCCCGATCCCATCGGAACAGCTTGAGCTCTCTGAGATTAAAGAGCCCAGAGCAAAAGTGAGAAAGAGAAGAGGCAGTATCAGCTTTAAAGTTGTCTCTGCAACAATCTCCTGCCAAACTTTGGGGTTAACTCACCTTAGAACCACTCAATTTTCTGGAGGAAATATTTTTTAATTATTTCAGATAAAGCAGAGGGGTAGATGAAGAGTAAGCAAAATCATGACTAATGGACTTAACCTAAAAAGAGTCTCATAAAAAAAATACTCTTATAATGTAAGAAGAATTCTCATGTGGTCTATGGAGGACCTTAAACTAAGCTTGTTCTCACAATATTTTTCTGAATAGGGATTGATTTAAACAAATGCTTTCTCTTAAAGAAGGGCCTTAAGTAGTAGAGAACACAATAGAAGCATTTACCAGGTAAAGGTAAAAATCAGTTACTTTTAACTCAAAATAAACACTGGGCAAACTAGGTTAAGACTACATCCTTCTACACAAGCCATATTAAGATTTGAAGTGGAAAGTCATGCAATATAATTAGCTAAATCTTTGCACAAGTCTTTCAACACCAGTATAAATCCTAAAATCCCCCTATAACTAACATGTTGACAAATTTCTTTAGCAGCAACACAACAAAAACCCCACAGTAAGCTCAGAGCTGGAAATAGACTGTTATTTAGCTGGTCAGTAAACATTAACTACAGCAGCTTCATCTTTTGTTTAGGGATTAGTAGAACCAATAATGCAAAGTTTACAAGAGGAATAATCCTGTACAAATCGCTTCCTCAATGTATTTTTGTATAAAAACAGCAGTAACTACATACATAAGCCTTTAATACACATAGTCTTGAAACAACATGCAATTTACGGTGAGAGGAAGTCTTCTGTAGCGTAAAGAAATTGGTTACAAAGGTCCTATATTTTTGACTCACAGACACCAACTCACCACAACCTCTCATTTAGTCATCCTACTTCTTCATCTCACTGCTCCCTTCTGAAGTAGGTGGTTCATGATAATAAACAAATCTTTGACACCTGGAGGTAGCAGCATTAAGCTCACCTCCACCACCAGGCCTTCCTTAGAGGACTAGAGGTAAATGGTTGGACTCAATGATCCTGTGGGTCTCTTCGAACCTGGTTATTCTATGAGTCTATGAAATAGGACTTGTGTTGTTGAACATATTCCATAGAAACAATAGTGGGAATAAAAAATAACTTCAAAAGGTTAGAACTGGGATGTTGATGATCCCAGGGCTGTTGCATACCAAGATTTCCATGTAATGCTGGCACATCTCAAAGTTCTTTAATCTCTTCCCTCCAGAGGAGCTGCAGAGACAGTACAGGCTAGAAATGATGCTACCTTCTGGTATGAGCTAAAGTAGATTCAAGTTTCTAACTTCAGCTAGCCTCATCTGAGTAACTTCATTATCTGAAAGTTAACTACACGTTTTTCAGACAATGTTTATCTCTAGAATTGATAACACAGGACATTGGTGGGCAGAAAAGCCATTGTTTACACTTACTTGAGTTGGTGAAGTGCTGTAAGTGAAAGGGGATGAAAAGGGTTGCACCTGCAAGGAGGGGCAGCCAGGACAGGTGATCCCAATCTGACTAACAGAGTATTCCATCCCTTATACAGCACACTCAGGCTAAAACTCAGGGATCACAAGGGTCACTCTATCTTCTTCAATGGCTGATGTCCAGTGAGGACCTTGTCTGTTTCTTTGCCCCAATCCTGGATCCACACAGTTCCTGAATGCATTTCCTGAGTCCAGTTACCTCTTGCCCCTGAGTCCAGCCTAGGACCAGCTTGCTCTGCTGCAACATCTGTTGCAATGCAGTCACTGGGAGCGGTGGGGGGAGAGCAATTTCCTACATTTTGGGGTTCGTGTGGTCTTTTTTTTGTATCAATAGTATTTTTCATTATTATTGTTATTACATTAAAGGTGTTTTAGTTTCCAGCTGACATGACTTTTTTTTTCCTCTCATTTCCCTTTCCTTGTGGGGTTGGGCAAGGATGGGAGCTGGGACCACTACAACTGCTCATGTTTAACTGCCAGTTAGGCTGGGCAGGGGCTAAACTGTGACACACTACAAACTAGATTTTACCCAACCTCATAGAATCCTAGAATAGTCAGGGTTGGAAGGGACCTTAAAGATCATCCAGTTCCAAGCCCCCTGCCACGGGCAGGGACACCTCCTACCAGCCCAGGCTGCCCAAGGCCCCATCCAACCTGGCCTTGAACACCTCCAGGGACAGGGCAACCACAGCTTCCCTGGGAAACCTGTGCCAGTGTCTCAACACTCTCATGGTGAAGAAATTCTTCCTAATGTCTAGTCTAAATCTGCCCCCCTCCAGTTTATGACCATTCCTCCTCATCCCATCACCATAAGCCTTTATGAATAGTCCCTCTCCAGCTTTCTTCTAGGCCCCTTTCAGTTACTGGAAGTTCTCTATAAGACCTCCTTGAAGTCTTTTCTTCTCCAGGCTGAACAAGCCCAACTCTCTCAGGTTGTCCTCGGGTGGAAATTGCTCCAGTGCCCTGATCAACTTTGTAACCCTCCTCTGGACTTGTTCCAACAGTTCCATATCCTTCTTATGTTGAGGATTCCAGAACTGGACATAGTACTCCAGATGAGGTCTCACAAGAGAGGAACAGGGGGGTAGAATCACTTCCCTCGACCTGCTGGCCATGCTTCCTTTGATACAGCCCAGATATGGTTGGCCTTATGGCCTGTGAGCAAACACTGCCAGCTCATTTTGAGTTTCTCATTGACTAGCACCCACATGTCCTTCTCTGCAGGGCAGCTCTCAATCATGTCATCCCCCATTATGTAATGAAATTGGGGATTGCCCTGACCAAGGTGCAGGATCTTGCACTTGACCTTGTTGAACCTCATGAGGATCTCACAGCCCCACTTCTCCAGCCTGTCCAGGTGCCTCTGGATGACGTCCCGCTCTTCTGGTGTGGCAACTGCACCACTCATAGAATCATAGAATCATAGAACAACCAGGTTGGAAGGGATCTTCTAGTCCAACCATTCCTATCACTCAGCTTGGTGTCATCTGCAAACTTGTTGAGTGTGCACTCAATCTCACTGTCAATATCATTGATAAAGATATTAAACAGCACTGGTCCCAGTATGGACCCATGAGGAGCACCACTTGTCACAGATCTCCATCTGGACTTTGAGCCATTGACCACTACTCTTTGAATACAACCATCCAGTTTCTTATGCACCATACTGTCCGCCCATCAAATCCATATTTCTCCAATTTAGAGAGAAGGAAGTTGTGGGAGACCATGTCAAATGATTTACAGAAGTCTAGATAGATCACATCCATTGGTTTAGCCATGTCCACTGCTGCAGTTACCCCATCATAGAGAGCCACTAAGTTGGTCATACAGGATTTGTCCCTGGTGAAGCCATGCTGGCTGTAATAAACCACCTCCATGTCCTCCATGTGCTTTAGCATAGCTTCTAGAAGGTTCTGTTCCATGATCTTCCCAGGCACAGAGATGAGACTGGCAGGTTGGTAGTTCTCAGGTTCATCTTTTCTACCCTTTTTAAAAACGGACACAATGTTACCCTTCTTCCAGTTACCAGGGACTTCTGACTGCCATGACTTTTCAAATATCATGGACAGTGGCTTGGCAGCCACATCTGCCAGTTCCCTCAGAATTCTGGGATGCATCTAAACCTCTTCTCCTTTTAGGCACCAGTGCCAAGGTGCCATCAAAAGCAAACCACTTCTTTCCCTGTGTTTTTTGTGCTGTCTTAGGTGTGTCCATGCTGACAATGAACTGCTGGGACAAGGCAGCAGTAAAGCCATACAGCGCTGTCACGCACATGCCAAAACAGGTATCTTCAGACATGGGTTAGGATGCAGGACAGGCAAGTCACACAGGAGGACAGTTGGACAAAAAAGTACAAATAGAAAAATGCGTTGTACAGAATTTTTAGCAACCCTCAGCTACCTTTTCGCATTTATCTGTCAGAGATTTCTCTTTTTCAAACTGCTCCAGCCTTTCTTCTTTGCCATTTATTTACCCACGGTCCTTTTGATTGTCCTGAGAGACAGGGAGGGGATAGAGGCAGACAGGGTACTGCTCTCGTATCCAGTGAGGATAGGACAGACAAGATGAGGAATTTGCCCAGATAAATGTTACTCTGAGGGAAGAAATTTCCATTTGACCTGGGGATATTGTTTTCATGCCCATATGACCATGTATTTTCGTTCTCCGATTCCTAAGCCTGCCAGAATCAACAGACGGACATTCACCAACCTCCCTGAGGACTTCACATGCCTGCCTGAAGTGTATTCATAGGATTGTTCTTTGCACCAGGCACAGCAGCAGCTATCTCCATTCAAGAAATAAAGCACAATGCAGAGTTCATCAATTAATATACTGTTGCAGAATACAAGAGACCAATAACTTCCTTCTTCTCAAGCTTCAGTCCCTCACTTCCCATCTCAACACCATGTACATTGGTCAAGTCAACATTATGGTCCTTCTGCCTTGCACAATTAATTTTGATTGTTTTAAGTTAAGTGCAATAGCTTCAGTGGGAGAGTGGCTGAAGTCCCCATACATCACAGGAACTTACAACTTGGCATTTCCATGCTGTTTTGGGAGACACAGGTTTGACACCTCCAGCTGTAGAAGAACTGAACACAGGGATATGATCCAACCAGAAGGTGGTCCCATAGAGACAAAAACAGGCCACGGGCATAATCACTCTGGTTAAACAAGCAGAAAGGGCCAGTCCCTGCTGCATTTTGGTTTTGTGGGGTTAGAAGAAACAGGGAATAGAAGGAATCAATTTCTGACCTGCACAAAGGATCCGCCTGAAGGAACACAAGAGAATTTTTTTAAGAGAAATCAGTGTAAAGAACAAATGAGAAATCTAGTACTTTCCTTGTACCCTGTAACCACTGACAGTACATAGATGCTGATGGCTTAATTCCCAGGACTATTGCCTTGAGGTAAGAACTGATGAAATTATGTACAACTAAAGAGATTTTACTGCCCCTCAGGATTTTCCATGTATTTAAGCATATCTCTCTTGCAGTAGTGCAAAAATATATTGGGCTTTTTGTTTTCATTCTGCACAGAGAAATGGGTTGTTGTAATGCAAACAGCAATCTGACATTGACAGGGCAGGATCATGCCATGTTTTGCTGAAGGGCGTTTTGAAAGGTCTTTCCCAGTGCCAGACCCTCAGCAGCCCAACTGTGTTCCTGTGGCTCAAAACAAGAGCACAATGTGAATTCCCTCCTGCTCCCCAGTACAAAAGGAGCTGGAGCATTTTCCAGTACACGTGAGACAGCACTTAAGAGGTTAAAACATCCCCACTGGACTGATGCCAATGCCACAACAAGCAGCTGTTTCTAAGGAGAACATTTGTCCAAGAGCAGAAAGTAGCACTGCTCTTATATTTAATCTCAAGATAACATTTAGGGTCCAAAGAAGGAAAAAATAAGGGTTTGGGGTTTGGTTTTTTTTTTTTGTAACGATCTCCACCAACCTGCTACACCCTCCAAAGGTAAATGCAGGTCTAAATTTTCTGCCTATCCCCAAATTAGCTCCTAAGTAGAGAATTAATTGTGTGACAGTTTCATGCAAACAATCTTACCAGGTAAAGAAGAATAAGTTGGCTACAAAGATGTCAAGCATATATCCTCATAAGACGGTTCACTCATATTTAAGGGGCCAAAACTACAAATTCATTTTACTCAATATATGGCAAATTATTCACATCATCACAATTAACATAATTCAAATTATAATGGATTGCTTCAAAAGGAGACTGCTGTAGTAATTACATAAGGCTTTCTAAAAGGAAACAAAGCCAACTGAAATTTTCAGATGTTATTTTATACAAATACCATACTTACAGTTTTCTAAAGAAGTGCATTGTGAACTGAATTGTCCATTTCTAATGCTATGAATAATTGCATAATCATTTATTTCTAATAACCTATTATTTTGTGCAATTACTTTTGTCCTTCTAAATGCTACAAAGACATTTAGAAAGACCACCCATAAGAAAAAGTACCAATTATCCTTATAAACCTTTGTATTGCTTTGGATTAGTTACATGCACAATTAAATGCCAACTAACTATTATGCTCATACAAGTTAGCAAAAATCTGTGAACTCCAGCAATATTTCATTTAATTCTAAACAATTGTTTCTAAAAGGAAAGAAATTATATATAATCATCCTAGAACACAATCAAATTACATTCAGGTTTACCATTAAAACGATTAGTGAGTGCATGTATCAATATTTAAATATGCAAATAATAGCTGTTTTGCAGACCACCCCCAAAACAAACTCGCTCACTGCCTTACTCCTCTGCTGCACTGATATTGCAGCCACTCACACATGCACTCCACAGTACACCCATAAGCAGCCCCAGGTGAGACTTCTCTTTGAATCCTGTTTTCAGTTCTGGGCCCCTCACCACAAGAAGGATGTTGAGGCTCTGGAGCAAGTCCAGAGAAGAGCAACAAAGCTGGTGAAGGGACTGGAGAACAAGTCTTATGAGGAACGGTTGAGAGAGTTGGGGTTGTTTAGCCTGGAGAAGAGAAGGCTGAGGGGTAGACCTTATTATTCTCTACAACTACCTGAAAGGATGTTGTGGAGAGGAGGGAGCTGGGCTCTTCTCCCAAGTGACAGGGGACAGGACAAGAGGGAGGGGCCTCAAGCTCTGCCAGGAGAGGTTTAGGCTGAACATTAGGAAAAATTCGTTCACAGAAAGGGTCATTGGGCACTGGAACAGACTGCCCAGGGATGTGGTTGATTCACCTTCCCTGGAGGTGTTTAAAAGATGGGTGGATGAGGCTCTGAGAGGCATGGTTTAGTGTTTGATAGGAATGGTTGGACTCAATGATCCAATAGGTCTTTTCCAACCTGGTGATTCTATGATTTACCCGCCATGATCACCTTTGGATACACTTGACATTGCGTTTAGCCACTGGGCCACAATTAGGCTCAAGGCTGGCAATTTAGATTACTCAAGCCTGTTACATCTGCACTGTAGGACCTGGTTTTCCTCTGGGTCACACTGCTGAACACCAGTGTTCCTCAGAGGGGCTGGGCTCAGGCTAATAGCCAGCAAACAGGTTAGACATCACTTCAGATAATTGCTAGAAAGGCTTGCAAAATGCAGCATATCTGAAAACTCACCTTCCCCCTCCTTAGCAGTAGCCAGAGACAGGGATCTGGAACACAGCACCTGAGGCTATTTCTTGGGCTTTGGCATCTACTTATTCCTTTAGCTCCAAACAATTAATAGGTGCTTTTGCTTCAAAACAGTCCCTCCACAGATGACTTTCCTTAGTGCATCAGCATCCACCTTCACTGCTGTGCCACTAAAAAAGGCTCCATCACTATTGTACCCAAGCTAATACTGTCTTGTCTCTTCCTTTACCCTCAGTGATTTTGACTCACTTCTGCACTTCAAACACTTTTCCTTCTGAAGCAAATGCAGGCTTTTTCTGTTACTGTTATTGTAGAGAGTCTGTCATGCCAGCTTTGTATTTACAGCAATTAGTAATGACATTTATTCTACTCCATTATGTGTTTGTCTTTCTATATTAATACATTTTTCATCTCTTCAGAGCCCTTGGGCTTTCAGTATACAATTAATTTGTAGACAAAGCACTTGTATGGCCCTATACTGCAAACCATTCAAAATAATGGCAATGAAAAATGCAACACAAGAGGGACCTAGAGGGCCAATACTACACCATAGAAACTTTGCAATCACCCATATATAAAATGCACTCTCCTTCTCTTGTGCTTCAGATGATTGCTTATTTAAACCAGCAATAAGGGCAAAAGGGGTGGGGAGGCATAAAATGGCCTGCAAATGCAATCAAGTGCCACAGAGACATTCACAATTAATAAGTGCAGAAGACTACTTATTGCCCTGCTCAATCCTCCACCATGAATCATAGAATCACTCAGCTGAAAAAGACTTTTGAGATCATCAAGTCTAACCATACCTGTCCATTACTAAATCATATCCCTAAGCACTTCATCTGCTTGTCTTTTAAATACCTCCAGGGATGGGGACTCAACCACATGCCCTGGGTAGCCTGTTCCAGTGCCCAATAAAACTTTCAGTGAAGGATTTTTTCCTAATGTTTAATCTGAACCTTCCCTGGCACAGCTTGAGGCCATTCCCTCTCATCCTATCACCAACCACTTGAGAGAAAAGACCAGCACCCACCTCACTATAGCCTCCTTTCAGACAGTTGTAGGCTGTTTCCCCTCAGCCTGCTTTTCCCTAGGCTAAACAACTGCATTTCTCTCAGCCACTCCTCACAAGAATTGTTCTCCAGTCCCTTCACCAGCTTCACTGCTCTCCTCTGGACACGCTCTAGGACCTCCATGTAGTTCTTGCAGTGAGGGGCTCAAAACTGAACACAGTATTCAAGGTGCAGGCTCACTAGTGCCGAGTATAGGGAGATGATCATTTCCCTAGTGGTCACACCATTTCTGATAGAAGCCAGGATGCTGTTAGTCTTCCTGGCCACCTGGGCACATCGTCGGCTCATGTTCAACCGGCTGCTGATCACCACCCCCAGGTCCTTTTCCACCGGGTAGATTTCCAGCCACTCTTTGCCAAGCCTGTAACTTTGCATGGGGTTGTTGTGGCCCAACTGCAGTACCCAACACTGAATTTCGTTCAACTTCATGCAGTTTACCTGTACCCCTCAATCCAGATCCAAGAAGAAAACAGGATGGATTGTGCTGAGCAACCAGAAAAAAACACAGAAAATTGTAGTCAGCATACTTGCCCAAATAATGAAAAAGAAAGTTATAACTGCAGAAGTTATTCTGATCACTCTCTGTGTCTGAAGAAAAGAAATGAAGAAAATGGAAGAATATAAGTGCTCCATTTTTTGTTGTTTGTTGGGGGGTTTCTAAAAATGCTTTTGGGGACATGTGGCTAATGCCTAAGATTACCTTGTGTTTCTTTTTTTCCTCTGAATGTAAATGCATTGCCTATGGAAATATCAGACATACACAATAATGAAACTATAACTTATTTACCTGCTGGGGGAACACTAATGAGTGTTCAACTAATTAAAATGGCTTCAGCAGCTTGTAAAATGCAAACCAGCAGGGAACTCACTGGAGAACCCACAAGCATAAGTCAATAAGCTGATATTATTCATAAGTATACAAGCCTTCCAAGACATCAGTTTCCCAACCCCTTGTAATTTCCTGACTGCTCCTGACTACCTCATCTTTTATGCAAAGTCAAAGACTAATTTTTTACCCTCCTCTAGCCTCTAAATTTTTTGCAGGAGCCAAATGATCATACCTTTCCATTCAGATAATTAGGCAGGTAATACTTTCCATTATCCAATCTAAAAGTACTGCAAAGTGTGATAGCAATTGTAGCAAAAGTGTGATAGGACAATTGTATCTATGACCATAAACATCTGAATGTAAGTGGCATTTTACCAGAGTCCTCTCACAATGCACTCACACACAGCACTGGTACAAGATGCTCTCATTCATAATGTCGTTGTTCTCTATTTCTCTCCTTTGCATCAATCCCAGCAATACTAACACTCATAACAATCACTGTCTAGTCTCATTTTAACATTTCCAGTGTACATTGCCAAGCTCTACCATGTGTTAAGAGTAAAACAGAAGGTGCTAATCCCCAAAGGGGATCATTTAGCCAAAATTCAGATCAAAGTGTTAGGATTTTAACAAAAAAAGCCCATTAGAACTAAGTCCAGGCATTTGCTGTTAGAACAAGATTGTGATGACAGTATTTCATCTCCCCCTTCATTATAAATCCATTTGGCATCCTTTCTAATACCCAGCTACCCTCAGAAAAGAATTATTTGATGTTCCTGTGAATGTCATATGTGCCTTGTACTTTTACTGCACTTCTGTTGTAATTCAACATTAATTATATTTCCAATTAATGTACTGCATAATGCTCTGCACAATGCTACAATATGAAATCCTCACATTTTGTAAATGAGAAAATTGAGCTCAGTTCTGTCTCCTTTGATCCTATTTTACTTTCATTATAATTCAATACCAGAATTCTTTTCCTTTTTTGTTTGGGTTATTGACACCCTGAACACACACACGGGAGCCATGTCTCACATACAAAAGATACGTTTATGCTTATCTTTTCCAAGATTATCTCCAATTTCTCTTTTTCAGTATCATTTTAATATACTTTCCTGCCTTATGACTGTTACTGAACAGCTCATAAGGGAAATGCATATGACAAAAGTACTAACAGAGCAACATTTGCCAATTACCATAAATGTAGGCATCATAAATGCCTACAACTGCTAGAAAATTGTAAATGTGAAGTAGGCCACCCCTACAGAAAAGAATGACATCAAAACTGCAGTCAGGGAGTGGAAAAAATCTCATTATAAAACCTGAATGATCCAAGATATTCTTTAAATGAATGTCACAGAATCACAGAATCACAGAACAACCAGGTTGGAAGGGACCCATCGGATCTTCTAGTCCAACCATTCCTATCTAACACTAAACCAAGTCCCTCAAGACCTCATCCACCCGTGCCTTAAACACCTCCAGGGAAGGGGAATCAACCACCTCCCTGGGCAGCCTATTCCAATGCCCAATGACCCTTTCTGTGAAAAACTTCCTCCTAATCTCCAGCCTAAATATCCCCTGGCGGAGCTTGAGGTCATTCCCTCTTTTCCTGTCCCCTGTCACTTGGGAGAAGAGCCCAGTTCCCTCCTCTCTACAACCTCCTTTCAGGTACTTGTAGAGAGTAATGAGGTCTCCTCTCAGCCTCCTCTTCTCCAGGCTAAACAACCCCAGCTCTCTCAGCCACTCCTCATAGGGTCTGTTCTCCAGCCCCTTCACCAGCCTTGTCGCTCTTCTCTGGACTTGCTCCAGAGCCTCAACATCCTTCTTGTGGTGAGGGGCCCAGAACTGGACACAGGATTCAAGGAGCGGTCTCACCAGTGCTGAATACAGAGGGAGAATAACCTCCCTGGACCTGTTGGTCACACCATTTCTGATACAAGTCAGGATGCCATTGGCCTACTTGGCCACCTGGGCATACTGCTGGCTCATGTTCAGTCGGCTGTCGACCAACACCCCCAGGTCCCTCTCCTCCTGGCAGTTTTCCAGCCAGGCTTCTACCAGTCTGTAGTTCTGCATAGGGTTGTTGTGCCCCAAGTGCAGGACCCGGCATTTGGCCGTGTTAAACCTCATGCCATTAGACTCAGTCCAGCAGTCGAGCCTGTTTATGTCCCTTTGCAGAGCCTCCCTACCCTCCAGCAGATCAACACTTGCACACAGCTTTGTGTCATCTGCAAACTTGCTAAGGGTACCCTCAATGCCCTCATCCAGGTCATTGATGAAGACATTGAACAGGACTGGACCTAGCACTGAGCCCTGGGGAACACCACTTGTCACTGGCCTCCAGCTGGACTTAAGACCATTTACCACCACTCTCTGGGCCCGGCCATCCAACCAGTTTTCTACCCAGGAGAGTGTGCGTCTGTCCAGGCCAGAGGCTGACAGTTTCCGTAGCAGAATGCTGTGAGAAGCTGTGTCAAAGGCTTTACTGAAGTCCAGAAAGACCACATCCACAGAGGTACCTCCCCAGTCTTCCAGGACTGCTGGAAGATGATGGAAAGGGGTTTGGCCAGTACGTCTGCCAGCTCCTTCAATACCTTAGGATGTATCCCATCTGGTCCCATAGACTTGTGGGTGTCCAGTTGGCCAAGCAGGGCTCTGACCACCTCCTCTTGGACCATGGGAGCCTCGTATTGCTCCTCTGTTTCTGCGGTATCTACACAGAGGGAACAGCTTTCTTTACAATTAAAGACTGAGGCAAAGAAGGCATTAAGTACCTCAGCCTTCTCCTCATCCCCTGTCACTGCTGTTCCCTCTGTGTCCAAAAGGGACAACAATACCATTTAAGGTTTTACTACTGAGTTCGATAATAAATAGAAAAGTATGAAAGGGAAAATATATATGAAGTATAAAATACATAAGTGGAAAATATACATCCAAAATTGCTTCCAATATGTATGATTGAATGAATATATGACCAGTGATTTTCCACAGTGAGGAGGTTTGGGGTTTTTTTTTTTTTCTGTTAGGTTTGAACCTTGTTCAGTTTAGCTGCTGTTGACAGCGGCAATCATTGTGGGCTATTGGACTTGACCTGCAATGCTACCATCTACATCCTCGCTCTGAGATCACATACACTATTGCTAGGCATAAAATAATCCAGGCAAATCCAGAAAACCCAGGCAAAGGTTCCATTTCCAGAGTTATACAAGTAGTACACTTCCTTTTCTCATGTCTAAAAAGTCTCTTCTCCCAAATAAGTCAACCACATGGTTACTAACCCCACTGCCTCGATACTACAAAGAAGTGACTTCCCTCCATTCCTGCCTAGGCAGAAGCTACTCCATGTGCTTCCTCAACATCCAAAGCAGGGCAGGTGCTTAGGTGACCCAACAATCACAAGGACAAAGCCCAGTGTTCTCAACATACGTTTCCAATTTCTCCCATGGGTAACTCTGTGTTGAGGTTAAGCAACAAAGCAAGCCACCACCAGGATGGGGACTCCAGCCTCCCTGAACAAGTTCTGTCCAAGACAATTCTTTCAATTGCTTGGGATGTGATCTCAGACTATCAAAAGAAAGTTATTACTGCAAAATAAAGGAGAAAATTTCAACCATAGTTCCTTTGATTTTTTTCACACATTTATCAGTACACAGAAAATGGCAAAAGACAATTACAAGACCTTATTAAATTTCACTTTGCACTATGTCATTAAAAATAAACATGAATACTATGAACTCAGAAATTAAGAATCAAAATGACACTTGGTGGATTGTCCTAAAAAATGTCAGGAAAATCAGTTTCAACATACTTAATACATTTCCAGTGATTTCAGCAGGCTTAACTACTGCATATATATTCCACACAGGATCTGACCAGGTAACATGAAATCATAGGTAAAGAACAGTGTTAAAAAACATGTCATTTAAGAGAATACAGTGAAGCCAATGATAGTAGTTGCACCAGCAAGGACTGCTTGTGTAAGTTACAACAGCAGAAACATGTTTGCAAATTGCCTAGATTTTCAACATTTTAAAATCAGGTATTGCCCTGGTCTCTGTTTTATTTCATAAAAGTGAATGAAAACCAGCCTGGATATGAGATTTTTGTGTAAAAGAGATTCAGGCTTTGCAGTACACATCATATTTTAACTTCGCTCCCAGCTTTGTTCCATCTAAGCACTCCTTGAATTTGGCATCCATTTCCTGGTTCTGAGCTTCAGTGAAAAGACTTTTCCAGTCTCCAACAACACCTGGAATATAAAGAAAAGTAAAACATTACCCTTGACTGTAAGGACCAAGGAGTATGATTTAAAGCAACAAACCTACCTTGTCTCTTTTATTGTCATATCTCAGGATAATCCATTTTTTCTTTTTTTTTTTTTTATGAAACCCTGACCCAAGAATATACTCATATATTTGCTTTGTGCTTGGTGTTCTCAACAGAATGTGAATATAAAGCAAACATAGGAAGCTACTGGTCTGCCTTCATAGCTTTCAGCATGTGTTTTGCACAGCCACAGAAGAGTGTAAAAGACAACCAGCAGTTGTGAAACCAACCCAGAAAGTTCAGAGATGTGGCTTTAAACCGCAAGAGCTTTGTGCACTGCAACTAGACACTGTCAAAAGCTACAGGTTATCTTTAATCTAGATTTTGTAGAGTCCACTGTGAGGTTGTCTGAGTCTATAGCTCTAGCTTGATCCACGGCTAAAAGACACAGCTAAATCTCTGGAGTGTCCACATTCCATGTGTTGACTGAGGTTATATAGAAAACCTAAGAAATCTGTGGAGGCACTCTGTAGACCAAGTTCCAGTCTATCCCCAGTAGTCAAAAGAAATCTTTTTTTTGTTTGTTTTAATTGCTATTTACTGCATACCATGACTGAATATTATGTTATATGCTACCTGTAGAGCACTTCTGCCAATAACGTTACGTAGGGCTTTACTGGCCCTTGTGAGGAAATCAAGTGACAGCATCCTGAAGCACAGTCAGTGTTTCTTAAACAAAACAAAAAAAAAAAAAAAAAAACCTTCAAAATTATATATAAAGATGAACCATCTACTGATCCAAATCCCTGTCTGCCTAAGATGTAGTGCTACTAAGTTACAGTCAGACTTGATGATCTCAAAGATCTTTTCCACTTTTCCAACCTAGGGATTCTATGATTCTATGACACTATTCACCGTCCTAGCAAAATACAAACAAATTTACCTTTGCGGAAAAGATTTGAGCCAACAACACCATGAGTTTCATGAGCCTTTTCCTTCACTGCCTGGAAAGTGGCTCTATCTGCAATGCACTGGATCTGCTCTGCTGTTGGGGAGAATCCAAAGAATTCAGCTATCTGCTTTACACCGGCAGTCAGATCCTGAAAACAATACAGTTAAAAGGAGACAAGCAATACTCTTCTTCTAAAAAAGGAGTTACCCACTTGGGATGTACATTGCCATCATATATTAACGCTATATATTTCCCCTCACAATATGTTTTCTGCATTACACTGGAGGCCAGCTTTTATATAGTCAGATTCAACTTGATTTTGCTCTTTCAGAAACCTGTGCTTATTGCTGTTAAATTCAGCAGATTTCAAGGAATGTGTTTTGCCCCTCAGTACACAGCATCTGCTTTACCTCTTTCAGGTCTTCATATGTTATGACCATAATATTCTCATCTTCAATGTGTTTGTTCCAGGTGACTGCATGATCAAAATAAGATCCCCAGCCAACTGTAAAAAAGAGATAAAAGCATCAGTGTGACCTTATTTTCTTACAGGGTACTTACCTCCCTCTGACTAAAGAACTGCCTTCTGTTGCCTATCTGTTATGTCAATGCAAACAAACAGAACAGTCTGTCCTTTCCATCCTACCATACTGTACAAAAGAATGATGGAGGCTTCCTCTGGACTTTTGTAAATAAATGCTTTCTACACAAAATATGAATTTCACTATATGCTTACCCTCTGTTACTATATTGTAATTTAAACAACTCTTATAAGTTAAAGCCAGACATCAGTCTAAAATCTGGGTTACTGAAGAGGTATTTGGCCTCATGTTCAGAAACAGTAAAGACGACAAATGGTCGTTTAATTGATACTTTGTATCGGCAGCATTTCCTCCATCACTAAGTGGCAGAATATTGACCCAATGCCATTGTCAAGCTGCCACACAGTTCCCTCACCCTTACTTGGCAGAGTAAAATACCCAGAAGCAATGCATCTTTTGCATCTTCTCCCCACTCTAATATTTAGATGCCTCCTTCATCATGACTTAGGGACATCAGTATACTAGTTATGACACAGCTGTTTTCCCACAGGCTCCATTTAATCGGGTTTAGATCGGGTTTTTTTTTTTTTTCTATTGCTTCTTCAGCTACATTCAGTAACTATAACAATACCTCTCCCATTCATGAACTCTGAGAAGAACTCATCCCAGGAGCTGTAACTGGGGACGTTTGGCACATTATTGTGGAAATGGAAAAACGAAACAGCTGTATCTTTAGGGTTTCGAAACAGCACTAGTATCTGGAGTGGAAGAAATAGATCAACAATTTTACATCACTTATTTCCCTTGGCAACCAAAGTAAGTGTATAACCAAACATTCTGCAACCAATAACATACTGGGGGCTATAAAATGCTTTATTAGTTAAGGTATGGAGAACAAATTTATAACGTGACCATAATAAAGAACTTGTTACTACTTCTAAGATCTGCTTATGTCATGAAGCAATTGTAGAAAGAAGCAACTAGAAAAACAGTAATATTGTCATTGAATGCTACTCCTTAGCTACCTAAGACCTGGGAAATTGTAAGGACAATTTGTCAATCTCCTGCTAGGAAAAGCTCTGTTTGACTCTCCTTCAGGAAACTGCAGCTGTTACAACCACCTCCCATTTTTCAAAGCAAGGCAATAATGTTCTTGCAATCCTAAGAGACTGTAAACCTCAGAGAAACATAAACACTTCTGAAAACACATAACAAACATCTTTTTTTTCTGTTGTTATACATATTTTTCCTGTCTCATTCAAGAAAAGATACCAATGAAACACGGAAAAAAATCCTCACCCTGTAACAGATTATTTCCATCATCTGTGGTACATCTCCTAAGTGCTATGTATCCACCAAGCACATACTAAAGTTTTTGCACGGAGACAGTTGATGTCCCAAAGATCCTGCTGCCACATTCATTCCCAACGTGGTCACGCACGGAAAAGAAAAGCATAAAAACCTAAAGTGTGACACTGTGCCCATTTCTGAGCAGCCTCTATATCTGTTCTTTATATTAACCACAGTTGCTTTACCCCAGTGCCACCCATTTGGGTGCAAGAAAAGGGTGTGGCCCCAAAATTACTCTTGCATGCTGGTACTGTCAGAGAGATGAGGCTCGTTCTTGGGAAAAGAAAAAAGCCCACCTTGGCTTTATTCTTGAAAATTGACTTGGGGAGGCAGTCATAATTCAGATGTGTTGCCAAAATCCTTGGAGACGGAATGTGCTTCATCCTCTTCAGAAACAAAAAAAGAACCATAAGTGAGTAATAGTTTATTACATCGGTGCAACAATGATCTGTGAGAGTTTCTTACGTGAGACAGTCCCTAATCAAAAGGCACTAGTCACCCAAGATTATATTTCCTCCTCTCTCAGGAGAAATATCTTTACTTGCTGCATGACTTTGTTTTAACAACTTGCATATGGGCGTGCAAGAGAGAGAAAACAACAGACTTTAGGTGGTTCAATAGTTTCTTTTTACTAACCTGATACTTATCTGGATCTCCACATTCAATAAATGGCAGTTCTGTGCTTACAGGCTTACTCTGGATAGTGGTAAGTATCAAATCACTTAAAATGTGGATAAGCCAGTTCACACCTGCACCAAGAATTCCAGAGAACAAAATAAAAGGTATCAGAGGTTTATATAAGATCTCAGAGCCTTCTCATTATATGGCTTATTTCAGCATAATAGACAGTCATCAGATGACAAATAAGACTAAATCTCTCAAATGATTATAAATAAAACAATGATTTTCATTAAAAAGATCCTCAAAAGCTTCTTAACCAACATTCCTGTATCACTTATAACTGGTATGTGGAAAGCACCATGAGCAAAACTCACTCAGCAATGTATTTAATGTAGTTTTTAATATATTCATGAAACTGTCAGTGACAAACAATATCAGGAGTTTTCTTGTCTTTTGCAGACACCTGAGAAGGACCTAGATAGGAGAAGGAATGAGCAAGGAGCTTCCTCATTCTGCTGAGGAAAGCATCCGCTTCTCTCTGCTGCCCTGGGTCACGAACAGAAGGGAGTCATCTGTTCAATGTGACTATCAGTGCTTGTCCTCAGTTGTGCCTGTTGCTGTCTGCATAATGTACAAGCCAGAACAACTGCTAGAAGAGCTGTTACCCACTGGACACCGGCATCCCTCACCACCCCTTGCCCTCGGGAAGGGATCTTGCAGCAAATCCTCCCCTATACCACATCCCATTTCAGCCCGAGCTGCACTATGGTTCCTGCTTCCCCAAAGTTTCTGGGACTCACATTTGCTCCACTGATGCTCTGCCATCTGCCAGCAGGATAGAGCAAAGGAGCAGCATGTTCACCTTGGCCTGCAGCACCCTCCCCATGTCCTTATGGGAGGGAGCTTGGAAGGTTTCCTACTGGGCCCATCAAGATGGAACTGCAGAGCTGTCACTGCTTCCTGCATGTTGCAAATCCCCTATGAATACAACTGCTAGAGGCCCTAAAAGGGAGCACACAATGCAAACAGCTTTCATATCATGCTTTCAGTGGAAAGTTATTCCCAGAAAGGAATTTCTACCCTATGTTATACAAAGTGCCTCAGGATGCTTGGATGGAAGCAGCTGATACATGTCCTTTATATGGTAATGTGTATACATCATACAATGTCTTATAATACATATCATACATTATGTACCACCCAATATCACATATATAAAAGACATTGTTTGATGTATATCACATATATTGCTCTCCCACTTACATACAGTCCACAGCCAAGAACTCCAAGTCCCCACCTGCCCAGTATTAACTGCATGCGCACAAATACAAGTTTTATTTTAATGAAAAGCTACAGTCCATAAACTTAATATTCCTAGTCTCCAAATCTCCTATTGGCTTCTCAACTATGCAGCCCATCCCTGGGAAGTACTGCATGCTGGAACTCCATCATCTTTTATGCCTCACCTCATCAATAGTTCTCTGCATCAGAAGTTTCCTCTTCGTTGTGCATACATGAGTTGGGGGGTGAACCATCTATACAGTCAGATTTCACTGTAACTTAACCTTCATAATACTCACTAGTACAAGGCATGAGGAGAATATTAAAGCTTCGAGAGACAAAGCATTTGAAGGGTCTGAGTGTGAGTCCTTCCTCAGGCATGTTCATGACCATCTAAACCTGGCAAATGCCAAAGAGTTTGAGGCCTGCATGGAAAATATCTGAGAAGCTGGCAGAGGAAGCCAGACACTAGGATCCCTTGCTGTAAGAGGGAATGAAGCCTGCAGAGAGATTTTTGTTATTGCCTGGTGACATTATGGCTTGGTGGGTGCAAGTGAGGAATCAAAGCACAAGAGGGAGCCCATCAGTTCCCCCCCAGCTTTGCAAACTATAGGAAAGTAAGACAAGATCTCTATTTTGCATTAAGAATAAACATCAAAATGTGAAAAAATTCCAAAAGATTTACCTGCAGATTGTAACTACACTGCACTGCACAAACGCAGCATTTTCTCTCCCTCCTGCTTTCCCATATTCTTCATGCAACCTCCCATAAATGCCTTTCCAGCAGCGTCTGCCAGTTAACAGGATGCTGCATACCCTGGTAAAACACAAGTAGCTGTGTATTCCCTCCCCTACCAAACAACTGGCAGTGGTCTTTGGTAAAATTTCCCCCTGCTGCCCTACCTCAAACTGCCTGATACTAACAGTGCGAGATATCTTTTTTTAACCTACTGGTCTGTTTCCCTGTGCAGGAGCAGTTTACCAAGTAGCTAAACCTCAGAGGTAATCAGTACCACAACTCAGTATCTGAACTCATCAAGAAATCAAAAGCCAGTGCCAAGTTATGACAATGATTTTCTAGGTCTTTATAGGGTCCAGCAGAACTCTGGACCCAAACCCAGTGGAATTACAGGCTCCTTAAAATAAAGTTGCACATCTCGTACCAGCTCCCTACTTTTGCATTTACACTCTCTTTCTCTTGGATCATTTTGTCTCACAGCTGCTATAAATTCACCCTAAACACTACAGGCATACTACTTCTTAAACCCTTAAGTGCACCATAGTTTCTTTCCAAATCAGAACTCATCAATCAATGGGACCATGTCACAAGCAACATTTAATAAAACTGATCACAATCAACGTGTTGGTTGTTCGTGGTTTTTTTACTGCTCCTGTTGCATCTTTCCTCCTTTCTGCAAACCTGACTAAAAGATTTGTGCCTCCTGTATGTCTTAGTCCATGCCATTTTGCAATAAGAAAACAAAAAACAATGCTGATACTGAGTAATACTAAGAAATAGCTTATAATTTTGCAAATAAAGATGTTGTACCATGTCACTTTCTAAACCTTATAAAGCCTAACACAGAACTTTATTGCTTTTGTAGAGTACACTACATCATGGTACTAACACACTTTTCAGAATACAGTTTGTCATATTTAACATACTGGCAGAATTGTCTTGTCCTACTGATATATAAAAACTATGTACTTCATTCTTGTGTCTTCAGTCAAAAACATCATTGAACACTAAAACTTATTTTCCTTTCAGAAACATAAATCACATCAAAAAGCAGTGCAACAGACTGCTTAACTGAGACAAAGCAGAACAAAAGCCTGCTGCCTCTTGGTGTAGTAAAAACGTCCAATATGCTCACACCATGCACAGTGACCATCAGTTGCTTTTCCTTCTTATTGTGTCAGCTAACTAGTTACAATACTGTAGTCTACAACAAGCAATTCATAAAGTATTCACCGCATTTGGGGTAGGACACCAGGACCATATCATCTCTTCTTGCTTCCAGTTTCTCCAGGGCTTGGAATGTTTCTGCGCTGCACACTGTGACAGGATACAGGGTTCCCTGGTAGGAGAACAGCAGGTCCTTCAAGGCAAGTCCTTCAGACTTTGCCAGTACTTTATTTATCTCATCAATAAACTTTTTTTTATCCTGAGCCATATTTACCACCTTTGGAGTGTGAAATTGTTAAGTCTAATGCACTAAGCACCTTTAAATAGATATTTTTAAGTGGTGGAGTAGAAATTCTTGGCATTATTTCTGCCCTCCTCCTAATCTGATACGTTTCTTTCTCTCCTCCCTTCACACATTTCTGGAAATGGAAGCTGGGTTGATCCTGTCCACTTATAATCTCTGGAGCTGCAATTACTTCAGTAAGAAATCCCACTGAGAGAAAGTAGTATTTGCAAGCTCAGCCACCAGAGAAAGCACTGCTTTTTTTTTTTTTTTTTTTTAAGATGCTGCCATCTTAAGTTCCAAATCCCCTTACAGGAGCTGGTGTGCACTAGCATCCTTTGTCATGTTGTCGGAAGCACTTATCCACTGATAAAATATTGAAAAGGACAAAGTCTTCAAAGCAAAGACAATAATATTTTTATTTTACAATTCAGCACTGAATCAGACGCTACTGTAAAAAAAGGCATCCCATCTTACAAAGGCAGTAGGTATACATGACAGTTTTAAAGAAAGAATCGTGTAAATCCTAAAAAAAAAAAAAAAAAAAAAAAAAAGGGCTATTTTTTTAGGTTACCCAAACATGGCTGGAAATTTCCTTCAGGTTCTCTGTTGACGGAGGACAACTACCTCTTACAAGACAATTAAGCGTACCAATAAATCCTTACAACTAAGTGAGTGCTTATTCTTTCAGGTTATTTGTAGTAAAGCAGATGCAGAGATCAATCTGATCAGTCAGCAAGCAGTCTCACAGCATCCAGGCCTTGTTCTCTGTAAAATCTTCCCACAGTTATTCATCTGTGCCTGCAGATTGTCTGCATATTATCTCTTGATCCAAGACAAATTTATATTACAAGATAGTTAGACATACACACCAACTCTAGCAAAACTTATTAATTCTCACAATGTTAAAAGGACAATTCATAGAATCATGGAATGGTTTGGAAGGGACCTTTAGTATCATTCAGTTCCACCCCCACTGCCATGGGCAGGGACACCTCCCACTAGATCAAGTTGTTCAAGGCCCCATCCAACCTGCCCTTGAACACCTCCAGGGATAAGGGAGCCACAGCTTCCCTGGGCAACCTGTGCCAGTGCCTCACCGCTCTCACGGTGAAGAAATTCTTCTTAATGTCTAATCTAAATCTTCCCCTTGCCAGTTTATACTCTTCCCCGCTCATCCTATCACCACAAGCCTTTGTGAACAGTCCCTCCCCGGCTTTTCTGCAGCCCCTTTAGCTACTGGAATGTTGCTATAAGGTCTCCTCGGAGCCTTCTCTTCTCGAGGCTGAACAACCCAACCCTCTCCCAGCCTGTCCTCATGGGGAAGGTGCTGCAGCCCTTGGATCACCCTCGTAGCCCTCTCACGTTAGAAAACGTTCTGACTGTGGCACCAGCTGCCGTTTTTCACGCTTCCCCCCGCCACCGCCTCCCCGCGGGGGGAAGTGACGGTGAGGCGGAAGGGCGGGCGATGGCGCGGCGGGCGCTGCGGGCGCTGGTGCTGCTGGAGGCGGCTGGGCTGCTGGGCGCTCTGCTGCTGTACCGCGCCATGGACCGCAGCCCAGGTGCGCCCCGGCCCAGGGACCAGCCGCAAAGCCCCGCGGGCGCCGGGGAGAGGCGGCGCGCGAACCGCGGGCGGCGGCGCTCGGCCTCGGCCCGTCCGGCGGTAGCGGCGCCGGAGGGAAGAGAGGCTGGAGGGAGGAGGGGTGGCTGCCAGAGCTGGGAGCCCGACAGACCCGCTTATCCCTTCAGACCTGGAAGCGACCCCGTGGCTCGCTCTCCTGGCTCGCTGGGTCGGGGACTTGACGTTTCCCAGGTAGAGGACAGAGCCGGGTGGCAAGCGGGGAAGCCACCCAGCAGCAGCTTCCACGCCAGAAGGTCGAGGTGTCACCCAGAGGAACCTGGACAGGCTGGAGAATTGGGCCTGTGAGAATCTCATGAGGTTCAACAAGGCCAAGGTCCTACACCTGGGTCAGGGCAATCCCCAATTTCAGTACAAGATACGGGGTACTCGGCCTTGGTGAGACCGCACCTCAAGTACTGTGTTCAGTTCTGAGCCCCTCACCACAAGAAGGATGTTGAGGCTCTGGAGCGAGTCCAGAGAAGAGCAACGAAGCTGGTAAAAGGGCTGGAGAAGGAGTGGCTGAGAGAGCTGGGGTTGTTCAGCCTGGAGGAGAGGCTGAGGGGAGACGTCGTTGCTCTCTACAACTACCTAAAAGGAGGTTGTGGAGAGGAGGGAGCTGGCCTCTTCTCCCAAGTGACAGGGGACAGGACAAGAGGGAGGGGCCTCAAGCTCTGCCAGGGGAGATTTAGACTAGACATCAGAAGGAAGTTTTTCACAGAAGGGGTCATTGGGCATTGGAACAAGCTGCCCAGGGAGGTGCTTGAGTCACCTTCCCTGGAGGTATGTAAAAGACAGGTGGATGAGGTGCTATGGGGCATGGTTTAGTGATTCATAGGAATGGTTGGACTCAATGATCCAGTGAGTCTTTTCCAACCTAGTGATTCTGTGATAATGTGATTAAGAGCTGCCCTGTAGAGAAGGACGTGGGGGTTCTGGTCGATGAGAAGCTCAATATTAGCCAGCCATATGTGCTTGCAGCCCAGAAGACCAACCATATCCTGGGCCGCATCAAAAGATGCACAGCCAGCAGGTCGATGGAGGTGATTCTGTCCCTCTGTTCCATTCTTGTATATGGAGCAGTTTGATCTGATCGAGAGGAGGGCCACAAGGATGATCAGAGGGCCGGAGTACCTCCTGTAGGAGGACAGTCTGAGAGACTTGGGCTTGTTCAGCCTGGAGAACAAAAGGCTCTCAAGAGATCTTATAGCGACCTTCCACTACCTGAATGCGCCTACAAGAAAGCTGGGAGCTATTCACAAAGGCTTATAGTGACAGGACTAGAGGCAATAGGTATAAACTTGGAGAGGAGCAGACTTAGACTAGACACAAGGAGGAATTTCTTCATGGCAAGAGTGGTTGGATGGGGCCTTGAGTAACCTGGTCTAGTGGGACATGTCCCTACGCATAAGAGGGGGATTGGAACTGGATGATCCTTAAGGTCCATTCCAACCGTAACTATTCTATGATTCTATAAAAACACTGGGATGGTAGGGCTGCATATATGAGTAATGTGAATATGGTTTGTCATACAATTTCTTTTAAAAAATAAATTCAGATTATGTTATTTAATTGTGGCTGTAACTAAGCTCAGACAAATTTAATTAAAATTAGTCTAGCTAGAAAAATAGTGCATTTAGTTATTTGTCTTAAAATACATTGGGTAAAGTAACTCTGATCTATCTTTCTTGTCAGATTTCAGATATACAATGCACAAGAGGTTTCCTTCAATTCTGGAAGGTAGGTGTGTGGTTGTGGGACTCAGAATTGGCGGCTGAAGCCTCTGTTCCATCTTATGTATAAAACCAATTTTATTATTGCTTAAAACTTGCCCCAGGACACTGCAAAAGTGTTTATTCTTAGGCATAGGTATGGCTGAGAGTCAGAGAGTTGGACAGAGTCCTCAGAAGTGGAAGAGTATACATCCAACAAAACTAGCCACAAAGTGGCTCACCTTCAGGTATGCCTAACTTACAGCTGACATGGATTTTCCTATTTTCCAGTGTATTACAAATCCAATGAGTGGTCTGGAATTCATGGCATAAAGGAGAATGACCAAATGAGATGGTTAAGCACCAAGAACTGAAATAGCAAAGACGGGCAAGTATTTAAAAAATAATTTTATAATAATTATTTTTAAAATGTCCACATTAAATGTCCACATTCATCTTTTTGATTTCTTGCCTTTGTACTTGTTTTTCAGCCCTCTGTGCCTGAACTGCTTCTTCCTTTTGATGATGCTTTTCACATCCCTATTATGAAGCCACTTGTCACGCTCTATTTCCCACTGGATCTGTTTGACATCTGTAAGAAGAAAGGTGAAAAATAGGAAGCCAATGCATACATCGGACTACATCTGGAACACAGATGAATCATGTAAAAGTTAAAACTTGGGTACTATATAAATGTTAATAAAGTGCAAGCTGCTATATTTTTTTTTTACATGAGAAAAAGTTTTATCATTTCACAAAATATGCCCTACCATCTCAAAATCACAGGGTTTACAACTGCTCTTGCTGTTACTTTCTGGTTCACTAATACTAGACACACTTGTGTTAGGAGTACACAGGGTGAGTACACAGTGTTTGACTGTGGTTGATAACATTTTTCAGGTAACACCATTAGGACTTGTAAAAGCTCTACAAAGGACCAATTATTCTATCACTATATACAAAATTTCATTCATTAGAATTATTTCTGAGAAATTACTCTTGCTTCACCAATGCTGCAAGGAAATACTCTGGTAGGTCGGTAAAGACAGCCATACCTTATGTCTTTCCTTCACAAGAATCTTGGACATTCTTTATCAGAGCAAAATTCACACAACCCCCTGACAAACAGCATAGTGCCCATTCTTATTTAAAATGTGAAAGTGTGACATGATAGCCTTTTCCTCTTTTCTGAAGCTTTATGCACTCCAGTAGTCACAGTATGTATTAGCACCAGGCATCTCTTGCAACTGAACTAAGTCATGTCTTAGTGACACTGAGCTACTGTACCTACTGTATGATTTCTCTGTGTGTACTTCAGTTAAAGAAAGTATGTTTTTTAAGTACAGAATCTGAAGAGCAGTAAACCAGCATTACAACTACCTGCTATTTGTACTTACTTGCATTATCTCGGTTGGCCATGGCGTTCATTCCAATATTGTCAAACTTAGACCCAGCATTCTCATCAAGCAGATAGCCAAACTTTAGAGAGAGAAATTTTTGTATTTTGTTACAAATTAACAAGTAAAATGCTTCATAAGTTTTTGCTAAGCACTGGTCAAACTTACCTCTTCTGCAGATGCCAGTATACCGGCATCTTTGAGTTTTCTCTTCTTTCCTCGGTTGGATCCTTCAAACAAAAAGTATTGTTCTTACATGACAGAATTTTGAGGTCACAAAGACAATAGAAGTGTTACCGTGTTTTTATTTTTATTTAATAAGACCATCTAAAACAGCTGTGTTAGTAATCTTTATTCTCCCCTCTCCCTAGAAAAAAAAAAAAAAACCTAAAAACTAAATAGCACAAATCTATTCATCGGATTAGTAACAGATGCACGAGCCACCGGTACAACTCCATCCTTCCTTCAAAAGTTCCTCCTTTGATTCCCAGTCCTTCAGCAGCTGATTGTCACTCTAAATTAGGCCACACTGGCCTGAGGGCAGGAGTAAGACTAACTCATTTCCGTTTATGATTTATTTAAATCTAAACCTAGATCCAAACCTATAAATAACTTACTGTACCAAAACCCTCTGATGCCAGTTTTCCAGACTTCATATTCATATTAAGCCTTCTTAAATGGAAATTGTGTCAGTGTTTCCTTACCTTCAAGTGATCCCACAAAATTTATATCTTTCTTTCTCTTGCCCTTTTTGCTGACATTGTTCACATCTGACAGGAAAAAAACCAAAAGATACATCAAGATACACCAACCCCCAATTCTCACACCACATGCACGTATTTAAAGCAGAACAGAGACTAAAATTTCTTTTTAGGCGTATTCGTCAGAATGGTCTGAATCTTTACGTTAGAAAAAAAGTTTAAAACACAGTGCATACAACCAGATCTGGGATTTCTTCAACACAGACAATTCAAAACTTATCAGTGGTGTGCCATTCTTTAAGCACTTTTTTCCACAGCACCAAAAAGGAATGAAATATTATAACTAAGATCAAATATGAAGGCTAAAAGCAGGTCTCTGTAAAACCTGAATGTCTGCATGGTAAATCTGGTGAAATAACTCATAAAGATTATTATGTTAACAGGTGTATGAGTAGTTTACCTCCTCTACCCTCAATCATCTTCCTGTGACTTTAAGTTATTAGATTAAATGCTCCCATTCATCTGTGCTTTTCCAGCCTCATGAAGTGTATATACTGTGTTAACTGTGCTTCTCAGATGAAAAGACAATAAAACCATGCAAGTGCAAGAATCAGTTATTATGGTGGTAATAAAAATTTAGGTGCATAGCTGTATCAGAAGAGAAGGCTGTTACTTATGAGACAGCAATTTACATACAAGTTATCATGGCTAATAAAATCAACATGAACTAGGTCTAGAGAAATAAAAAAACCTACCAAGTACCACAAATTTTTTTTTCTTTGAGAAACTTTTTTTCTTTGAGATCTTCTAGTAGTTCTGCCTACTGTAGTTAGTGGTTTGTGTAGCTTTCTACTTTTGTTACTGCCAATGTTTTCAGAACAAAACAAAGATATCCTGTTTGTTAATTTTTATACTCAGATGCCCAATTCCCACTCTCACCTAGGAGGCCATGCCAGGAAATATTTCTCTTAGGAATTCATTGTCCAGAGAAGGACATGTCACTACTTAAAAGCCAAACCTCCCACCTAGGAAACTAAATCCGAATTTATATATGTAATTACATATTAAGTAGCCTATTTTTAAAGCTTTTCCTTCTCATTTTTCAATAATAAATGTTATTTTACCTTGGCTGTTATCATCATCAGACACATCCATAAATACACCTCCTTCTTCATCCATATCTTCTTCAAAGTCTTCCTCCATACTTCCTAAGGAGACTTCCTCATCATCCAGATCACTGAATTCATCTTCATCATCAGAATCCTCCCAGTCAGCACTGGATTCCGCGCCCTTCTTACTGCCTTTGGTTTTCTTTTGTATATTACTAAAAAATTATGCAACCAGTTTAACACTTCATCTGGAAAAACACTGTTTGCACCAGATAACAGCTACTGGCAAACACTATGTCAGAAAAGATCAACATCATTGTAAAATACTGCAAATGTAGGTTGAGACCTAAGAAACATATTATGCGTGCAAGTACATTTTCAACATCAGCATCTGGAACTGTATCATAAAAGTCAGCCATCTGAAGAAGTTCTGAAGAGAACTCTCGCCTGCAATTAACAGAAGTGTCAGCTTCAGTGTTGTATTACATGTCTTTGCTCCATTTCAGAAAGTCTTTTCTGTAAAATACACAAGCTGCTGGTATCCCTACCAAGTCTACTTCATGAAGAAATATGATTTTTTCTTCAAGAAAGGAAACATGGTTCTTCATGTACTGGGGTGTTACTTGTTTTTTGTCTGGATCACAAAAACATTCAGGTTTCACTAAAAGTTAAAGCTTTAATTCTCCTTTCAGGTCAAGAAGAAAAGTTTCTCTGCTGATTCAAAAGCTGTCCTGCAAATACTTTAGGCTAAAAAAAAAAGAGGCTACTTCATCATTCACAGTTGGATTCAATGTTCTTAAAGGCCTTTTCCAACCTAAATGATTCTATAACAAATGAAACTGCTGACTTTCTGAGAACTGACCTCTGTGATTCTGGCTTCCACAAAGTTTATTTACTGCATTAGGTCCATTTACAACCAGTCCTTACAGCAGCAGTACCATTATGCCTCATTCTGCTTATTTTTGCAGATGGCAATTTTCAAACAGAAACCTGAGACAATGAAAAATAAGATTTTACCTGGCTCACTGGGTCACTGCATTGTTTAAATAAAATACAACAGATCTCATGTCAAACCAGCTGACTATAAGCACAATAGGATGATGATGTTCCACAATAGCAGATGCAGAAAAGCAGCACTGCCCAGCATTCAACTGCTACTGCCTTTTCTGCAAGGTGATATTCTTGAGTCTTTTTGAAAAAGGTCTGCTCAGTTTTGCAGAGCATGACTATATAGGTTAAAAGAAGGAAAAAAAAAAAAAAAGAGAGATGAAAGAACCTTTAAGTCTTACCTAGCAAAATCAAGGTCTTCCTGGCCAAAATCAATGGCATTATCAGCAGCTTCAAATGTATCTAGGAGGAATAAAATCAAACAAAGAAATATGAAGTCATTGCACAATTTGGTATCCTTTTCCTGAACAGTTTATATGATCTGCATGAGTAACAAAAGGCCTTGATATCAAACGGTGCTATAGAAAAATATTCCCCAAAACAGCTACACCAAGGTAACTTCTTCTGAAAAAAAAACCACAAACTTTTTTTTCTTTTTTTTCTTTTATCCAGGATGTGATTTCTGGCCAGAACTAGAAAATGCGGTCAGCACAAACCCAGACGGACACACAATTGGCCAGTGATGCAAACTTAGTTGACAAGCAAGATATCAAGTCTCAAATTCTTTCTCCAGGTCAGATAGAACAAAGACTCAATTAAGATGCCCCAAGCAAGTGTCCTGCCAGCTGATCTGTTCATTCATTTCCAGACCAAAACTATTCGCTACAATTTTTGATAGAAAAGTAAGCATGAGTCATTTATGAACACTTTGCTACACATTTTTTGCTATAAAAAAAAATCATAGAATCACAAGGTTGGAAAAGACCTCCAGGATCATCAAGTCCAACCATTCCTATGAACCATTAAATCATGCCCCTCAGCACCTCATCCACCTGTCTTTTACATACCTCCAAGGAAAGTGACTCAACCACCTCCCTGGGCAGCCTCTGCCAGTACCCAATGACCCTTTCCGTGAAAAACTTTTTTCTAATGTCTAGCCTGAACCTCCCCTGGTGGAGCTTGAGGCCATTCCCTCTTGTCCTGTCCCCTGTCACTTGGGAGAAGAGGCCAGCTCCCTCTTCTCCGCAACCTCCTTTTAGGCAGTTGTAGAGAGCAAAGAGGTCTCCCCTTAGCCTCCTTTTGTACTTCAAGTACTCTTGGATGGATCCCATCTGGTCCCATAGACATCTGGGTGTCTAGGTGAGCAAGTAAGTCTCTAACCACCCCCTCTTGGATCACGGGAGCTTTGTTCTGCTATAGCAGGTAAGAACAAAATCTGAAAAATTACAGCTGTTCTGTTGCAAAGAGTAAACACTAACAGTGGAAAGCCAGTTATCCCATTCCTTTACCTGACTCTTTTATATCACAAAACTATAAAAAGAATAAATTAATAATTTGCAAAAGCGGGAAATACTGGGACAGTTTCCTGCAAGGAAAAACACCACCTTACCCAGTGCTCTTTCAAATTCATCATCATCTACATCTTCTATACTTTCTTCATCATCCTGACGCCTTTGTTTCTCTCTCTTCTTATCGAACTTTGAATAAAATCTGAAATAACATATTGCTCTCAGACACAAAATTACAGGGGATGATCTTTATGACAAGGTTTTTAAAAAAACAACTTGCAGATTGTTTCATGAGTATTTTTTCCATTTGAAAATTGTAAGTAATGGTTTCAAATATGTTAATCAGAGATTCACATCATCTTTGTTTTTCACAGAGTAAACTACTACCTAAGACATAAAACAGAAATTTCACAGCCAAAGGTACCAGAAATTATTTTGATCATAGTAAATTTGTAAAGGGGTACAAGAAATATGTGTAAATCTGCGTTATACTGATAAGAAAGAAACAATTAAGTTCAGCTTGAATCAAACTGAGGAGGAAGATAAAAAAACAGATTCACACATTAAATTCTATTAAATTTTCTCCCATAGTTGTCTTCCATGTGCTTAGTTTTACTTCTGTCAGTCATATTAAATAACTTTCTTTCCTTTGTTTTATATAAAGGACCACCAAACACAGAAGACAAATTTGATCAGGTACAAGAGCAAAACTGTACAGCATTCATATGAAAGACTTTAAATGTGTAATCTCGGTTTCAGTCATCTTCAATGCAACAATACTGTTAACTTTTCAGACAAGGGCATATTACTAACCTGCTTTTCTTTCATCTCAAAACTTGTACCAGTATGTAAGTAATCAATATTATAAAATGAAATAATTAAAATTAGAGCTACATTAACCTGATACTTCAAAAAAAATTAAAGGCCCCTACAGCAATGAATACACAAAACAAATAAACCCTGAAGTTAACTAGACAAAATAAACAACTGATAATAAACTCCCATCTTGTAAGTTATAAGACATTCACAGGTAACCAATATTTTGATTTACTAAGATCAAATCTTTGCCAAATGTGTACCAATTCAATTTTAGTGTTACAGCTGTATTATTATATCATAATCTGAAAGAAAAGCCAACTAAATGGAAAGAATTAGGAATAATAAAAAACAGGCTCCTCTGACTGTTTTTGCATTGTTCCGTTCTAACAACTCATAACATAAGCAAGGTATATTTCAGGGTTTTTTAAAAATACTCCTAATGCATAAGAACTACAATCCAGAAAACATTCATCATTATCCATTGTTTAAGAACTCTCTACCATAGTGACAACTTACTTGATTGTAGACTAGAGCATTGTTAGCTTTTGTTCCTAAGTGATATTTTTTTAAGCATTTTAGAAAAAGTTGAAATCATGTTCCAAGGAAAGTACTGTCGTCACAAGTCAATGTGATAATACTCAGCCATCTCAAATTAATCAAATTTTGCACACACTTGGAATAGCAGAGAATACTTATGAAATGCAATGAGTTTCAATGGCATTGCATTAAAAAACAACACTTTAAAAGAACGTTCACAACTGTTTCATTACCTGTGAAAAAACACTTCATCCACTGGAATTTTGCTTTCATCTTTGGTACGGAATTCTTTACTGTTGACTGCAAAACCAAAAAAAGAATTGATTTTATCTCAAGCTACATGCAACAAGTGCAGATTCTTTTATCCATATTAATATATTCATATTTTTATATTGTATGCTTCATTTGTAGAACACAAATTTCCTCAATTCCAGTTCCAAATGCTCAGTCTGCTCCTTCGACTCAGAATGAGATAAACTGTACCTTTAAGTGTGTTCGAAGTAAAAATTCCTACTTCCAGTTTTAATAGCCATAAACCCATGCATCAGTAAATGTACATCAGCTAATCTGCATGACTCAAACTCTCTGTGCAACACAAAAGACCTAAAGTTAGAGGAAAGCACATCCCTGGGAACATTCCAGAGGCTCTACCTCAGAATATCATACCTCTTCTAGAAACAGTGGGACTAGACAAAAGGCGGCCTCTTTCTGAAGGCAGGAAGACTCTTAGCAAAATAACAGTGCCAAAGATATCTTACACTAATCCTAACAATAGCTGCAGCTGTGGCATTGTATGGAGTAATCCATATTATTTAATGAAGAGCTTAATGTGATTTAAGTACTTATATAAATCACTTTTCTGAGAATTTAAGTCATTTTTCAATCATAACAAGCAGAATAAAAGCAGTTATATAACAACTTGGAAACAAATAAAAACATGAGCTACACAATACTACCATATTAACTGCTGCTGGATCAATATACATTTTGAAGATTTTTATATCATTTTAGATGTTAAGAATTTGAAAAACATTATTCATAAAACTAGAATGCCCGGCATAAAAATGGCATGTTTGTGAGCAGAAAATTTAGTCGTATTTTATAAAGTTACATAACTTTGAGGTTAGTACCCTAACACACTGCTCTTCTGGAATAAATGTTAAGGCCTTTTTTTAGCCTTTTTTTCCCCTTTAAGTGGTCATATTGCAAGCTACAAATAGATTTGTAAAAATGTTGTAAACTTTTAACACAAGATTGCTTATCAATTCTTTAGCCAGGGGTTGTATTTCCTTTAAGGGGATGCAGGGAAAAACTATAACTTAGCATAAGAGAAGGGATAGGAAACTACAGGTCAGAGCAGAAAAAGCACAGAATACAAGGCATACAGTTTTCAGCAGCTCTGTCCTTTGCTGTTATATACTTCTTAATGGAATGGTAGAAGCATGACCTTGTACAGGTCAAACAGAAAGTATGATCTTAATCATGCAGTGCCTAGGGAAAAGGAATTACTACAGTAGAATGTAATTGACAATTTTTGGAAAAGAGATGAAAAGAAAGGTCTTAAAAAATAATGGTATGCAGCCAACCACTGCAGTAGACGAAAAAGCATTTTCGTACTCAACAGGCTAACAGTTGAGGTAACTGACTTTCATTTACTCTTAAAATGATTAAGTGGATCCAAAGTTTCAGCTGTGAAGTTTCCATGCACCCTTACAAGATTAGACCTGACCCTGAACATCAGGCACCACCACTGCACTTCTGATGGACAGGATTTTCTTTTATTGCTAACAGAAACAGCAGAGATAGTGAAGATCTACATCTACAACAACCAGCCAGGCATTTTTCAGCCATCATAATCTTATCTGAAAAGGGGCTGGCTTACCTGCAAGACTGTGCATGTCTTTCATGAACTGCTTCTTCTTTGGCTGCATTACCACACTGCTGGTGTTTTCTGTAGAAAAACATAAATCAGAAACAAATTACTTCAATTGTTACAAAACTGTGAAGAGTAGCTGATACACCAAAGGCTTTTGCTGCCACCATAAGGCGGAGGAAGGTTGTCCTCAGCACTTGTGAGACCACACTGGGATTGCGGTGCCCAGGTCTGGACTCCACAGTACAAGGCAGACATGGGTGTACTGGAGAGAGTCCAGCAACGGGCCATTAAGATGATGAAGGGACTGGAACATCTCTCCTGTCAGAAAAGGCTGAGAGTGATGACTATTCAGCTTGGACAAGGAGGCTCATAGAATCATAGAATCACCAGGTCGGAAGAAACCCAGCGGATCATTGAGTCCAACCATTTCTATCAAACACTAAATCATGCCCCTCAGGACCTTGTCCACCCGTGCCTTAAACACCTCCAGGGAAGGTGAATCAACCACCTCCCTGGGCAGCTTGCTCCAATGCCCAATGACCCTTTCTGTGAAAAACTTTTTTCTAATGTCTAGCCTAAACCTCCCCTGGCAGAACTTGAGGCCATTCCCTCTAGTCCTGTCCCCTGGCACTTGGGAGAATTACCCTACTCTCTACAACCTCCTTTCAGGTAATTATAGAGAGCAATGAGGTCTCCTCTCAGCCTCCTCTTCTCCAGGCTAAACAACCCCAGCTCTCTCAGCCGTTCTTAGTAGGGCCTGTTCTCCAGCCCCTTCACCAGCTTTGTTGCTCTTCTCTGGACTTGCTCCAGAGCCTCAACATCCTTCTTGTGGTGAGGGGCCCAGAACTGAACACAGGATTCAAGGAGCAATCTCACCAGTGCTGAGTACAGAGGGAGAAGAATCTCCCTGAACCTGTTGGTCACACCATTTCTGATATAACGATGATATGATGGCTCAGTGTAATCTTGTCAATGTATATAAATAACTACAGGGAGGTGTAAAGAAGACAGTTTTCAGCAGTGACCGTGACAGGGCAAGATGTGATAGGCACAAGCTGAAATACAGGAGGTTCCGTCTGAACATCAGGAAACACTTTTTCACTGTGACAGTGATTATGAGCTGAAACAGGTTGCAGAGCGGTTGCAGAGGCTCTATTCTTGGAGACATTCAAAAGTCATCTGAACAGCCTAGGAAGCCTGCTCTAGGTAGCCCTGCTTGAGCAGGGGATGTTAAGAGATCTCCTCCAACCTCATCCATTCTGTAGTTTTCACATTCCCTTACCAATTTGCTGATTCCTACTAGGTTAGCCATTTCAGCACTGCAGTATGTGACTGTCAGCTGGTTCTGAGTTGCAGATATCTCTCTCTTGCAGCCCTGAATACTTATCCCACTCCCCAGCACCACATGCACCCTGAATACTTGACAAGCACAAAGGGTTATTTGGCAATCTGAGAGAAGGAGAGCTGGTCACCATCAGTAATCAAGCTTACAGGCTAATATGTACAGAGATGTTCACACCTTTGCCTTTATGAAGTTTGGGGTTTCTGTACACAAAGCGATCCAGGAATCTCATCAATGTGAAATCCTGCAAAGGGTCACCAGAGTACTGAATGTGATTTCCCTGAAATAAGAAAAAAGCCAAAAATTATCAAGGTCTTCATTTCAGAAAAAGATCAACTAAACACAGAGGACTCAAACAGTCCAAGAACAACATTAAACCACACTTTAAAAAGACAAAGACTTGGGGATACTTCATCATATAAGTCTGACTAGTTAATATATTCTTGTACAGGTTCTTGGTTTTGAAATTTTAATATTTTCTTAGCTATAACACATCTCCTTCACTTTGTTTCAGTGATGAACTGCCTTGCAATGTACTGTGCTAATAACGGTTACCAGTCAACGCTATTTGGATACTGTATATTCATGTGAAAGTAAGTATTTAAAATACATATTTGCATAGGTTTGAGTATTTTTGGCACAATATCACAACAGCATTAAAAATAATTTGTTCCAACAGTAGGGTCCCCACATAAAAAAACATGTTAAATAAAAACAGACCAAAACTCTAAAAAAGCTCTGAAAATCATGTAATATCTCACAGTTCTACCAAGTTAATTACTTCTGTGAGCATCTCCTTTAGGTAAAACACCGAGAAGCTCTGCAGCTGAGTGTACATTACATTGTTGCAGAGCTGCTGGTTATCTGCAGTGTGCAAGGAGGCTTTATAAGGTATTTTTTCAATGGCAAAAGACAGTTAAGATAAAAATATACACTTCCAAGTTACAGATTAGTAGAAGTAAAAGCACTTACTTCTAGAATTGTTTTTGCGAATAGGGCCACAGATGGATGGAAATGTTCAGAAAGCTGAAAAATATGAATCATTTATTTCTACTTTAAAAATAAGTGCATGCATTACTCATGTTGATATATCAGATTCCTGACAACACCACTACGTCACAAAACCATTCTGTAACTCAAAAAATAACACACAGACACATGTAGTAGTGCAAGGCTGATGTGCTCTGCCCTTGAACAACTGAAGAATTTTAAGTTCTAATCTTTTGTTTGTGTTAATATAGTCTCACTCATAATTTTCTTTAATTCAGTGCTAAAAAGCTTTAGTGATACAAAGCTAAAATCCAAAAGTAAGAAGAGATCATTATTATCATCATCATCATCATCATCATCTAAAGCCCCACTTAAAGATGTATGTAACATACAGACTTAAAAGATGAATAATGTGTCATTTAACCTTTCTTTTATGTTATCCAGGTAACAGTTCTAAGAATAATCAAGTTAATTTTCTTCTCTCAGTATATGGGCTACACTAAGAAACACAGTGAGTAGCAAGATAAGAATGCCTTACTTTCTTCAGTTCCCACAGGCTTGTACTTTCAGCACCGCAGTATAAAGGACTTCGATGCATAGGATCATACGAAGCTCCACTCTTCCTGCCTGAGGGGCAGAGGAGATTAAAACAACTTAAATTTCCTCAGGTAACTTTATGAGAGTATTACTTTCATTTCATCATGACAGTAACGCTGTGATTGTTCATAGATGGACAGGCCACACACTCATTCAGTAACAAATAACTGCCCTTCCCAAGTGTTGGATCAGGTGCACAGGTGAGTCCCTATATTCTCCTAAGGAAGCTCCTCTGCTCTGCTGCAAAAGGTCATCAGGAAAGAGTGAAACCAGAAGCACGTTCACAGAATCACAGAATCACCAGATTGGAAAAGACCCACTGGATCATCAAATCCAACCATTCCTATCAACCACTAAACCATGCCCCTCAGCACCTCATCCACCTGTCTTTTACATACCTCCAGGGAAGGTGACTCAACCACCTCCCTGGGCAGCTTGTTCCAATGCCCAATGACCCTTTCTGTGAAAAACTTCCTTCTGATGTCTAGTCTAAATCTCCCCTGGCAGAGCTTGAGGCCACTCCCTCTTGTCCTGTCCCCTGTCACTTGGGAGAAGAGGCCAGCTCCCTCCTCTCCACAACCTCCTTTTAGGTACTTGTAGAGAGCAACGACGTCTCCCCTCAGCCTCTTCTCCAGGCTGAACAACCCCAGCTCTCTCAGCCACTCCTTCTCCAGCCCTTTCACCAGCTTCGTTGCTCTTCTCTGGACTCGCTCCAGAGCCTCAACATCCTTCTTGTGGTGAGGGGCTCAGAACCTTTAAAAACCTCCAGGGAAGGTGACTTAAGCACCTCCCTGGGCAGCCTGTTCCAGTGCCCAATGACCCTTGCCGTGAAAATTTTTTTTCTAATGTTCAGCCTAAACCTCCCCAGCGGAGCCTGAGGCCATTCAGAGCTAGACAAATTGTTCTAGCAAGCTTTACAAGCAAATGAGCTTGTATCTTTGGCTACATTGTTCTGACAGTGCTTGAATGTGGAAGCAAAAAATCTCGAGCTTGTTTATTGCTTAGGCACAAATGCAATAACTGCCTAAAGCAAAGCACACTAGCAGATTCATAGTCTCTTCAACACTGCTAACAGATAAATAAAAATTATTCTGATTAAAATAACATTTTAATTACTTAATTTTGCAAGTCTTGATCAACACATCACTGTTACAGAATGTCACAAGTTAAATGAAACATATTTACTTGCTAACTTACCTCCCATATTCAGATGATGCACCCACGAGGCTGTTGAATTTGACTTGTTTGTTTTAGCAGAATTTTCTGTTGTGCTTTTCTCTTTCTGTCCTTCTTCTTTGTCTGCATCCACAAATTTTTCCTCACCCTCTTCTGCGTCTTCTTTATCCTTAAAGCACTCTTCATCATCTGACTCCTGAACAACAAACAACATTAGCAAACAGCTTTTCTTTTCCAGTTTTATTCAGATTTATTAGAAAAATAAGGCAAATTGTTCTTAAGAAGCTACTTACAAATATATAAGCAAACGATGGTCAACATTTAAGCAATGCAGAGTTTTGGCCTTGATACGAGACTCAGTATTTAATTTGACATCTTACATCACACAAGTGTAACAGTCCCTCCCCACCTGGAGAAATTAAAAAATAACCCAGTCTTGCCTAGCTATACCTCAGAGACTGCAGAGAGAGGAAACAAATAGCCTGAGAAGAAACAAAGCTTTTGGATGAAAAATGTTCATGTGCTTACTTACACAGCACTTAGCGAAGTAACGCTCTCTCCATGAATAACATCCACAGGACCCACTAGAATGCTTAAAGCACCCTTATCTAGGCAGATTTTTGATGTAGTTACAACTGCTCGTTTAAGCACTCTCTACCATAACATAGCAACAAGTTAGCAAGCCCTCAGATTGCCTAAAAACAGGTTAGGAAAAGGTGCTTATGAAACTAGCTCTTAGTGAAAAAAACAATGAGATAAAGAAATCATCTTATACCACATGATCCTGTAACTGGATCCTTAATTCTGGCTTCACTTTCAGAAGCTCAGACAGAAGGTACAGGGTTCCACAAATAAAGGGTGGCATTTGTCCACAAGTGACTTGAAGCAACCTCTTCACAAATGCTTTCACACGCCGTAACACCACATCTGCCTTCAGAGATTTATAGATAAGATTAAGAAACATGGATGGCTTCGAGCAGGTTGCTAAAGCAGGATCTAGAAGCTTCCTGTAGAAAACACACAAGAAAATATTGCTGATTGTCACAATGTGCACAGGAGACTTAACAAGTTATCTACATTCTTCAAAGTGCAATCTAAAAGACCAGTGACAGTTTGTTCCCCAGTACTCAAAACTACTACAGTCAATCCTGAACTGTCAATAACTGTAGCATTTCTAGGTGTATACAAGACAATGAAGAGTTTAAGAAAAACTATTCTCATCAAACAAAAAAACCTTAAGAAAATATAAAGAAACTGAGTTCAACTGAAAACAGTTTCAAATTCTGAGGTGAAACTGAAAGTAAGAAATTAATTTCATTCATTCAGATATTAAAAAAAAAAAGAAAGGAAATGGTTAGCAATCAGCATGCTTCACAATCAGAACAGATATACATTTCGGCAAGTTCATTTTCTACACCACCTTTTTTCCAAGCTGCCAGGCACAGGAAGGTCCCTAAATACACTGCACATTCTGGGGGAACTTGGGTTCCCTCTTTAAAAAAATCAGCAATTTCTTTTGGTCTACTAAATAGGAGCCTATAGGGATGCTATAAAGGGTCTAAACAATCAGCAGAGATAAAAATGAGATCATTTTATAATACACGGCTTTGTAGCTACACAAATTAGATCTTCTAAAGAATTTGTTAACACGTTCTCCTGCACACCCAGGAAAAAAGGAAATAAGATTTTAGGCTACTACGTGACTAAATGACAGCACTTATAAAATTATCTCAGAAGAAGTAGTTATCTATTAGTTTCAAATAATACCCGGAATTGAAACATACCACCAGAAAACAGTGCCAAGGAGGAATTGCATGTGCTATGTTCTCAGGACCTGCCACAAGCATTTTTTTTATCCACATGTTACATCAAGGAATCAACATGCTTTTTCTTCTAGCTCATACAAAACATCAGAATTTTTTCACCAATGAGACATAAAACTTGAAAGATCTTCCAAGTAAAAAACCCATTTCTACAACTTTAAATTAATGAGGACTACCTCAGAAAAAAATATTATATTCAGAAACGGAAACCTGACACTTACTTGTATAGTGCTGCATAGTACCTATCCGATACAGTCTGCTCAGAGTCCATCACCTGGAACAATAACATCAGGGCCTGGACACTGGTACCAAAGTTCACAAGATGCAGAACTTTAAACAACGTGTCCATTTGTTCTTTCACTTTCTCATCACCAGTCTCAGCATAAGGGTAAGCTCTGTTTACCCCACAAAGAAGAGCACTGAGCATTTTGGATTCAACATCTTTTTTCTTAATGCAGTTCCGAAAAAAGCCAAAGTACAATGTTATCAGTTTGTTAGCCAATGCACTTTCTTCATGACTGAGGACAATCTGATTTAGAAAGCAAATGGCATAATATTGAGTTTTCAGATTAATGTTTGACCGGTACAAAAGCCTCTCCACCTCACTGCACACTACTCCCTTCATATTTGGATGCTTGTGAAGCAGCGTCTCTAAAAGATATGAGGCTTTGGTGGCAATTTTGTTCTGAGGGTCTCCCAGTTTATTTACCAGCTGAACAAGCAGAACTTTCTCTTGCTCAGGTTTGTTGCAGAGCAGCTCGTGGGCAACTGCCAGCGCTCGGGATTTCATTGTCATCAGAGAATCGTGACTCAGAGTCTCTAATGTTTGCACAAATTCTGCCACCTGCAGTTTCAGGTGATGCTCAAAGTACCACAGTATCAACCGTCTGTCTCTTGAATCCCTGTTGCCACTTGACATCTTCTCAATGTTGTTAAATGGTCGCTGCGAGAAAGACCATAATTTTCGATTGTCTGGTAAGAGATCAGAAATTAGAAGCTCCTTGAATGTATCCAAAGCCATAAGGCTTTGTTGCTTGCTGCCCTTTTTCTTTATAAGGTTTACCAAGTTCTCAACAAACTGGAGACTGTGGACAGCGCTGTCCTGAATGAGAAGGGTCATCGCTGCCATCCTGTCAGCCAAGGTACCTGACGACACAACAGTTTTCATCCACGCTGAAGAGGCACCCTTCTGATAATCTGTCTTATTCTTAAACAGATCTGTCTCATGATGGTACAGCTTTTCAGCCAAGGCCTTATACTTGCTCAGGAGCACCTGATTTTGTGGCTCTGAAGAGAACTCGTTAGTGTATTCTAGATCATACCATTTGCCGCCTGGTTTGACCAGTATCACTTGCCTAGCATGAAATTCAAAATCTTCTACCAGCTTCTCTTTCGTTGCTGAAGAGTGTTGGTCTTGATCACTGCCAGCTTGCTTCTTCTTTCTGTCTTTCACACCACTTGCCTTTTCCTTGACTTTTTTTTCTTTTTTCCCTTCTAACGAAGGAGGGTTAGCTTTTTTCTTGCTTTTCTCGTTCTTTGGGGGCTTCTCTTTCTCCTGGCTGTCACCACCACCACCACCGTATTCCTCATCACCCACCACCAGGCAACTTTTCGCATACTTCTCAAGCCCCAGAGAGTTGACAAACGCCTCCAGCTCCCCTTCCTTCAGATCATCGATCACATCCTTCTTGCCACCATCCAGAATTTCCTCCGCCTCATCCACAGAGCACAGCATCACATAGTCTTGCTAAGGGAGGCAACACACAGCCATTAAAGGTGGACCTGGTGCCGGGCTGCACACCCCCAGTGGTCCCCAGTAGTTCCCAACAAGCCTCTACAGCCTTCAACATCCACCAACACCTCCCCCAGTGTCTCCCAGCACCTCCCAACACCCCTCAACTCCTCCCCCAATGGCTACCAGCACCTCCAACGCCTCCCAGTGGCCCCCAGCGACGACCAATGCCTCCCCCCATGGTCCCCAGAGACTCCCAGTGACACCCAACACGCCCCAACACCCCCACAGATCCATCCCGGGGTCCCGACAGCCACGTGTTCCTGCTTCCCCGCGCTTACCTTGGTGCCGCCGAGGCGCAGCACCTCCTCCAGCGTGAAGCCTCCGTCGTCGGCAGCACCTCCCCCTCCTTTTTCTTCTTCTTCTTCTTCATCATCATTCTCTTCCTCCTCGCCCCAGCCCGCCGCCCTCTTAGGGCCCCTCACGCCTAACTCCCACTGCGCCGCCATCTCCGTCGGGGCTCCCACGCGCTTCCGGCTTCCGCCGCGGGGATGGCGGGAGCCCGCAGGTCCTGTCAGGGCGGAGAGAAGAGGAGCAAAAAGGTCTCGCCGCGGGCCGCGGGTTTGCCCGAGACGCTCCCCGCCCGCGACTGCGGGCGGGGAGCGTCTCGGGCAAACCCGCGGCCCGCAGAGAGGCTCCATCAACACCTCCGTCTTCGCGCAAGCGCCGGCGCGGTGCGCGGCTACCGAGCTGCCAGGACCTGCGAAGGCGGAAGACGCGCGGGCATGGCCGCCGCGGGGCTGCTCGCCGCGGCCCGCGTTCCCTTGCGGGGCCCTTTCTCTCCGCTCCCCGCGGTGGCGGCGGCGGCGGCGGCGACTCGGCTCTGCTCGGGGATGGGGAGAGCACCGTGTGGCGACGGGGACAGCAGCAGGAGCGGCGCCACCGCCATGCTCCGGCACTTGGCGCGGAAGCTGCGGGCCACGGGGGCGGTGACGGTGGCCGAGTACATGCGGGAGGCGCTCACCAACCCCGGGCAGGTGCGAGGTGGGGATGGGGCGAGGCGGAGCGAGCGCTTCTCTCCTGCCTCGCCCCTCACCGCCGTCCCGGTTCCTCTCCCCTGCAGGGTTACTACACGCGCCGCGGCGGCGTCGGGGAAAGCGGGGATTTCATCACGTCGCCCGAAATAAGCCAGGTGTTCGGAGAGGTAAGGCGGAGTTCTCTGTGTCTTGAGTAATTTCTAATTATTCTTCGCCCTGGAGATGTTCAGGGACAGGTTGCGTGGGGCCTTGAGCAGCCTGGTTTGGCGGGAAGTGCCTCTGCCCATCGCGGGGGAGGTGGAAATAGATGATCTTTAAGATCTTTTCCAACCCAAAACGTTCTCTGATTTTTAAACTTCGATTAAGATGCTTTCAGAGGAGGAAGAGGTGTCTTGTTTGATACCAAAATCACAGAATCACACAGAATCACACGGTTGGAAAAGACCCACCCTATCAGTCACTAAACCATGTCCCTCAACATCTCATCCACCCTTCTTTTAAACGCTTCCAGGGAAGGTGACTCGACCATCTCCTTGGGCAGCCTGTTCCAGTGCCCAGTGACCCTTTCCACTAAAGATTTTTTCCTGATGTCAAGCCTGAACCTCCCCTGGTGGAGCTTGAGGCCATTCCCTCTTGTCCTGTCCTCTGTCACTTGGGAAAAGAGGCCAGCTCCCTCCTCTCTACAGTCTCCTTTCTGGTAGTTGTAGAGAACAATAAGGTCTCCCCTCAGCCTCCTTTTCTCCAGGCTAAACAAGCCCAGTTCTCTCAGCCGCTCCTTGTAACATTTGTTCTCCAGCCCCTTCACTAGCTTTGTCGCTCTTCTCTGGACTCGCTCCAGAGCCTCAACATCCTTCTTGTGGTGAAGGGCCCACAACTGAACACAGGATTCCAGGAGCGCTTTCACCAGTGCCAAGTACAGAGGGAGAATAACTTCCCTGGACCTGCTGGTCACGCCATTTCTGATACAGGCCAAGATGCCATTGGCCTTCTTGGCCACCTGGGCACACTGCTGGCTTGTGTTCATTCAGCTGCCAGCAAATAAGCTTTCTAGGACTCGTCTTGGAGTTAGAGGAAGCGAGCATCCTTTAATCAGGGCTGAGCAATGGGAGGAAGTGATCTCCATCGATCATGTGCAGCGAGACAGTTGCTGGGGACAGAATTTGTTTCCCACTTACATGCACATGGATAATTTTTTCCAGAAATTTTATACATATTTTATTACTTTCCAGTGACTAATTTTAATGTTATTCCGAGCTTCACAACAGTCAAACCTCTTGCTAATTTGGAGCCAGCTCTCCCTCAGCTTGCATTTGAGATGGGGAAAGGCTGCAGACAGAGGCAATCACAAAAGAGACATCTGTTCAGCACAGCCCATACTGCCCACAAGATGTTATCATGTCTAAAGAATGAACGACGTCTGGAAAAACACTGTCTGAAAGAAAACACACTATCAGAGGGACATTCTGTCTGACTTTCAGAAAATACAATTACTTAGATTAAACTTTACTTGAGCTTGAATAAGAAATATTCCCCTTTTTGTAATAGTAACTACTTCTTTGATCCTGTTTTAATGGGAGATCAGGGAGTCCTTGCAGTTGTTACAATCTGGGAGACTACCTGTGCTTATTAAGACTTTTGCATATATATAGAATTTAGTAACAACTGTGGTGGTGCTTGAGGCCAAGCTGCATGGGGCTTCAAGCAACCTGATCTGATGGGAGGTGTCCCTGCAGCGGGGTTGGAACTGGATGATCTTTAGGATCTTTTCCAACTCAAACCGTTCTATGATTCTGTGATTTTGTTTTTCTGGAAGATATGGGAGTTCTTTTGTCTGTTATAATTTGGGATGCCATCTGTGCTTCGTAACGCTTATTTTCATGCAAAACTTGTTTATAAATAGAATTAGTTATGGCAGTTTCCCAGCATGAAAACTCTACTGAAAAATCAATTTCAGGTTTTGGCCTGGTTTACTCTGGTCTGTGCATCATTTCCAGTTAAAGGCTGTCCTCAATGACTTTTTGATAAATGCAGTGTCATGAACAGCTGCTCAGAGACAATTGTGCAGTGTCCTTTGTTTGAGCCTTAAGGTAAACGCCTCACATAAACTAGAAAAGAGTCCCACCTGTTTACTGGTAGAGAGTTGCTTCTGCTGGGTTGAAAATAATCAGTCGCTATGTTAATACATAAAGATAGCACAGTTATGCATGATTTTTCTTAACTTTAAAATACAGAGAGGGAATATAGTATGATATCTTGGTTATTGTCAGGCAAAAGGCAGATACCACTTTCCATGGGTTATCAGGTTGTTACTGTAACTCTTACTTTGTGTTGTTTCTCACTGTCAGTTAATAGGAATATGGTATGTTAGTGAATGGATCGCCATGGGCAAACCAAAAGCGTTCCAGCTGGTGGAACTGGGCCCAGGGAGGGGAACTCTTGCTGATGATATATTACGGGTAGGTAAAAGCTAATATAAACATTCTCTGTTTCTGAATTTATGCTGTGGCTATATTGAATCCTGAAGGAATGAGGTTTTGCTGTTGAGATTTAACCTTCCCTAGGAACCAAAATAGTTTCAGTCATGAGATTTGCAGCTTAGGCTCTAATTCAAATAAATGTGTGTTTCTGAAACCAAGTCTCCGAGTTGAAAGAACACAAGTCAGTGTATGCACACTGCACAGATATGCATATGAGCTTTCATGCACTGCGTGATAGCAAGGGAGGGCAGGAATATTCCATTACAAGTTGTTTCTGTATAGGAGAGCATTATCCAAACTGAAAACCAGGAAGGAGTGTGCTGCTGTGTACACCTGGGAGTGAGGCCTCTGTGCAAGGACAGTAATATAGGGGTGAAGCCGTGTCATTTTCTTTGCAGATTTCAGGGGCTTGTCTCTTCTGAGTTAACCCTTTTTGTTCAATCATGCTTGCATGGCTGTCTATTAATTAAAATAATACTCATTCATGAACTGAATGCTAATGGCATTTAGTACCTCAGAAGGATTTTATTCTGTTTACATATATCAAGGAAAAATAACTTTAATAACCACAGAGAAAGGTAGGATATTGAGCACTTTTTGTCTATGGTTTCTGGGAAAACCGAACTATTTTTCTGCTAGTGCTAAACCCTCTACAGCTATTAGAGGAGGTACTCACTCTTAGGCTTTCACTGGGAGTATTTTGTTAAATGAAAGCAAACTGTATCTTTTATCTCAAATATAATTAATGAGACTAAAGGTTAACTCATAAACCTTGACAGTATCCAGCTCGTGACTGTGCCTAATAGAATTCATCTGCCTTTATAGGTCTTCAAGCAGCTTTCCTCTTTACTTAGTAAATGTGATGTCTCTGTTCATCTGGTAGAAGTGAGTCCCAAACTCAGCGAGATCCAAGCGTTGACGCTGACAGGAGGGAAGGTGCAGTCAAACCCTGAGGACAATTCTGCTTACATGGAAGGCATTAGCAAGACTGGAATTCCCATTTTCTGGTACAGAGACATTCAAGACGTGCCACCAGGTAAGGAGCTTGAGTGTCAGATTACAGAGGTGCCATCCTTCCTCCATTGGTAGCTTTTGGTAAGAGAGATCTCTGCCAGCCTTCATAATGGATAGAGAAGTAGTTAATATACATAATTGTTCTTGTTTAAGACTGAGGCAGGACCTTGATTAATTTGCATAACTGCTGCCTATTCTGAATACCTGCATTTTGGAATTACTACCTAATTTCATATAGTCTGACTTTGTCTTTTCATGGGAAACAATATAATGGCTTTGCCTGGATCTCCTTTCGCGAGATACTGATCTCAAGCTAGGTGTATCCAAGTTGTAAGTAATGATAGTTATTTCACAACCACATTAAAAAGCGTAATTCATTAAAATTCATGAAAACATTTTAATTCGCGACTTGAAGCTTTCGTGGAAGCATTAAAAATTTAATGCATTCTTTTTTACCTTCCCCCAGGTTACAGCTTTTACTTAGCACACGAGTTTTTTGATGCCCTGCCAATACATAAGTTTCAGGTATAGCAAGAAGATTACTGTAAGTGTGACGATCTACTCATATGTTTTTTCTCTTTGAGGAAGAACAGAATTAGGGTGCCTAATTAGACACATGCATTGTCCGTGGTGATAAAGTATTATTTCTAACTGAACTTGGATAAAAAAGATTTAATTCAACTGAAAACTGTAAAATTAGTAAATGTCCTTGAATAGAAAATCTTGCAGAAAGCTGAAGATTTCTGTTGCTTAGAGAAGTCTCGAGTTTATATCTTATACTACATTAATAAGTTTTTCATTTCAACATTGTTTTATTCATTGCTGCTAACAAAAATAATGCTCAGGGCTTCCATCTGAATGGTAACGAGAATAGCAAAATAAAGGCTAGTTAGGATTCAGAAGAAACTTCCATTTTCAATTTGATAATTGTAAAAATCACTGGTAGAAGTTTATTTTATTTTCATAAGTTAAACATTGCACTGTCAGTGGGAGAGGTCGCATTTTTCTCAGCAACATCATTCATTCCTTTTAAGTATAATTAAACCTGTATTTGTTTACACTGGAGAAGAGTCTCTACCATGAGCTTTTATCCAAGGAAGTTACTGGAATTAAAGATGAGTGAATAATTCTTGTTAATTGCATATTCTGTTTTGAAAACATTTGTGAAATTACTAATTAGCTAAACACATTAGCTCAATCAAATAAACAAAGTATTTTTGTACCCATTGGAGTTTAAAGTGAGTACTTTGGGATTATTACACAGAGAACAGAACGAGGCTGGCGTGAAGTGCTGGTTGATATAGATCCAGAAGTTCCTGACCAGCTACGGTTTGTCCTGTCACCATCCAGTACCCCTGCAACAGAAAACTTTATTCAGGTAAGGTTATGAGATTAAAACCAACTACAGAGTTTCACGCAGAAAGGCCTTTTTGAAGGGTATCCACAGCTTAAGAGCTATTTTCATTCTTTCAGTATTACAGTAATGCAGTCTCTCCTGATAAGAGTATTCTTGTCAGAAAAAAAAAATTATTTCAGTAAGCTATGGAAGAGATGGCTGAAATCCATCGTGCAGAAAACACTAATTGAAAATGACGGTTAGCAAAATCTAATTCAAGCTCTGGGTAGCTCACTGGACTTCTGTGCCCCAGTGAAGTGACAATAATCCCAAGATGTCAAGTGTGAAGAACTCTTGCCCTGTACTTGTTTGCTAACACAGTTGTTTTGGTCTTCAAACTCTGCTTTAGCCTGAAGAAAAGAGAGATCATGTGGAAGTGTGTCCTGAGGCTGGTGTCATCATTCAGAGGCTTGCCTGTCGTATAGAAAAGGATGGTGGAGCTGCACTGGTTGCCGATTATGGTCATGACGGAACCAAAACTGACACTTTCCGGGTATGTCATTTACCCTGAAATAGTAAGCCAGAGTACTCTTATTTGTCACTTGGATCATTAGGTTCTTGCAAGAAAAATGTCTTGGGTGGACTTAATAGCAAAAACTGCAAACATAAAACTGAGTAATTGAGTTCTTATTTTTAATCAGTACCCATCAGGGTTTCTGTCACAGGGAAAGGCTAGTCCGAACCCTTGCTAGACTTATCTCAAATTTTTGAAGTATAATTTGAATTCTCACTCCTCACATGCACAACTTAGTCTTTGCTCGCCCAGCTGTGGTAGCTAGGAATACAGCCGAGTTTAATTTTCCTATTTAATTTTTCAGGGTTTCCGGGATCACAGACTTCACGATGTATTGAAAGCTCCAGGTACAGCAGACCTGACAGCAGATGTTGATTTTAGCTATCTTCGAAAGATGGCGCAGGGCAGAACAGCTACATTAGGCCCCATAAAACAGCGAGAGTTTTTAAAAAACATGGGCATTGACCTCCGAATGCAGGTACGATGTTTGCAGATACGTAAACTCTCCTAACGCACAAGTAGTACTCCTCAGCAGCAAAAGACCTTTTCTAAAAATCTGATTTTAAAAGAATGTTGTTTAAAACAGCATGTACATGTGAGATCAGAGTTGCTTCCCCTAGATGTATGCTACTCTGGATCCTTCAAACTAAACCAGATGTATGATATTTTAGGAGTATTTAACACAAAACTTTGCTACATATACTGATGTGTGAACTCCACCAGGGATCTTACCCGTTCTGTTGAGTACTGTGGCACTGTTACATTAGTGTAACTAAGTGAAAAGGATGCAACAAGAGATTGCAGGGATGAGGGAATTTGTAAGAAAACAGGAAGTGCTATAACTTACATTCCTTTTTTTTTTTCCAGGTGCTCTTGCAGAATTCACGCGACACAGCAACTCACGAGCAGTTACTTCACAGTTACGACATGCTGATGAATCCTGAGAAAATGGGGGACTGTTTTAACTTTTTTGCCCTGCTGCCCCACCACAGACTTGAACATCCTGACAAGAAACAAAAGCCAGAATCCAAGTCTTCCATACCACCTGTTGCTGGATTTGGTGAACTCTTACTGAAGTAATTTCAAGTACTAGAACAAAATGTCTCATAGTGGTAGCTTTCAATAGCAACTCATTAAAAAAAAAATCAAAGTAAAAGAATGGAGTTGTGGGTTTTATGGTTTCATAAACAGTTTTTCAATAACGTAATCTGGATTTAGCTACAGATGCAGTAACATAAGAACTAAATATTTTGATTTATCTTTGATCTGAAAGCACACAAAATGTCACCTTACTTTTCCAGGCAATTTTTCTCACACCCATCTGCACTTTGGGGCCAAGGCACTTGTTGGTAGGGAACATTAATCCAGAGTCTGTCTAGTGCAGCTTGCGAATCATTTTGTCTGACCTGCTCGAAGCAGCATTCATAGAAATCAAACATTGCACAGACAGAACCAAGAGTAGACAGAAGAGAATTAACAGTGTTTCTGGGGTCTTGCCATAGAGGTGAGGGCTATTAAGTAACAATCTAACAGATGTGTTAAGAAGACTTGACATGTGCTCAGCTTTGGTACTTGCATAAAACACAAGATACCTTGATGTTTTTAAAGGTATTTTTGTAATGAGAGTGGTGACAGGGACCACACAAAAACTTACTCATTCCAAAGCACTTCTAATCAATTCCCACAGTAGGGTATATCTCACGACAAATCCACAAACAAATCCAAGCGCAAAGAAGCAGTTACTTCTAGGAACATAGGATAATATAAATAAAAAGAACAAGTCTGATAGGGAAATAAATTTTATTTTCAAGCTTATCAGAGGATATTTACAAACAAGGGGATGTATAAAAATATAAAAGTACTTGACAGTGTCCTTTTGAGGCTATAAATTTTACACAAGCTTTTTTTTTTTTCTAGCATCATGGTAGCACTATTTCTTGAATGAGCACAACTTAATTCTCCTAGGGGTAAGGATATGAAACACTGTAACCTACTGCTGTAAAAGTTTGCAGTAAAGGTAGAAAAAATGGGAATATAAAAAACTTCAGCTATTTTTACTACTCTGAAGACTTCACTCCTAATGTACATCTGATTTTTGGTTCCTTGACTATTAGCTGCTTGTGGCTTCTGTTATCTGTCTCCATATGCATTGTCTGCATATGTGATGAGACAGTCTCTGCCAACAGCTTTTTTTTTTTTCCTGATACAACTTTAAAAATAAATAGCTCGTATAATATTTTGGGGCGGAGCAGAGCAGACTGCATGGGGAGAGACATCAGCCAGACCTTCTGCTTCATTGTTGTCCCCTCCTTCCTCTATTCCTGTTGTGCTTTTTCAAGTGGCTGAGCTGGCTTTTTTTTTTCCTCCCTTAAAACAACATTAAAAAAACCCCACAGGAAAACCTGAAATGACAGCTCAAGTATGAAATTGGAAGTTTAAAACCAAAAGCCTAAGCAAAACACTAAACTACCAACTTAACAGGTGGTTCCAAAGATTAAAAATAGTCCCTCTTGGAAGACTCAGTCCTCAAACCTGAGAAAAACATGTGCTAGCAGAGAGGATGTGTGGTGGTCAGAAGGGCTGAAATGCCTTGCTCACTGTTGGATGTCAAAACTGCCATACAGATTGCATGAACGTATGGTATAAAGTTGGGTCTGTCCTCACAGGGAAGCCAGAAGTCAGCCTTTACCAACTCTGACACCTATAAAATGCAGTAGCAGTCAGATTAAGGGTAACAGGAAAAGAAGAAGCTGTGTTAATGACCTAGGTCTACCTGTGGGTACGTACTTTGCAACTGCCACTGACTTTACTGCTGGGTCACTGTCATTGCAAGCAGCTGCTGGCCCTGAAATAACTGTGTAAAAATTTATGTATATATAAGAACTAAGGAAAAAAGTCTGTTCACCTGCTTCCTTACCTGAATAACAATAGTAGAAAAAATACTTTTCTACACACACGGAGAAAAGAAAATCATTGTAGGAGCGAGAGGAGATACCCCCAAAGCCTCTCACTGTGTTTGCAGTTCAAGCCTGTATCAGTGCTTTAAAAGCTATTTCAAACCAAGCTTCAGTTTATCTGTTCTTATGGATTCAAGCTTCTTGGAAATACCACGAACTTTAACTGTTACACTGTCCTCTGATGGAACTGTTTCCAAGGAGTATTGCTGCCTCCTCTCTATTGTTCTCCAAGTCCAGTAAGTAGCTGGGAATCCAACAACTGAGGCATTTGTGTAAAAATCCTGATTTAGGAGTTGGTTTTGCACTCTTCACTCAGTTTAAACAACAACGCTGCACACAGTAAAGAGGGTGGGAGGGGCTGCAGGTTAAGGTAAGACAGCAAAGCCCTTTCTCCTACAATCCAGCTGTCCTGGCGGAAGCAACAGATTTGATATCCACTGTTACTTCTAGGTTTTGAGCAGAGTCAAGCTACAAGCTAGCAGGCTACAAATTCCTCCTAATAGGAGTCCAGGGAACCTCAAAAAAATTAGAAAAATGTTAGAAATATTTAAAAGTAATTACTCAAAACAACAGAAGAAAGCTGCATGTATTTTTCCCTATTCTTCCAAATTCTGCTGGAAGCTGCTCTTCCAGAGTGAAAGGATATGCTACATCAAGTCTTGTGTGCTCCCTGTGCATTACTTGTTTAGTTTTAAGGCACAGTGCCTTTGGTATGTATCAACGATGTGTGCTGGCCTTGCACAGCAACACACTGTTGTGACTTATTGCTCTGTTTTAACAAGGACCGGCATAGCTTTGATTGTCATTTCTTTGGATTGTCAGACAGCATTTCAAGAGGAATGTGTGAAGTTACAGGGTTTTTTGGGGAGGGAGGACATTTTTTGGGACATTTGAAAAAAGTTCAATTGCGGCAAAGACACAGATCTTTAACTGTCATAACAGCAGCAAATTATTCCTTCATCTACGAAGCTGTGTGCTAAACCATCGTGTTTTGGTATTAGCCAAAGTATTCTGCACCGATTCCTCCTAACAGTCTCTTTTCACCATGCAGAGTTTAGGAAACGGGAGATGTATCTAAGTAACAGAAAACAGTCCTCTATGGCCTAGTAAATAGGGATTAGAAAACCATTACAAAATTCTTATTGTGTAAGCTATGAAAAAAAAAAAAATCAACCTTGAAAAACACACAAACCATTCAGTCTGTACACATTACACCTAGTAATGGCTTTGTAGCCACACAGTTTGGTGAAATGTTACTCAACAGGGCTTATCCCACTGTCCAGTAACTATTCATAGTTTAAGTCGGAGATGGAGAAAAGCTTGTCAGGTGACAGTCTATTCCCATGTCAATGCAGGATCCTCTGGGGCTTTGTACACTGAATAATGTGTACGGGACTCAGAAAGAGCAACAGTTGTCCCAAAATTTATCTTCAGTTTCTGTCCAGAGTGCCCTCCTTTGCTGCAATTTAGCACAACGAATAAATCAAGGGTCTTCTTCCATGTCATCTGGATTAGGAGCCATAATAAAATGCTGGGGATATTCAAGGTTGTGTTCATAAGCATGTTCTTTCCAGCGGGCATCATCGCTTTCATGGGTAATGTAACGCTCTCCAATGCGTGTTTCAAATTCTCTGAGGTCAAGCCAAGTCTGATAATCCTAAGGAAAAAGAAAGATTTAAGGAAGCAGTTTAAGAAATAGCAGTACTACATTCCCACAGACAAATTCTGCAGTTTATCTCTACCATTAGTATAAAGAGCCATATGATATAATCAATGAGGCCATTTAAAAAAAAAAACAAAAATACAAAATAAAACCCCACCACCCCTTCAAAATACTCCAAAAGAGCACTCATGAAGAACAGTTCAGTATTAAATTGGCCAGTACCTAAGGTTGTAGTACTGTAACTCATGAAAACTTTTTGTAATGAGACAGCTATTTTAGCTTAATTATAAAATTAATTGTGTTGATACTCAAAATTACTTGCATCTTCCCCTTAACGTCCTTTAAGTTATTTGTGTAGAAAGACACATGCATACAGCATTGTGGAACTGTTGTGAAAGGAACCCACATCAAACAAGCAAATTAATTCCATTCTGACCAATTCTCTTCTAAAATAACTACAAGTTACAGCTCACACCAGCTCATGTGTCTGCTTTAGCACAGCAATATCTGCCTCAATACTAATTTCAGTGGGGCTCCGTGCACTTATCTCTGCCTGCATTCAGGTGAGGTGCCAGAAGAATGAAACACTATGCTGGTGACAGACAGAAAGTAAGGGACAAGAGAGACAGCAAGACAGTATTTTCCTTGAGGAAAGAAGCCACAAATAGATGGACAAAATCCTGGAGCGCACAAAACACAAAGTGGACAACAGATACACTCAACCTTCCATGAATGCATGTTAGCAGACCATGATAGTAGTTTTAATAAGCCTCTGAAGGATTTCATCCAAAAAAAAATCATTATCCACCCATTAAAAGTACAGTAAGAAAGGCAGGTGGGTTTACCTGTAACCACGGGTGACTAAGGGATTTGTCCACGCTATAACGTTTTCTCATCTTCACTTGAAGCAAATTGTTTATTAAATCAATTGCTGACAAAGAACACAACAAAAATTACATTGTTTAAATATTAATCACCTTTATAATCATTCATGTGCTGCAGTGAAAGTGAACCTTTTTATATATGTGTGTATATATCCCACTGAAATCCTTTAAACTTAATCAAGCTCTTCAATTTTATATTTAGCTTTGCTTTTCTTATGGTAAATGAAGCTACAAAACAAATACGTGGTAAGCTCCCCTCAACCTTTGATGGAAACACTAAAAACTTTACTATATTATTTATTAATCTTTTTTCCTAAATTTTAGTGATTTTCTGAAGTGCCTAAATAACTTTAACATAATCCTGTGTTCCAAAATTCTGTAGGTAGATGCCACTATTGTATTCTTTTGTATATATCCTCTCACATCTACCGAAGTGTTAATTATATTTGTTACTAATTATACTTTGTTACTAATAACAAAGCTGGCATTTGAGAGCTCTAGAGACCAGCCTCCTAAATGTCTAGATTGTTCAGACCTGACTTTTAGACCCAGTTTTTGTGTCATCTGTTAGTGTTCAAAACTAAAATTCCAGATTCAACTTTGAACCATTTCTGTAATTACATTTTTCAATGAAGTCAGTTTTGAGATCAGCCTTCAGCAAATACTCACACATGATTTAACTTTTTATTGGGAAGTTTCAGGTTATTTATACCACACCTCCTGCATGCAATTATTTTTTCTTGCGAAATCTACTGGTTCCTGCTACCCTGAAAACAATCTAATACATTACACTTGACAATTCATCTTGCACAAACAGATGCCAGCTCATATTTACCCATTTTGTCATAGTCTACTAAGCTTAATCATAGACTCATAGAATGGTTTGGGTCAGACGGAACCTTGAAGATCATCTAGCTCTCCTGGATCAGGTTGCTCAAAGCCCCATCCAGCCTGGCCTTGAACAACTCCAGGGACAGGGCTTACGCAACTACTCTGGGCAACCAGTGCCAGTGCCTCATCATCCTCACAGTAAAGAACGTCTTCCTATTATCTAATCTAAATTTCCCCTCTTTCAGCTTAAAAACATTAACCCTCATCCGATCAGTGCACTCCCTGACAGAGGCCCTTGTCAGCTTTCCTGCAGGCAAACTATCAATACTCAAACTATCAAATAGCAATAATATCTGAACTCAAACTATCAACAATTCTCACAGTCCTATTTGAATGAACTCTGAGCTTTAAACATTTGAATTTGTAATACACATATAAAGACATCTTAATAGATAAAATTAATTTTTTACCTTCACTAGAAATTTCCTTCCAAGGATTTGGTGGGTACATAAATGCTGCATTTTGAATCTGGTCATTTATATCCTCATCTTCATTAAATGGGAATGTACCACTAAGGCTCACATAGACAATAACTCCTACTGACCACATGTCTAGGGAGCGGTTGTAACCTTTACTCCTGAGCACTTCAGGAGCAAGATAAGCAGGTGTCCCCACTACAGAGCGCCTGAAAGATTTTTCACCGATGATACGTGCAAAGCCAAAATCACACAGCTTCACCTGCAAAAGAAATGGAGAAATCTCTGCTTGATGTCCAAAGCATGCTAATGAACAAGTCTAGAGTGGTACTTGATACTGTTTCTGCCAATTTCCACACACTCCATGCAGCCGTCTGCCAACTGTTGGCAGTAGTTGTACTTTTCAGGCTCCTCAAAATAAAAAATGCTTGTGCACAGCACTGTTGTGACACAATCTAGGTCTGAGGTGAAAGAAACTGAAATGGACCACTGGGCATAAAGCTAGGCTAAGAAAAAAAAAAGCCAACTATAACACACCGAGTTCAAGTAATTCTAGACTAAGTCAGCTGAGCAAGCCCACAACAGCTCAACTTTTAAGCTGCAATGCCCGTACTCCTTGAAAAAAAGAACAATGAAAACAGTATTTTTTTTAATGTTCACTTACCTGAGGGAATGGCTCTGCTGATGCTAGTAGTACATTTTCTGGTTTTAAATCACAGTGCACAATATTCTTAAAGTGTAAATTCCTCAAAGCAACAAGTATCTACAAAAAGGAAAGACAATTTTCAGTGCTATTCAAGTGGACTAGAAGTGTCAAAAGCCACACACTAAGCAATACAGGAATTTGTACCAACACAGTTTTCAAGAATTAACCCACATATATTGTGCAAGTACTACTTCTTTCCAGTCCATCAAGGCTTGGAACTGACAGCTTTGCTTTCCGGCCCTTTTTTTTTATTGTTCCCCTCTTCTACCTTTCTGTCTTTTTCAATGCTCATTATTTTGATATATATCTTTGGATGTCCATAATGTTATATCTTGGGAAACAAGGGCAAGAAAATCAAATATAATTAAAATCTTAAATTCTTTCCATGTTTATTCAACATTCATTAGATGTGCAGCTCTCTGTGCTGTCTCTTTTAGATAATACAGAAAATCCTTTCTTCAAACTCCATTCACATACAACTACAAAAGACAAATCTAGCCTTTCCTCTCAAAGAAGGGAAACTTGAATGTCAACCTGAGTGACCATGAACTTCGTGATTCGTTCTGGAAGCCGACTTTTCTCACTGGAAAGAATCATCTCTAGCATATCTCCGTGCAGCTTTTCCATCACAACAAAGACACGCTCTGGGGTTTCAAACATACATTCCAGATTCACAATCCCAGGGTGGTGCAAATTCTAAAATAAATTAGTATAGGAACAGGTTCATCATTAAAATAATTCTGTATGAAATATGCCAAATTACACAAAACTCTTGCACCTCAAATCAAAAAGCAGTAACGTGGAGAGTTAAGAGATAAAAAAACATAATGTCTGAGACAAGAAACTATCACAACCCTATGCAGAGCTACAGACTGGGAGAAGCCTGGCTGAAAAACTGTCAGGAGGAGAGGAACCTGGGGGTGTTGGTCGACAGCCGGCTGAACATGAGCCAGCAGTATGCCCAGGTGGCCAAGAAGGCCAATGGCATCCTGGCTTGTATCAGAAATGGTGTGACTAGCAGGTCCAGGGAGGTGATTCTCCCTCTGTACTCAGCACTGGTGAGGCCGCTCCTTGAATACTGTGTCCAGTTCTGGGCCCCTCACCACAAGAAGGATGTTGAGGCTCTGGAGCAAGTCCAGAGAAGAGCGACGAGGCTGGTGAAGGGGCTGGAGAACAGAACCTATGAGGAGCAGCTGAGAGAGCTGGGGTTGTTTAGCCTGGAGAAGAGGAAGCCGAGAGGAGACCTCATTACTCTCTACAAGTACCTGAAAGGTGGTTGTAGAGAGGAGGGAGCAGGTCTCTTCTCCCAAGTGACAGGGGACAGGACAAGAGGGAATGGCCTCAAGCTCCGCCAGGGGAGATTTAGGCTGGAGATTAGGAGGAGGTTTTTCACAGAAAGGGTCATTGGGCATTGGAATAGGCTGTCCAGGGAGGTGGTTGATTCACCTTCCCTGGAGGTGTTTAAGGCACGGGTGGACGAGGTCTTGAGGGGCATGGTTTAGTGTTAGATAGGAATGGTTGGACTAGAAGATCCGATGGGTCCCTTCCAACCTGGTTGTTCCATGATTCTATGATTCTATGAAACATGCCAACTACCACTACTAAAGTCTAATTTGTTTTAACACAAATTACTCATGATTAATTTTTACAGTTGATATACTCAGTATCCTGAGTATACAGAACATGCAAGAATAAGACTGAGGAGCCAGTAGTGGAAGACAGCCAAAAATAATACAGTTTCCTGCTACCTGCTGGACACAAGGAATCAAAGCAACTGCCTTCCCCTATGTGGAGTAGATACCGCCCCCAAGTTATCAATTCTACCACATATTTAGGAATCCCTGCTCTTCCAAGACTGCCTCTTCCAAGTAAACTCAGAAATCACACATACAGATTTTGAAATCATTTCAGAGCACTTATATACATTACAAAATCTTATTAATAGCTGAAGACTCCAATGTGATCAAAAAATACTTTCATACCTGGAGAATGGCTACTTCATTACGAAGCTGACTTTCTTGTTTAGTTGGAAACCTCATCTTGTCAATGACTTTGATAGCAACATCTCTTCCAGTCTTCCTATGTTTTCCTAAAAAGAAAGTCAATGTCAGCCATCAAGAGGTAGAAGCAATTAATAGCTATTATACATTACAGATTTAATGTAATCTCCTTTTGGGAAACAAATATATTCTGTACAAAGGTACAATATTACTATATTTATATTTAAAGTGCTACTGGTATAAGAGTAACAAGAAGTGATAAGGCTCAATAGGAGAGTTAGAGACAAATTTAAACTGGTTAATACTCTTTTGCCCAGTATGTACATTGACATTAGAGGTCACTGACGATACGTGAAGTTTTCATTTGTGCACATTATCAAGTAATACTTACTGCCACAGAATACTGCTTCTCGTGAAAAAAAAAACAAACAAAAAAAAAAACAAACCCAAAAATATTCAAGACAAATGTGAAGTAAGATTTACAACTCTTCTCCAGTGGTTTCATAATTTCATGGGCTCCACAGGCTGAGGGAATCATATCCAATCCCCTTACATGAATATAAGGGTAATTATGTTTCACTAAGAACAACACATTAACACCCAAGAAGCAGTCTGCTGTGATCAAAAAGCTCTAAAAATTTGTGCTGAGGAAACAAAATGTGCTGATAGCACCAAATATTATGCCTTGCTGCAACCTGCATCAGCTAAATGAAAAGAATTCTGTGCTACAGAGATAGGCTGTTAAAATGGCTAAGTGAGCAGCTGGAAATGCTTCCCCAGTTTACTCACAACCGCTAAACTGACTTCTATCACAAGCACAACAGAGAGGTTAATGGGTTCACAGACTGTAAGACTTTGATAATCTAAGAGATTTAATGCTAAACTAAACCAGAACAATAAGTCTGCACCAAAGTCATTATCAGTGAAGGGTTTGGAAGCCATTCAGGAAAAGGGACAACACATACAACTACAGTGGAAGTGGCACAGAGAACTCTACCAGCACCACTACAGAGAGCCCAGTTATGCCTCACTAACCACCTAGCCAGGCCCCTCAGGTTGCCCTGCAGATGGTACTGGTGGCCAGGGCCTAGGCAAGGGCATTGGGACTGCTGCACCAAGCAACTACTACACTTGCCTTAAACATCATCAGGAATAAAGGATCAAACCCAGGCTTATCTCCACCAGAAAAGAGCAGCTAATGGAGACATCCCTCACTGTCCAAAAGGGTTTACAAGGTTACCAAACAGATCTAACAAATGGAGAGCAAAATATAACGTTTAAAAAGATTACAATAGTCCTAAGGAAGCATATACCCTATACTGGATTGTCATAGACAAAAGCATAAAGCCAGAAGTCTCAAAAGGGACATCTATCATTTATTTCTGGAAGAAATCAGCACGTTTAGGCTAAATATTAGAAATCTCAGCACCCAGTTATAATTTAAATAAAATCCTAGATTCAGGGAAAGTGACTCTGGCTCCACTAGACATAAAATCATATTGAAATGTAGCAGAAATATCATCAATTATAAACTAGATGCAAAATCCATAAGACAAATGCAAGGCTGCAAGAGAACAAAAAGCAAAATCACCAAACACTTAACTGTAGAAGCTAGAGTAGAGCTAAAAATTTAATAATGAAGACAGACTAACAGAAAAGCAGCTTGAAAATTCCTTTTCCTAAGCAAAACAAATATTCTATTCAGGTTTCAGGGCTAGTTTTACATCAGTAACAAACTGTTAAGATTTCTTTTTCTGTCCACATTTTTCAGACCCTTCAAAATCAACCAGACAACTGAGAACAAATCTGCTGTCACTGAAAGAAACATGAGTTGGATATCAATATAAATAACTTCTCGATTCACAATTTGGAAATGTTTGCCCAGAATAGAGGACATAAAAACACCTATCAAAAACCAAACCCCACAACAATGTAAGGAACTTGATTTCACCTTTATTTATTTAAATAAAAAGTTTTGTTACCATTACTGCAGTAAGCCTACACAGGTGGGGAGAAGCCAGTATTGGAAGTTACCAGATTTAGTCTCCCAGACACCAGCAATAATTAAGCAGTATGCAGAGCAACCCAAACAATATTCTTTTACAGTTACTTTACTTGCTCTTTCAGCTTGTGTGATTTTATCCTAAGAAATCAAGTATGCACAACCTATATAATTGAAGGCATCCTTAAGTGAAAAGATTTGCTATAGCAAAAGCCTTTTATAAGCACTGAATCGTGAAAAACACCAAGCTGAGACTTATTTAAAAGGCAATTTAGGAGAGTATATATAGAAATAAAATCAAACCATTAAATTACTACCTACATTTGTGTATATTCTATTCATAAGAGAGGAAAGATACTTTGATTCATACTGGGCTTTAAGAAATACAAGGGGAAAAAAACAGATGCCTCCCAAGAGTGATGTAAAACCAGACCATCAAACTGCATTTTCATCAACTTCAGAAATAATACAGTGTTAAACTACACAACTAGCACAAATTAAAAACATAGCCACAATACTTCCTGGCTAAAAAGACAACATGACAGAAGCAGAAATGTTACCACATTGAAAACGTTAGATTTAACTTAGTCTTTCTTTCCAGATTTATGGTCTGTGGTTTTCTCAACACTTGAGATAAAACATAAGATTTTTTAAAAAAAAAAAAAAGCAGAGAAACAGTTCATATGAGACATGTCTAGTATTTCTCCTTTTTGCACTTCCATACTATAAACAAGTTATATGTTGCAACATCAGTTTTTAAAACCTAGAAGTGACAAAGCTACAGTTGCAACCTAAAACTGAGTCCTCTTGACAAATAACTCCTCCCCCTACTTTAATGTGCTGATGGAAAACTGTAGCAAAACTTTTGTATAAAATATGCCAATATGTTTACAGAAATACTGTCAAAGCATAAACTATATATCTTTTCCAGTTTCTTTTGGCCACATCTCTCAGACATCATTGAAAACAAGTATAACTTACAGCCTCTTTAAATACATGATTCTCTATAGTGTATAATACAGACAGCTATGTTAGAATTTACAGTTAAAACCCCTCACGACATTAATCAATGCCAAATTCTGGCTTGAGATCACTTTGTGTTTAACTGTGGTTAAAACACAATGAATATGCTAAACCAAGAATGTCAATGCAAACTCTAAATGCAAAAACAAATTGTAATAAATACTGTAAATAAAAATGCAGAGAGGCACAGTAATCCAAACAAAACTTCTAACAAGATAAACATCACCTAGACATTGTAGCTATAGCTAAGTAAATATGAAAAGGCTATTTATATCAAGTAGACGGGCACTCTACCTTAATAAATGCCTAACGGAATCTAAAGTAACTTACCTCCATATACAATACCAAACTGACCAGAGCCTAGTACTTCATCCGCAAATATTTGGTACACAGAGCTGATATCCTAATGCATGAAAGAAAGAAATCACAAATATTAGCAGTAATCAAAATGTTGAAGAGCATATCAGTTAGTAATGGCTAAACTGTATTCACATTTAACATTAATCAAACTCAGTAAAGGGTGGCATAATCACCCTGAATTGAATGGAAAAATCCTGAAGAGGATCCACTTCAATTAAGGCCATACATTGATACAAACTAACAGCTGTACCAGACAGGTAGATTACATCCTGTATAACAGACTTCTTTAGCCACAATACCCTGCTGTTGCTTTCTTATTAGGACACTGTTACTACCGATTACTTCGTAATACCCAAGTATATAAACACCTTTATTATACAATGCATGTGACTCACCACATTCTCCTGGACTTGGCAATTTGAAACAGAGATGCTTAGAGATAATTCTTCTGCAATAAAGAAAACTGAATAAGTAGATAGGAAGAGCAGGCTTTTTCTAGTAAAAGGGGAAAAAAAAAAACCCTCAAACCAAAACCTTCACTGACTTCTAACTCAGTTATGGCAAAACAATTTTGATTGATGTTCTGCAGAAACATCATACCCTGGAACTCAAATTTCACAGACTGATTTAGATAAAGAACCCCAGGAGTCTTGCTGGGATTATTTGCCTATTTTTGTCATATCGCTGATTAGAAAAATAGTAGAACACTACAAGTGTGTACACAATAGAGAGCAGGAGAACCAAAGCAACAGTGATGTGACAACTGAAGCAGAGTTCATTAAACTATTAAGAAATTCTGGAAGTAATATAGAAAAATATAGGGAAGAGAATCAGGTCACTCCCTTACAGTCAAATGAATGTGGTTATTTATTTTCTGTGGTGTCAAGATAAACAATTAATGCATAAGAAAACAAAATAGATTGAGCAAAGCAATTAACAGAAGCTCTGATAATTAAAAAGTAATAAAACCCATAATTATTTTGTTTCATGGCTAAATTACAGAAGCATATCAACTTCTGGAACATAAGAGTATATCTAGGAAGTGTAATCTGCAAGTAAAAGCATCAGATAAAGTTTTCTTCAGCCTGCAGTAGATGTTGACATGAAGTTTTCGTCACAAGAATAACATTATGATGCACAGACAAGAAGAGATACATCAAGGAACGCAGAAAACATCCTTTTTCTTTGTCTTCCAAGACAGAAGCGAAGCCTCTTAAACAAAGGGACACCTATCATTTGTTATGTTAACTTCCAAAAAAATTGTAGAAAAAATTCTCATACAAAGTGGACAGAAGATACATGGTAGATTTACTAGCACTTTGAGGATGATAAAGGCTCTTTTAAGAAAAGCCTTGAGCTTTAAAATCACAACTTTAGAGAGGAAAACATCTGTATCTGATTTTTGCCACCTGCGCTTCACCTCAAAGAAGGAATTTACAGACTCAGGAGAGCAATAAATATCAGTTCTCAAAGACACTCCGAATACTGCATCTGAAATACAAACTGGAATTACAGACTCACATATGTCCACCTCTTATTGACTTTAGTTAACTCTGTATTGGAATAACAGTAGGGAGTGCAAGCGAAAAAAACAAGACATAAGGGAGAAATAAAAGGTTCTGTGGTCAAGCCAAACTGTAGCAAGGTTGAAATAAGGCAGCTAGAAAATGAAGATACAATTTTTGAAACTCTTTGAAGAGAACCACACTGAACCCTTCTCCATAGATGGCTACAAATGGCAAAATATCTGGTAGGCAAAGACTGTGTTACTCCTTCCAAATAAATCCATTATTCTAGTGTTTGAAATGCATAAGGGCTGAAAAACTGTTATTTCTGAGGAAATCAGTAATGCCAGGATTCGATTCATAACCTATTCCAGATAACAGCTTGTTAACCTCATCTTTCTCATCTCAGCTCAGAAATATTCCACCAAAACCTCCCACCCCCACCACCAGGCACAAGGTCAGAAAGGACCCTTATCCATGGGTCCTGGAAGAGCACCCTCATTTCTAGCTACTTTCTGACTAGAACGTGGTATAAACACAATATAAATTGAGCTGCTGCTCAAGTACTTCAAGCATTAGCAATGTCTCCCTGCTCTTTTGGTCTTTTCACTTAAATGAATACATTTGACGCTTTATAGGCGTTCCTTTTTTTCAACTAAAAGTCTAACTTTCTTAAAGTTTCTTGGTATACATTTCACAGCTCACAGCATGCAGGAAGAAAGGGGATGAACTGACATTTCATAGGCTTTCTGGAGCTTAAAAACCAACCGGATGAGTTGTCTAAGACTATGATAATGCATTTCACAATTCATAATAGTTTCTTATAATCCCACAATCCTAAATATGCCAAAATACTTCCTCCTCTCTGTACCTATCCTTGCAGCTCTATTCCCTACTAATGTCAAGTTTTAATATAAAAATATTATTTGTATCTGATTTTGGTTAAAAGAAATGTCTTGCAAGTCTCTTGGCAACATTAAATCTCAGGTTCTAGAAAACTGAGCTTTGGCATATGAATATTTGGAAAAAAGAATTTCATATCTTAAGAGGCTTTTTACATATGTATAGAGCCAGTTATGAGGTATCATCCTACAGGTATGTTTCTTCACTGTAATTAAACACTATAAATAATAACCAGTACTGTCACTGCATAGTTTATCATTTCAGACCATGGTTGTATTCTCAGAAAGTGCCTTTACCTCAGACTAGCATTTACACATTCTTAAATTTGCTGATACAGAAAACCAGATATCAGAGATGAAAAATGAATCTCAATCTCTCCTGCAAAAGAAAATTTAACTAACGAAGATTAAAGAGTAGCTGGAAGATGAAAGAAAATTAAAGAATGAAAGCGTAATTCTTAGTACAGAATGTGAATGAATGGCACTGCAAGGAACAAGATGTCTGAAGAGAAAGAACACAATATATAATTTAGTAGAGCCTTGATAATTAATACGATCCTGTGCCAGAGAAAGCAAGGGAAGATGAGCAAATAAAAGGAAGAATACTTTTCATTACTACCCACATCTCAGCAAAAGTTCTTTCCATCACTGGCAGTATCTATAAAACATTACATAACTAACTCCTTTTCTTTTCCTCAGATCCTGACATCTAACAGATACAAAAAAATATACAGGGGATAACACCATAAAACATCCAAATTAAGTTCTTTTGGATTATACATATATAATCTGAATATATATATATATATTTTCTAAATTTATTAGAAATATCTATCTATAACAACTAGGTTTCTAAATATAAAAAGGGACCAATGTGTGAGTTCTTAATGCTCCTACAATAAAGACCTGCAATATTCATTCATATTGCAAATCTGATTCTTGACTACCATTTCCTACTACAACAGGCGAAAGGATTTGCCCACCCTCCACAAACCCGAGTGTTGCTTGAGAGACTTGCAGAAAATTATTCTATGGACCAAATTCAGAAGAGAATAGACATTCTACACTTCACTCTAAACAAGCACTTTTCAGAAAGGATTCTCTACCATCAGCAGCTTGGGAATATGAACATTAGCGCCTTGTCTCCCTGCTTACTGTGATCTTTTCCTTGTCCTGCCGCAGTGCAAATGCTAGCTTGAGGAGTGACTGGCATTAAAGCCTGACGAATGGCTTTCTCCCAGCCCTGAGCTACGTCAAGTCCAACTCCGGTGGCAGCAAGAACAGGACTGTGATGACTGCTGCCATTGTTTTCGCCAACAAAGTACACCATCGTGTCAGTGATGATCTCAAAACAGTATGGGTTGCTGCCCTGCACCACGTTTGAAAAATCTCGAGGTTGAGTCACCTGGAGAATTTCTGAAAGTGGAATCTCCTGAAGAAAAATATTAAAGATTAAAAAATGAAAACACACATAATATTTTAATATACTGATATTCAAAACTTAACGTTGTTTGCAAAGAAATCAAAGTAAATACATCAAAACACCAAAGAAAAAAAACCAGGCTTCGTAACTAATGTCAAACTGTGCATGACCATCGCCCACCCACAGGTTTCTGAATTCCTCTGTACAAGCCTAGAGAGACTTCCAGCCTCGCCACAGTCCCCTCTATACAACTACTATTTTCTACTCAGATAAACTACATTTATATTAAGCATGTCACACAGCCCCAGTGCATACAAACGATGCACAACTACAGAATGACCATTTCTTCCCCATAGTCTGTGCAGCTTAGCTAAAGAAGAACGTGACAGGGGGAAAGACGTGAAACAAGGCAACACAAAGAAGAGGATAAGGTTATATAAGCTAGTCAATAAGCACTGCTTCATGTAGCAGAATCTGTTTTGGTAAAGATTCTCTTTCATATAGATATTAGCAATTTCTACTGACTCTTCTGTTTTCAGTTTAAGATCATAGTACAGGAAGTATTAGAGAACAGATCTGAAGGAAGAAACGTTTGCAAGTTCACGCTAGCTGGAGGAAGACATTCCACATACACGGGAAGGTGTAAAGGTGCACATCACTTGCAAGAGTAGTGTACAAGCCGGTGAACACCAGGTTGGTATTAGGGGGACAAGAGACAGTAGCTGATTAAGATGAAGAGTAAATACATACAAAGACAACAACTGTGAATTACTCTAACAACAAAAATAACTTGAGATTAAAGTAGTTAAAAATAGGGCTGCAAAGGGGCAAGTCAAAGGACTAAAAGCAGAGACACAACGGAGCAACAAGCAAGGAACATATTTTACCAGCTGTGTTTTGAACGTACAGGGCAATACAAGTCTCAGGGAGGTCTGAGAAAAGACTGCATTGGTCAAGATAGGGATGAAAAGGATCTGGATAAGTTTAGCTGGGTGTATAGACAAAAGGCTTGATCTTAGAGATGTTATAAGGAAGAAGCTGCAAGATTTGGAGCCCCACCTAAAGGTGTAAGACAAAAAGGGAAAATCCTATTTATACATTCAAACACATTTTCTGAATGTTCCACCACTGAACACATTACTATATTAACAATACACTAAACTTATTGCTAAGTTTTGTTTACATAATGCCAGGCTACACAATAAATTCTCTAAATCTTACTTGAAACTTTCAATTGAACAATTGGGAATAATTTAATTTTGGGAACCCTGAAGCAGGCAAACTTTCAGTCATTACTTCGAGAATGCAAAAATACAAGTCTTTATTAGACTGGCAGCCAAACAAATCCCCTGGTAATTGTCAAGAAAACTTAATATGCTCAGCAATTCAGGAGAACAGTACACGTGAAATGTAAGGAGAGACATATTTGAGGGAATTAGAATAGAAGGTGCAAGTGACTTCTCAGAAGTCAGTCTTGGTTCCTCTCACTTACAAGCTCTGGCCAACAACTAACCTGTCACAATTTTGATTTAAAAGGATATGGACAGTATTTACACTGCTCACAAGCAGATTTCAAATCTAGAAAGCACTAAGTAAATCAAGTGCAACACAAATAATACTCAATATTAATTACCTTGTAATATTTTGTTCCAGATTCATTTTGAAATAGCGTGAGGCATTTGCTGTCCAGTCTCCAGTAATGTCTTTTTCGCTACAAAATACACATAAAGGAATAAAATCACTGGTATGGTTTTGTTATCCAATTATTTAAATGAGGTAAATGTTTTAAATGACTAGGACAATCAACTAACATTAATCTACAGTTGCATCTTAGACTAGATACATGAAAATATACACTCTGGGAACAAAGATTTTATTTTTAACTTTAGAAAAGACTCGTAAGTTATTTCCACAAAACAGGAAAAAAACCTTCTTACCTTACACTAATAGCAGTGACAAGAGGAGTTATTCCCTACAGGAAAAACACTTACCTATACAGGTTTCACTCCAGGTGCATGTGCTCACAAAATGTGAATTATTTTAACTTAGTAACAATCATGGGAGTCAGGTTTTCTCCCTCTGTGCCCTCACACCAAGACTGCAAGAGTTCAAGGACTTAGTAAGCCTAACAAGTCATTAATTCTTTCAACAAGACAGAATTTTATAGGGTCCTAAGCCCATATTGTCAAGAAAGATGGAGATTTCAAGTGGACAAAATAGTAGGTGGGGGGTGAGGGCTGAGAAAAAAAATCAAGACAAGCTAAAGGGCCATTTTCTAGAACTCCCCACCATCGAGAAATATCTTCTACACCAAAAAGTAATATGAATAAGATATTGCACATAACTGTCTTGTAATTTTAAGCAGAGGAATATCCCTCAAAACAAAGAATCTTTTAGACAGCTAATATTGCTGTATAACTTAACTTACTTGGCTTGCATCAAGGTCATGTAGTTAGAAGCACATTTTTGGTTCTGTGTGACAAAAATCCAACACACTCAACTCTAGTCTAGCATGTCAAAGCAGAGTTTAAAACATTTCAACAGAAGGTAGACAAAGCAAGCTAGGACATGAACAGGACTTCTTTTCAAAGGTCTTTTTCAGTAAATATCATCCAGGTAGCAGCCAGACTGACAGGAAAAAAAAAATCAAAATCAAACTAAGGTAAAATGTACAATATGATCACTGTTCTAGAAGGAGGTCCAAAAAAGTTCATGGAAAAATGTACTGGCTGTACTGAAAGATTAAATCAGCACCAAATACCAGATTTGGCCTGCACAATTCTGCCAGAACTTTCATCTGCTACCTGGTCTTAGTTTTTCCATAGCCAGATGATGACAAATGCGATGATCAATCTCATCTGACATATGCCAGATACTCATTTTGGTTTGCCATAAATACGTCTAGGTATTAGAAAACTCTACTTTAAAGAAACATTTTGTAAGGCAGTTTATGATCAACTTCAACAGAAAAAACAGTTTCTCAAAGTTCCTTAAATCCCCTTCAATCAGACTCTTGCAAGAGACAAAAATACAGAAGTATTCATGATGCCTTTCAGCAGCAGCCTCAGTAAGACACCCTGTTCTTCACAAGATCTAGGAACTTCTTGATTTCATCCTTTTCATTCATCTACCCAAAGACAAGAGGACTCTCTCTCTCTCTCCTTAGGAAACCAGTTTTTCTTCCTAATCTTCCTCCTGAGCTTATGCAAGAAGATTCAACTAATTATTGGTAGCACTGGAAACAACAGCCTTTTTGGACGATGTCTGCATACTCAAGGACATGCAGTTAAGCCACAACTCTTTATTCCATCAATATCGAGAAGAATAGTGAGTTTGGGTGGAATGGTGTTCCATAATGCTTACTCTAAGAGTGAATTTCCAGAAGAATGAAGGGCTCCCGTCTCTACACATAAACACTTACAAACACCTAGATTATTCAAATAATAGTGTCAACCATTTCAGTACTCATTATTTTAGAGAGACTTGCACCTTTTCAAGTAGTAGAATAAGAACACTGATACAAATGTTTAATTCAAATCCTAAACAGAAATAAGACATAAGGAAATGATTCAAAATTATCACCTCAGGAAAGCTGAAATCTTAAATGTGCAATTCATCCAGGACAAGTTAAGAGGGGGAAAAAGGAGAAGGAAAAGTACTGTTTAATCATGACAGGAAGAATTTTTAATAAACTACGGTTTCTCCTTTGCACCAGATTTCTTTATAATGAACACCATGACTAAGTTGTTTGAAATTATACTGTAAATCAGAATACTTAAATAAAAGAAATAAACCACACTGGTTTAAAGAAATAATTTAACTTAACATAGGAAGAAGCTAAAGTCACTGACCAGATTGTCTCTACTAGTATAGTGGACCATCCAGCCTTCCTTCACCATTGTACTGCTCTTCCTCTTTGTGTGCTTGATTGACTGTACAACTCTCATGAGGGGAATATTATTGCTTGTTGAAGGACTGAAAAAGATAGAACAGTTAATACTTAACAAGTTAAAATACAAGAGTATTGCAATTGTACTGGTACTACACAATTAGTACATAATTTTCAGGAACCTTTTCCTCCTAGAGACACTATTTCACTGATAGATAAAATTGATAAGGCATCTCAGCTCCTACTAGCTCTCCTACTGCAAGTATTGAAGCAGTAAAATTACTCTATGGAAAATAGAAGAAACACACTAGAATGAAGACACCTACAGAAATTATCCATCCTCAAAACTATTAGCTGAGACTGTTGGTGTTATACCATCATAAAAATATAATTAACATCAGCATTGCTATTATTTTTTCCCCGTCTGTCTAAATTAACTATATTACTGTAATAACAATATGAAAAAGTAGCAAAGTTCCCTATCTAGGTGTACTTTCATTTTATAAAAATACCAAGATGGGTGCGTTAATTCAAATCACAGCTGCACTGTGAAATTTTACCAATGCTCAGGGATATTAACTGTCCTGCAGACAAAGATTTGACAGTTTCTAACAGTACCATTACTTAAATGCACAGGTTTCAATGTCACTGAGATGGAGTCAGCCACTATGTCACCTGCTTAACAGCAGAGCTCCTACATGTGACACTAATACAAACATTCATAAACTCACAGAATCACACTGCAGATTCAAATCCAGAAGTGTAAGGATGCTTTAACACAGCACACAGTTACACTGTAGAAGTGGTTGCCACAGAATACTGTACAGGCCAAAAAAACTTTAATTGCTTCAAATGCAATTACAAATAAAAAGAATAATCCCACCTAGAGGTGCAATACAGAAAATATGCTACTTCCAACTACGGAAATCCTTGAATTATAAATCACTGAAAGTTGAGAGGGTATCACAATATACTCTCCTTTGCATACCTGTTACTAAGCACTGAGCTAAAATGACCTCTGGTTTGACCTAATACAACTGCTCTTACATTATTAAGAATGACTTAAGTAAATCAGGATGACACTGTTCTGTACAACACAAAAAGTAAAAAGACCAGACTTGATTAAAGGAGCTATGTAATAGTTGTCATATACAAGACTACATAAAAATCATAATTTTGTTAGAGATCAAAATTTCTGCCTAAAATGCATATACATTATGATGTGAATATTAAAATACTTCAAGTTATTGCGTTTAACTCAACACATGTAAACCAGTAACTAAATTACCCTAAAGTCACAAAGATCTTAGTTGTATCTTAGTCATATTAAATTAAGACATAAATTTTGCCATGTTTTGATAATCTGGCTTTTTTTTTTTAATCAGTCATAGTGCAGCACTTTTTTTCCAATTAAAAGTGACTATATTATTTTATTTATGTTGCAAATTTGTTTGGGACAGAACAATTTCACAAAGCATTTTCAAGTTAAAAAAAACCACAAATGGAAAGATTACACTTTAAATGATAGAACTAGGCTAACAAGAAGGGTTTTACTCTATGTTTTACTTCACGGTACTGAGGAAACTACGTCCAGAGCAAAGAAATCCACCTGATGGTTTTGACAGCTTCCTCATCTTTGTCTGCATCAAGGTCTGATGGATCCATAAAGAAGATTTTGTCCTCTGGAGGAGAGGGCTCCTCAGCATCATCTAGACCCCGACTACCATCACTGTTCATTTCACTGCTATCAACTTCCATTGGCATGTCCAAGTCCTGGCCGGGGCTAGCAGGTTCTGGAAACAACACAGGATTCAGATATTTCAAAAATACAAAAAAACCTCCATATCAAAACAAAAGAAAGAAAACCCCAACAATTCCACAAAAATTCTTCTTCAGTTCACATTTATGGAAGTAAACAAAACAGTACAATCAGAACATAGAAGACTCTTCACTTTTTGCTAAAGGATGCAGAGTATTCTATGGAACATTATCAATTTTCTTTGCTAAATGCCAAGGCAAGAGAGACCAAATCAAAACAAGAATCCTATTGAAAGAAACAGAGTGAAAAGTTTAAGGTCTAAACCTAAATCTCATTAAGTAATTCTGTTCCACAAGTAATCAGTACAAAGTAACCTTTTGATGGCTAGAGATGACCCAGAGAATTATTCCACTGCAAATGAAATTCTCCATTAACTTCTCCACTCTATTCTTGCTGCCCTTGTAGCCCATAACAGCAAAAGAGAGAAAACTGGGGCTATGCTATTGCAGGAAAAGAGAAAAGCAGAATAGATCTTATTCATATCTCACTCCCTGCTGGCAGAAGTTTAAAGTTTCCAAAAGTTGTACAATTTGCACTGTGAAAACCAAGAAATAAGATACACGTGGAGGTCATCTGGTCCAACAATCCCCACGAGACCCTTTCTCCACGCTGTTGAAGTCCCTTTGGACGACAGCACAACCCTCTGGAGCATCAGCCAGCCTGCCCCATCATCAGCAAATTTGCTGAGGGTACACCCTGCCCTATCATGCAGATCATTAATGAAGACGTTGAACAGGATTTGACCCAGCACTGTCCTATGGGGTACACTGCTAGTTACTGGCCTCTAACTACACTTCATGCTAAGGATCACCACCCTTTAGGCCTATACATTCAACCAGCTTTCAACCCACCTCACTGTCAGCTCATTGATCCTGTATTTCATCAAATTTACACTGCTTCAAAACTTGTAAGAATAAGACTCAACTTTCTTCCACATACTGTTCTCCACCCTCCCCTTTCAGGTCTGTAAGGTTTATTCAGAAGACAGTCATATTTAACAGAGGTCTTAAGAAATTAGAGTGGGGCTTTTTGTATTGCTTTGGCTTAGTTTTTTTTCCCTTCTCCTTTACCTCACAAACTGCTGGGATAACTCTGGCCACTAAAAATCATGGCTATGAGAAAGCCACAAGAAATGGTACCTGTCTAGAGATCTTAACATTTAAAAATATATACTTTGTGGTGAACAATGAGCAGATTGGTCACAACATACGTTTAACTTTTGTCCATCAAGGAGGCTTCTTCATTTTTTGTCTTCATGAGCAGTCTCAAACAAAGAATACTGTACTTACCAAGACTAATTAAGTAAAATTAAAGTCAACAGAGTATAAGTTTTACAATGAATATTTTTAATTGTCAGTGATCTCAGGTGAAAAAAATGGGAAGTCACGTAAAAAGATGTAAAATATTCAAAGATGGAGTATCCAAAAGCTAATGCATCTTGTTAAGCCTCTAAAGATCTGACAATATTTGAAAACATGTCTCTCATCTTACCTCCATTGAAAGTCACCTCTCCAAGACAGTCTTTAGGTACTTTAGATGCACAACGTTTGTGGCAGTTGAATCTGCAATCTACAACAGAAATATATAAACCCATAATACCAGAATCTTACTCCTATTCAGACACTAACATTCTGTCATTCATTACTTCCATGACAAGGGTTCAGTTCAAATCCACACATATGCATGTAGATGAAGACAGTATCGATGAGGTCACTTCCATAAGGAAATTAACAGTATTGTCGTGATGTCACACACTGATGTGCCCCACCACCATTTATTATGTCAGCACTTCCCCTTCCAGTTCAAAACAGTTGTCTACTTCTCTGTTTTTTTCTGTAGTTATTTTTCCATTATGATGTAATTTTTTCCCCATCCTCTCATCTGTTGCACACCTTTTTTTCATTGCTACGATTAAAATGTCTCATCTCTATCATTTTTTTCCCACCTGCTGTTTAAGACCTGCAGCCCTCAGAGCCTCTAAGTTCATAGAGCAAATATACTCTGCTGTATATCCCAAAATCCAGTTTTTTCAGATTACAGATTCGCCTGAACACTGAAGCCCCACTTCTGCCAGCTGACACAGAGTAAACAGAATAACATTATATCCAGAGCCGGCCTGATGTTGAGATGGAATCTAACTTGGATGTGTGCCATCTGAAGTATCAGACACTGCCTACTGAACAAAGTTCAGCATACAACATCGGTGACATTAACAGGAATTTCCTTTATTAGCAGCACACAGATAATTTTCAACTCTGTATCAAAATCACGAATTTCAAAACTCCCTACTACATCCACAATGGTTTTCACACCAATATTTTAGCCCCTTTCGCTATCCAAAGAAAGTTCATTGCCCTTTCCTTTTAAGCCCAGGCAAGAGAAAAATCATTATCTCCCCATTTTTAGTAACAGAGAAGCCAAACCCTGGAGCAAAATACAATCCTGTTCAGCTTCTGAGTGCTTATGAGGAAGCATCCTAGGAAACCAATGAGCTGTCCTTCCTATAGCAATGTTTTCAGTCCACATCATGGAACATGGTTAATTCAATGGTTACTTCACTAGTCTGAAGGGGGCTGGAAGAAACAGAGACATTTCAAATCCTACCAGAAGACTACAAAGACTAATAGCAAGTCAATCCTAATAAGGCTGAGCAATGGAAAGTCCTTTCCATATCAGCATTTAGGATTCATCATTACAGTTTTCTTTCCTGTAACAAAGCTGACAGATCTGCACTATCCAACAATAAAGAGTTGGAAGAAGACCACAATATTAAAATTATGTCCTGGAAACCGCATAAAAGTGTGAGAACTTAAGTCATGCACCTTAATCCACACTAAATGAAAACCATGCAACTAATGAAGCCAAACTAGTACAGGAAAAGCACCTACCTGTACAATTTTTTCCCATAAGATAGTAACCAATATTATGTACTGGAATATCATGAAAACTTAAAAATTCATTAGTGATGAGTCTGGGAGACAGACACTGAAGCATTTCTCATTTTTATAAATCTAGAATTATCCTTCGAGAATTAAGTGTTACCAATATACATGTGATTAAATCTTATTTTTCAGAAAACGTACAACACACAGTCTACCAAAAATAAAAAGATCACCCCTGTAATCCTCTCAAAAATTAAACTGCCCCATGTCACAGTACACAGCCTTCTGGCAACCAAAACATAAATTGAAATCAGTTTTAAATGTAATGAAAAAAATCACTGCAGCAGAAAATAAAATGTTTACCTTTACACTGCATTCCTTGGCGAAAAAGGCCCTTGAGCAGCCGTTTGCAATACTGGCATATGGTGGGTCGAGTATAAGAGTGAACGGCAAAGGTGTGTGGAACCTTCACCCTGCAAAGCACCATCTTTTCCATCCAGATGGGACGGCCACTCCAGGAGGGAATCCTCTTACTAGGTTCTGGGCAGCAACGCTAAAATAAAAAAGGTATACACGATTTGTGCCAAAACAATTTTGAGAGAACATTCTGACATCATAAAACAAAACCAAGAAAACACCAGGTGGAAAAGCCTTGCACAGAACAAGAAAGTATGTATGAAACTTTACTTCCACAGATGCTAAAATGTTAAAAATTCACTCTTAGGATTTTCTTCTTTTAAGCAACCTAGTAAGGCTCACAGACAGCTCAAGCAGACCCTCATGTAGGGGTTACAATGGAAAACACTGCAGGGAAAAAAACCAAAATCCAATCACTACCTCAAGTCATCAGTTTTAAAAAGCAAAGTACGGCATGCCTGCACAGCTTAATGAGTTAGGAAAAATATTCAGAAAATCAACAAACAATTTTGGAAATTACACCCCCAAGAAATCCTTGAAGCTAAGTTAAAACAAAAACTTTGTCAATTAAAACAAAAAAGACATTGACTATTCTACTGAATAATCAGTTGGATAAATAGTTATGTACACTTATAGAAAAATGTAAAGGAACATGGTCTTGTACATCTGACCTAAAGGATTTTAAGACAGCAGAAAGATGAACTGCAAACATGAGAATATACTACTGATCATCTAAGTCAAGTATTCAAAAGGAGACAGCAAAGAAGAAGTGTCAAAGAGGTACTGAACAAGCATGTTGAAATCAAAGTTAAATTTCATAAGACAAAAGCTTACAGTTCTACATTCACTGAATAAATCTTACCCAGAGTTATAAAACTTAGAATAAATATTTTTCATGACTCAAGACTAAGCTTAATAGCTTCTAGCTACAAAAATTATGTTCTTGAACCAAGCACTCTATACAATTTATATTTTAAACCACTGTAAGAATGTAAGAATTGTTATACCTTAAAGTAATAGAAAAGTAGAAAAAACGAAGTGTCAAAAGTATTGCTTTTACCCCACAACAAAAGCAGCAACAAAACAAATCAGTGCCTGGCCTGTCCCAATATGGTTGCACTATAATCACTAACCTCTCAGCCATCATCATAGCTATTATTACAAAAATATTATGGAAGATGGTTTTACTGTAAGGCCTTCACCCCCTACAACCTCCTTAATAGGGCCTGGGGTTTTTTTAGATAAACTCGATGAAAAGCTTAAGAGTGTATCAGAAACACTCTCTTCTCTCCCAGCATAAAAGCACACAATTTGTACGGGTTTAGCCAAGTAACTATTCTATACTTATACCACATTTATAAAATTAATATGTATAACAAAGAAGACTAGATGTTTTATCATACACTAAACCAAAGTTCTCAGAGTTAATACAAACATGAGTAACAGGCTAATATCAAAATCATACATAAAAGTTATAACTGACTTCCCATTTCACTTCTTAAAGTAAAAATAGTCATCAGCAAGTGTCACAGCCTAAGACTCACCAAAATTAAAAACCAGTCATAAGGGTTAAGCTCAACTCCACTGTACTCATTATGAGCCACTTGCAACACTAGCTAGCTCCCCAGAGGGAGAAGGATTTAAAATCTGAAACTGGTTTCCCCTTTCACATTACATACTTCTTCAGAGGCAGAGGATGTATGTTCAGCTTGTGCTGGTCTTGGAACTGAAAGCCCTGCTCCTGGTAAAGACACATTGGACAGACGCCTCTTTCTCACTCCACTGCAGTTATTTGGAATCTTGAAGGCACATCGCTTATGGTAGTTTAACCCACAACCTGAAAGAGAAGGGTTTTTTTAGACAAAATAGTCTCCCAACATTCAAAGTTACAAAAATAGCACTAGTATTTTGATAAAGCAGCTAAAAAGATGATCCCAGGAAATGGGAAAGATAGAAACAGATTGTTCTGTTAAATTCTCTTATTTTAGCATTCTTGATGAAATTCACAGAAACAGCTTCATTTGCACTACTTGCCATAACACTCTTCTCCAGCAAGCCCTGCTCTAGGAACATGGTCTAAGATTCTGAAGCAGCTGACAGTCCCCATCACTTCTCCCTACACCAGGTCACTGTCATCACTCACTTTAGAGCACAAGAGCCAAGGAGAACCCAGTGAGCAGGCAGCATCAGTACCTGACAGCAGGCTGCAGTGCTCTACAGCCAGTTGGATGAAGGCCATAAGGAAAAGGATTCCCCTACAGGAGTCTCTCCAAAATATGTGCTCCTTGTGCAAAGAAACCCCCTTGTAAGCTAGCTATTTTTTTTCAAAATGAGAAACAAGAACACTTCTTAATCATTTGCCCAAGGTCACACACACTTTGCACTAAAGCGAGGGCCAGAATTCAGGTTTCCTGATTCACAACCCCTTCCAACTCTGTGAAACAAGATGTTTATCACATGCCATCATATAAAATAAGACACAATATCTTCTTCCTGATCTTTTATAGATGTATATATACACAAAAATACATTAGAAATCCCAGACATACCTTCACATTTTAATCCTTGTCGTACCAAACCCCAAAGCATCTCTCCGCAGTAGTCACAAAAAGTAGGAGCCTTGTAGGAATGCACATAAAGTGCATGAGGACGAATCTGGAAATCTTCAACTGTAGCCAAAGCTTTTAAGAAATTGCAGTAAGTTATGGTTCTTGCCACAGGATCAACAAGGATTTACGGAAAGAATACGTTGTTTTAAAAAAAACAGATTCAAAGAACAGTAATAAGCTGTTTAAACATCAGCATTTTACTGTACGCCATTTAAACATGCAATTAGAAGATTACATAGTTTTCAGTTAGCATTTTTATTGAGGAAAAAGATCCACTGGATTGTGTAGGCTGAGGGCCACAACTAATCAACAGTATGAGTCACAATGTTGAAAACCTCACTAAGCTGAGAAGACAAATACAAGCTTTGCTAAAATCAACTTAACAGTAAATATATGAAAGAGCAACTTCATTTTCAAGCTGATTTGTAACCTACAAATTTTCAAAGGACAGTTCTACCAGTTAGAATTTTATCTTTTACAGGACTTCTTCAGTAAAAGCTTACTAGATTGAACTCTGTGTGTATCAAAACAGAACTGCAGATAGTTTCCACGGGAAACTGGAAACTTTACTAGTAATCATCTTTTTCTTTAACAAGCATAGATATATTTAAATGAATTTTTGACCTGTTTCTTGGAATGCAAATTTTTTAAAAAGTTGTGTTTCACACCAACGCTATTTTGACCTGATAGATACTATTATTTGATCAAACATACTAACACTTCATATTGAGATTCTCATGTTTCAGTTTTAAAACTCTACCGAAAGAGATTTACATGTCTTCAAAATACCTTTGTTCATATTGGTCTGTCTGTTTATAAGGAAACAGTCCGAGATGGTCAAGAAGAGGCACACAACAAATTTTCCAAATATGCCACTCAACAGAAGCAATAAAAAAGGTCAAACCCATATGATCAACTACTGAACACTCTAGAGATGCCTAGAACAGTAGGCCATGAAATGCAGCCAAGGAACTCAGCCTTATAACTCTGGAAATCATACATTATTGATCCAATTTACAAATAAGAGTCCATCTTTTATTTGTAGTTTAACTACAGCTGGCTTTCAGTTGAATCTCACAGGGTATTGATGAAACAAAATTCAAACCAGTTGGCATTCAGGGAAAGTTGTTTTCCTGGTTATTGAAGAGTACTACAGGTTAATAACCACCATGCTAAGCACTTTATCATTTAAAAGAAACAATTTTCAAGCACTACAATAACCCTTAAGAGTCTGTTCTTACACGTACGATTCAGCAACTCTGTTTACATGAAGCCTTTTACCCGTATAAACCATCAATGCCTGCTACAGAACAAAAAGATAGACCTAAGCAAAAGAAAGCTAACAGCAGGGTTGGAAGAGTGAATTCTGAAACCAATTTCAGTTCAGCTTCAACAACAAAAATAATAAACATCTATTATTATGATTATAAATTCATTTTCTTGTAATTCAAATTTATTTCTAATAGTAAATCTGAAGATGGCCATGGGGTTGAAACTAGAAGATCTCTGAGGTCCCTTCCAACCCAAACCATTGTATAATTCCATAAAACGAGCACAAAACAGTAACAAAACTGACTACTGAAGCATCAGTACCATTTGGATTTTCTTGGATACCTCTACCACAGAACAGTGACACAGTATGAGACTTAAGTCAAAGAGTGCCAGTCAAGGATGACAGTAATGTTCCATAAAGTCCTATCTTCTTTTAATCTACTGAATCACTGTTCCCCTATTACAACAATACCTACCAGAGAGTACAACCTCAACAAGATCTCCCTCATGTATCTCTTCTGCTGACGTAATTCGTTGCAAAATATTATCTGAGTTCAGGTCATGACGGAAGAGGAGAATTTTGTCATACATGCCAAAGAAACCACACTCTGGGAACTGAAATAAAAAGCAAACTTCACATCAACACATGCTTTTTGATAATCCTATCCCTATTTTTTAAAAAAAAATCAGCTTCAGAACTTCAGTGTTTTAAATGTTCCACAGAAACAAAATTGATCTGCTTATCATTGTGGAACTGAAGCATTTTCTGAACTGAAATGTAGCTTAAAAAAGAAAAACAGACACAAAAAAACCCCAACCACCATGCCAAAACTAAGCATATAAAACCCACCAATACCAACTTCTTTGCCCTCCTCACCAACACTGACACTTTTTTTCCAAACCTGAAAAGAAAAAATATTAGGATTTTTGTTTCTTTGGGGTTTTAATCTCTCAAGAGTTGCATAATCAGTCTGGCACAATGAGAGTCAATGCAGATGTTTCTAACTTGGATACCACCACATGTAACCCTTATTTCACAGCCATTCTGGTCAGGCAGGTATTCAGCTCAAGACACTCCAACAGTACATTTTGTTTAGGGCCAAGTCAAGAGAGACTCCATGTCATTGTTCTACAACAGTTTAGATCTGCAGATGCAAGAAAAGGAAAGCTCATTTCTTCACAAGGACAGAAGACGATACTGCAGCTCCATACAGGAAATAGCTACACTAAGTAACAGGCTGTTTTTCCATGAGACTTCACTGAAAATAGCTTTCATAGTCTACACTTCCATCACTTTACAAAATATCATCAAGAATGAGCAAAACTTCTTAAAATGAAAAGCTTAAAACTAGACAGTTCACAGACAAAAAGAGCAGAAATAGACCCTGGAGAAGAATAAGTACTGAAGAAAACAGGTCCTTTGACCTTTTTGTTTTAGCCAGAATTCAGACTTCGGGTAGGAACACACACATAGAAGTGCTCCACAGAAGAAAACAAAAAGAATGTGGGAAAAAATATGGAGAAGTACACAACAAACTTTCACTGAATTAGGTACTAGACTATGGTTTGATAATTTAGATCTTGTAGCGTCAATAAGTAACAGGACCTAAACTGCATGAAGCTTGCGGTATAGTAATTGTCCCTAACAAAAGTACTCAAAGACTTGCTTCTACCAAATCAAAGACATAATGAAGGGACCTGTCACACCCATCGTTTTCACACTCCCTTTCCATTCTAAGAGAAAATAATTTCTTCTTTCTGGTGCCATTTTTTAAAAAATATTAAATTGGGCCTTCTCTGTTTTGGTGTGCACATCCTACACATTTACACTATACATAACACTGAAGAATCCCCATGCTCTGGAAAGCATACTGTCTTTTTGGACAATCACAGAGAGAGGCAGAATTTATGCCATTTATCCCATGCAAAAGCAAAAGATGGACCTGACAAAATTATATGGACTCCAGTACACATTTAATCCACAGAACCAAGAAATTTATTTACCAAGCTGATGCCAAAGTAGCAAGCAGCCTCCTCTACCTCCCAACCCACTCTTAGGTTCCCTACACAAATTTGAAACTTTCTTGTATTCTGTACAGTACTCAAGGCAGTACAGATATAACAGTAGCATTGTATCCCCCTAAACAAGAAGCTTTCTAAACTCTTATACAATAAAATACTATTGCTTAAAATCCCTTAGGTCATCTGGAATTACCTGAAAGAACTCCTTCCTTGTCATACTATAGTTCAGTGTACTCAATACCATAGTTCAGTGTTTAGCCTGGAGAAGAGGAGGCTGAGAGGAGACCTCATTACTCTCTACAACCACCTGAAGGGAGGTTACGGAGAGGAGGGTAATGGCCTCTTTGCCCAAGTGACAGGGGACAGGACAAGAGGGAATGGCCTCAAGTTCCGCCAGGGGAGATTTAGGCTAGACATTAGGAGGAAGTTTTTCACAGAGAGGGTCATTGGGCATTGGAACAGGCTGCCCAGGGAGGTGGTTGAGTCACCTTCCCTGGAGGTGCTTAAGGCACAGGTGGACGAGGTGCTAAGGGGCATGGTTTAATGTTTGACAGGAATGGTTGGACTCGATGATCCAATCGGTCTCTTCCAACTTGGTTGTTTTATGATTCTATGATCCACTGATTCATCTTGATAAACATCAAATATTTATGAACATTCTCAAAATTACATTTTTCCAATCTCCCAAAATCATTTGTATTAGGAAAGCAAGTGCAAGGCTTCAGAGTTAGCTGTGCTGCCCAAACACGTGTCTCAGTATCACTACAGACGTGCACAGGACTTGATTTTATATTCAGTACATGCACAGGTAAGGCACACTAGTAATTCTTCCAAGGGAACTGACAGTTCTTCATACCTGAAAGAGTGCATAAACATTCTTTAAGCTTTAACCCAAAATTCCATTGTGCCTCAGTTAACAAGAAAACATGTTATATTTACATCTTTTAATAAGTGCTGTAAGGTTTTATTCTTTGATACTATATACACTACTTAGCTATCACATCATAACACTACTATCAACAAGCATTATGCTACTGCATCGATGCTATAATCAACTGTATCCTCAGGTAACTTCTATTTATAGTCTACCAACTGCATTATGCTGCCAAAAACCTTAATTCCAACAGAAGAGAAATCAAATCAGCATAAAATGGTGTGTATCTGCCTGCAGATAAACATGACACTTTTTATTAATGCTGATATTAATTTCAGCGGATGATTCAGAGAATCAACATGAACTATTGCCTCTTTGTATTAAGTTCACAGAACTACCTACAAACCACAGAATTTAAGGAACCTCTAAGGTAATTCACAGGTTTAAGTCTCCTTCGACAAAAATATGTCTTTATTTCTTTTTTTCATTCTTTGAGACCATAAACTTATCGTGCAGCTGCCAGAACATCCATACATATAATCCCCCACCTCAGTAACCAAAGGTCACATAATCACAAACCAAGAAGTACTTATATTACATGCTATGACCATAAGTATTCTGCATATGTATTATTTACCCACTCACATACAAATCTTGGATTTGTTAAAATGTTTTAAGCATACTATATTAATTTTGGTAAATAAAAAGCATTAGTTCACACAATAAAAAAGAGTTACAGATGAATTTTCAAATACCCTTCGTGAGAGCAAGTGTAACAATTAGAGACCTTAGACACTACATTCCTTAGAAAGCAGCATCAATATCAATTCCAAAGTTTGTAAATAACAGTGTAATGCCTATAATTATGATTTCATTTTCAAGTAACTTCCAGGCAACAGCTACATTAATTTCTATGGATAAAAGCATCAGGACAAAAAAAACCCCTATAATATCATCCTTTACAGATTGTCATAACTGCCAGCATCAATATCCTCATTTGGTTCTATGTTAATTGAATTGACCTTTTAAGCTGCCTACAGTGAATGCATATGATGCTGTAGCGACATGTTTTACTGATCTCTCAAAACAGGCACTGCAGTTGCTACAAGGTTTTCCTGAATCCACAACAGGTACAGTCACAGCTGAGGAACCTTGCAACAGCTCCCTTATCTATCCTGCCTGTTAAGTTACGTGTATGCCTCCAGTCCACAAAGGAGCCAAGAGGAACAAGGCAGGCTGTGCAGCCTATATACACCCTGACCAGCTCCTCCCAGGTCCATTACAGGAGACGTCAGCCCACCAAAGGCCCATCTCCATATGCCTGAAGAGCACAGAAGCAGGTAGGGAACACAAATGTAGGACTCCAAGGGAAAGATACCTTGCCCAGGCCCCTCTCTCAGGGCTATCACAGAAGAGCCTCAGCCCCAGTTTCCAGCCACAAAACCCATCAAGGTATGTCAACACGAGAACACCTTTTAGACTGACAGGGGTTGTTGTTCAATGGCATGGGACACATCATAAGATGCCAGGGTATTTAGACTGTACAAGACTTGATGCGAGATGTTTATTGAAGGAACTAAAGGCAATGAAAGAGGCAATTCAGGAACAAATAAACATGGTTCCCCATGGACGTATAAGAAGATGAAAAAAAAAGTTGGTTGGGCACTGTAAACATTGACTGGTCAAAATAATTGTCTGGCTATGCCCTGTACCTGATCAGCACCACCTGTCCTATCTTTTAATTAAATTCCATTTCTAACTATTTTCCTGGTTGATAGGTTCTCATTCTGAGCGCATGTGTGTGCACAATGGGAGGTTGTGTTCAGTTTTGGGCCCCTCCCCACAGGAAAGACATTTTGCTGCTGCTGCTGCTTGTCCAAAGGAGAGGAGCAAAGTTGGTGAAGGCTCTGAAGCACAAATCTTATGAGAAGCACCTGAGGAAACTAGGGTTGTTTAGCCTAGAGAAAAGGAGGCCAGAGGGAGACCTTATTGCTCTCTACAGCTACCTGAAAGGAGGTTGTAGTGAGGTGGGTGTTGGTTTCATCTCCCAAGTAACAAGTGATAGGACAGAAGACAATGGCTTCAAGTTGTGTCAGGGGAGGCTTAAACTGGATATTAGAAAATATTAGTTCACTGAAAGAGTCATCAAACATTGGAACAGTCTGCCCAAGGAAGTGGTCAAGTCCCTATCCCTGGAAGTATTTAAAAGGCATGGAGATGTGGTGCGTAGGGACATGGTTTAGTGGGGCACTTGGTAGTGTTAAGATTTATGTTTGGACATAATGACCTTAAAAGTCTTTTCCAACATAAACAATTCTGTGATTCTGTCTGAGTGTAAGAAATGAGACACACAACAAGTCAGAGGATCCACATGTCATGATGCCAGTGGCTGTAGAGACCAGAGTGAGCGTAATCAAGAGCTTGAATATCCAGGTGCCAGCAACTGGAAAGACCAAGAATCAGTGGATGTTATGGGGCAGAGAGTGCCTACACCCAGCTGCTTAAGACATACAACTCTGTTGTTGTTGGCTTTTGGTTGGGCTTTTGTGCAGTGCGTGCATGTCCCCACTAACAGACTTCCATCCTGAACCACCAGAGAAGGATACAGTACCAGACCATTGGTACTGTCTGTGTTCATGCAAGTCTCTATGTGTCTGCCTGTGTCAATCTGTGCATACACGCACGTCTTGTACACCTGTATCTAAGTGCCTGTGCCTACTGGGAATACACGTTTAGCCTTGCTACTGGTTGGACCCAGAGCATGGAGCTGCAGCAGCCTCGCCTCTGCCAGGAGGCTGCTGAATTTAACAAAAACTTTGAGTTTGATGAACAAGTCCCTGCCCCTTCCTTGCACAACCCTCCACATACACGATTTCCCTGTTACAAAAGACCCTAACACAAATATGCCTCTGACCGCTCCTTTCCACACGCTTCAGCTTAGATTACTCTCCTCTGCCCCTACTGAAGTCCCGTGCACCCAAAGCAATGGAAGCACTGGCTGGCTGCCCTCTGCATGGCCGGCCCTGATGAGCTGCAGGTGGCCCATCAGAGCCTGTGTCTAAGGCACTTGGCCAGGCTTCAATGCGGGGAGCTGTGCAAGCAGCTTGGCTCCTTACAGACCTGAGGCGCCCTGCTCTCTCTTCCGCTCCCCAGTACATTTGGGAATACAGCATTCCTTGCTAGCACCTTAGCCAGAAGGCTATGTGCAGACTGCTGGCCAAGAATAACCTCATCGATTAACAAGGTTCTTATTTCAAGTGGTACCTTTTAACAGAATATCTACACAAAGCTCAAACTATGTTCAAGTTGTAAACTATCAGATCTTTCTCTCTCTTACTGCAGCAAAGTACAGCTTCTACAGCTTTCCATAGGCTCAGTGACATAATTCTACTAAGGAAGAACACTATCCAGTCCCTTTGAAATGTTAAGAACTCATAATGTAAATGTGGAAACAAAACTCAAAGCAGAATTTTTTAAAGCCTGTTTTATCTTACAGGATTATACAGCTACTACTTCCCTGTGTAAAAGCCCGAAGTATCTGCACAGTGACTCAGAACATATAAACTGCTAATCCCAGTATTACTATGCTTCCTAAAAGCAAAAAGGAGACTGTTCCCAGTGTTAACAGTTCCAAAAGAGCATCTAACTACAGGAAATCACTTGCGGGAAGTCTACGTATGCAATAGACTGTGCCAAAATTAATCTCTGGTACACCAATATCATCAGCTTTCATAAAGAATGTATGCAGTCCTTTGTACTTGGGTGGTACTAGTACAAATAACATTACTAGTGCATTACTGCAGTTACACTGAGAAAAACAACTGGTTGTTATCTAGAATGCTTACACTGTAAGTATCACAGTATGTCTAGTTTTAATCGACAGTGCATTACACCGTTCTTCTAACTCAATATACAGAGGCCAGTACTGCTGGATGAAAACACAACTCAGGCTTCTTTCTATCTTGGCAGTAACTGACAAATCCCTCTATTTCAAGTTCCAGGACTTACTTTACAAAGTTCTGGACCAGTCGCCAAAAATTCACACTAGGGAAAAGTGTAGGCGGATATTGTTTCAAGGTCCAATATCTCATGACCCATCATAACTCAAAACAAATGCTTCAAACCACTGAAAGTTAATTCCAAAGTCTAATGGTGCAAAACACCCACTACCTTGGAAAGTATCTTCGTTCACTGTAATCACTCCAATCTATTATCCTGTATCCCTACCCAGCTATTCACTCCCACTCTTTAGAATCATGTGCCAAATAGCATTATCACACAGACAACTAGCTTCAAACGTGTTGCATGAGATCTTCCCCTCACCAGATGCTTCAGTACAGACATACTTGGACTACTGCTTGGCTAGGTTTTCCAGCACAAAAACCTATTACCACTCTGGAAATACTAATCTACCCCACATACACTAGCTCTGTGCCTCCAGTACTCCCCAGGTCCCATCTTTTCATAGGCAAGTTTGCTCCTCATGCCTCAACTCTATTACTCCACTTCCTTGTTTATAACAGCTCAAAAATAGCAGTTGACAAATCAAGAGGGCAGACCAACAGCGAGGGGAATGGGGTGGAGGGAAGACTTGAATACGGTTGATGAATACATAATGCATGATTTGCATTAATTTTAGAGCAATTAAAAAATAAGTACCATGAACTACTGCAAGCCTAACCTGGAAGAAAAACCCAGAAGGAAAGCTGCAGTACTATTACCTATTCATTACACCAAATTCAGCAGTTACTGCAGAGTTGTGGAGACACATTTGTAATATGGATGGGTTGTAATATGATCTCTGTAATATGATTCTTTTACCCCTCAATATTTTATTAGCAAAACATCTGTTAACACTTGAGAAATCATAGTAAGCTTCAAGTTGTCACCTCTGCCACAATTTGCTTAGATAGTTCCCCATTACCAAGACAGTGTCCAAACTTTTGGAAGACAGCTCATATACATTCCACATGTTTGGGCCTTTTCACAACATAACAATTTCAAATATTTTAAAATAAACACTTTCCCCTCACCTCTTCAGCAGCCTTCACTGAAGAGCTAGCTACCCAAACTACTTTAAATCAGTCCCAATAAAATTCGAGTTCTTAGGTATATGAATAATACCAGTGCACAGTTAATTGTCACTTGCTTAGAAAATCCTACAGATGATTGTGTGTTCTCCATGTCAGGCTTTTTTCCCCAATCATGAAAGCAAAATGTCTCAACACATCTCATTCCTCCCACCCCAAGTCTACTTCATCTTCAAAGGAAGCTAGCTAGTTTCCCAGACAACTCAAGAACTTCAGTAATTTTCCAGTTAGCAAAAAATGAACACCTTCCACAATCCTAAAGAAATAAATACAAGTGTGTATGTGTTATGTACCTGCACAAGTGGTTATTGGCAGATTAAGGGCTGATTTAAAACAAGTTAAAATGAGCAGAAAACAATCAGGGAACTACAGCTAGTAAGAAAGCATAAGTACAGAGGAGGCAACATTTAAGGTAAATAATGACACCTTATTGATTCTGCCTATGGAGAGAAAGATGACCAAAGAAACTAACACGGAAAAAATAGCCCAAAGCCAAGATTAAATACGAAGGAAGCATATAGGATGCCAGTAATCAAGTAGAAATGTGATTATAATTAATCTTTAATTTGCTATTGAGACACAGAGAAGTATCTGTGCAGCTGAAAGACAGTTAAGCTAGGAAGAAAAAATGAATACAACAAAAACAGCACTGCTAGTAAAAGCAAAGACAGCAAAGACAGCAAACACACCAGAGTTAGAGGAACCAAGATGAAAGCAACAGGTGCTAGATAAGGGATTCAAGCCTATACATAAGCAAGACAATTTTGAAACTACTTTGAAGAAAGAATTGAAAAAAACATGCTATACATGGAAGAGTTTGGTAATAACAGAATTGTAAACATTGTTGCTGAAGAAGGGTTAAGAGCAAACATGGAACAGGCAAAAAGGAAAAGAAGAAAAAAGTTACTTTTTCCAGGCAAATGAAATAAGGTACAAAGTAGACAAAAAATACTAGGCTGGATCAAGTTTGATAAGGAAAAGATAAATAGACAAGAAACACTAGAAAAATATAAGGGTAGAGAAAGAAAAAGAGGAGAGTTAGAAAATAAGTCTGGCTTGGCTTTTATTTTCTTTTTTAAATTAAAGACGTATTGAGAGCACCATGTTAAGCAAATACATAAGACAAATCCAAGAGAGGTTTACTAATCAGTAAGACATAAGAAATACCCCTTTGACTTTGCCGTTTGGCACATTCAGTGAAGCAGAAAAAATAGTTTAGAAGACTAAGAAACAGATTGTAAAGCTAAATAGTGTAACAATACTCAAGTCAAAGAGAAGGCAACACAAAGGATCACAAGAATTTCACGCAAACATCCTACTATCTTAGGCATGTTATCCTTAATATATATATACCCTATGCCCTTAGGAGGGTAGTCAGCCTATTTCACAGCAAAATGTAGCAAAGCCATTGGAGGAAAAGTATGCAAAGGAGGAGAATGCAGAGTATGACTGAAAACGAAAACTATGAAAGACAAGTTTGTAGATGAAAAAGGTAGATAAGGGAAGTTACAGAATCATGAAAATAAAGCTCCCTAAGCTTAAGAAAAAAGTTAACAATAAATCTCACAGGTACAAGCAATGCAAGTAATAAGCACAAACAATCAAATTCTTATTCATGTATAGCTATTAGTTTAACTAGAACAAAATAAATGAGCTAGAATAAAGCATTTATAGCACACTGTCCTAGCTTATTCTCAGTTTGTACGCAGTGGAGCATCACCGTGTGCATTTCTAGCTTTGAGATAATAAGCCCTATGGCCCACTCACGTCAGGAATGAAGAAACAGTACTTAACACAAAACAGGATTAAGAACTTGCCTCTAATATCTGATCATTGTTTGAGGACACACATTGCCCATCCGCAACTTATGCTACACATTATTCTGCTTCTAAATACTCTACTCCAGCAGTCATATCTGTGCATGCTTTGGTTCCTCTTCAGACTCTCCCCTGAGAACTGTATGTCTGGTACTTTAATATACAGCGATCTAGATACGGAATGAACAGAGAATATTGAGACTACAATCAAGATTTTTTCTGAAGCATCCTTACAAAGTCTAAACTTTAGTTTTATCTGAGGACTTCTATTAAGCATTCTGATATACAATATCCCTGACATAGTGCTCTCCAAATTTAACTTTACGCTTGATATAAGTTTTCCTCTTCTTCTTGAAGAGGAGAACATTTGGAACATTTTTAACAGAGCTAAGAGATACATCAAATATTTGCATCACTCATCTTGCTCTTCTTGTGGACAGATGCCTCTTTAGTTTCAGTTCTGCTGATGCTACTTTTAATTACTGTTCTGTAAAACCTGAATAAGCTGCACCAAACAACAGTGTCTGAAGCAGGAAGCTGATCATCAACAACACAGCAAGACTGGCAATACAGAAAGTACTATGAAAGAGCACTAGGTAAATACCATACTTATTTCCTAACTAAACTAAACTGCTCTCCGACACAGGGTTTTCCAGGATTGTTTTCCCCCAGTTCATTAATTCGCTGAAAGAAATATAACCTTACATATGGTCTTTTTTTTCTGAAAACTTGTAAGGATACTATAATTGCTTTTACAAAGGTTAAAATCCAGCCTCCTCAGAGATCTGCTGGAAGTCCTAATCAACATTCTTGATACTGCAACTGTAGTTTTAAACAGAGTTAGGCAGGTACCTCAAGCTCACAAGCAAACGACAAAGGATACCTGAAACTTCTTTGTTCCAGATATGTTGAAAAACAGAAGTCTAAAATGTGATTTAAAAGCAATTCTACATATAAGAATAGAAAGTTCCATTTAATTCAAGTAAAGATAAGAATCAAAAAAGAAGAAAGGCTATAGATGATTCCAAGTAAAAATATATATTTCTCCTTTTTCATTAAAGAAGTGCAACAGCAAGTAGATACTGCTAACTACAGAACTATCACTTTGCTACCCTGAAGTTAAGAGCTAGACACTGGTCAAGAAAACACAGCTTAAGCAGGTTGTGGAATGTCAGAAAAAAGGGAAACTTTAAACACTGTTGAATCTCAACAGCATTCCCATAGCTTCTAAGCTTTCAACTAGAAAAAAAAAAAAAAAGGCTCATGACGCGACACAGTTCGCAATTTTTACACAAATACGAAACATCTCTATATTAATACTCGGATATTAAATATGATTGCAACAGCCACTAGATCTAGAAGAAAAGAAGTCAAAACAGCACGTACTGCTGTCAAATACAGGGTGGAGGGAAGATATTCCCACTTCTACACTGGCTGCAAAACTACTTATGAAAGATGAATCCATCACACATATGGTTGTTTCCTGACCAGTTCACTGCTTGCAAACATGTTCTCACTGAGCAGTAATCTACTGGTAGAACTAGATGCAGGAGAGCATAAACTGAATCAAAACCAGACAAAAAGAGGAAAACTGACCATGAAATCATTAGTTTTGCAGTAGATGAGGCTCAGCATAAAAGAAATTTTTTGAGCTACAAGAACTTAAGCTAAACTTTTAGCTGAGCCTGCCAGGAGACAGAAAGGAAAAATAAAAGGGTGAATATATCTGTTTTCATCTTTCTTCAAGACACAAGACAGGAAGTATGCAGATGTGAAAAGGAGTTGATACAGAAAGAAAAGACAGCCCCTAAAATGGCTGCGAAAAAGTACACCTAACATATATGATACAAAAAAAAAAAAAAAAAGTTGACCCAAATAACTTGCCTCCTCAGAAAGGAGCTACCAGGCTGAACTACATTTTGCTAGCCCATAAAGCTACTATGAAATCAGCTGTCTTGCCAAGTAGTTTATAAAAATATGGAAGATGCAGTAAGTTATGAGATGGTAGAAAACAAGATATGCAAACATATGCAAATTAGAGTTCATATAATATTTGCATTTATGTGCTTTCAGGCTATTAAGTAAAAGAGTATTATCTTATAAAATGAATCAACCATAAATACCAATCACAACAATGAAAGACATGGAGAAAACAACTCCCTACAAAATAATTTACCTTAGACTCCTTCCCTTTCACTCACCCAAGGCCTCTCCAAGGAAAAGCGCAGTTCTTAATTATATTATTAAACAACATTAGGTACCTCTCAGGCTGCTTAGGATCTAACCCACCTAACCTAAATAGAGATAAACTTGGATGCCAAAACTACAAGATCAATGCTATTTCCTTCCTAGAGAGTCAGAACTTGCAACAGCTTAACCAAGGTGCATCTGAAAAGTATGCCAAGATATTTTTATTTATTGCCAACTCACTTTTAATAGAACTTATGCTGATAATAGCCCTCTTGTAACAGAGTAACACACGTATTCCTTAATTGGAAAAACAATATCAGGACAGTATTAGCTGTTTGGTGGGGGTTTTAACTATTAACAGGAAACAAAAAGAAAAGCTAGTATCATCCAAGTCTGCAGGTCTGCAGTGCATTTCTATATCCACAATTGGTCCTTTCATCACAGCTGGTGATACGATTCCAAGAACACTGCTTAACAGTAGTTAGCATAAACTATTAAAAAGCTAAGATACCAGTGATAACCACTGAAAGGAAGAAAACATACCCTCATACTATGAAAACTAATTCTTGCAGAAAAGTTACTACTGTATCTTATTTTACTAGATTCCACAAGAAAGAAAGTAACAGGAAGGTTTACTCCTTTTAAATCAAAAGATTCTATCTTGGGAAGTAGCAAAACTTTGTTTTGTATACATGCAAATATATAACGTGGATCTTCGGGGCATATTCCAGCCACACTTACAAGCAGCCTGTTACAAAATAACATTTGCCAACAGCATAAAGTGGTAGTTTTATATCATACCTTCTGGTAAACTACAGAGCACACGAGGTCTTTAACAGCAGAGAGTGACAGGTCCTGAGCTTCAATCGTGACGGTCTCTCGCGTGAGACCAATCTGCAGGAGGAAGGAGACTCCATGCATAGAGCCCCGGGAGTTGGTGAGGCTCTGAGTACTGAAACTGCCATTGGAGAGTCGACTGGAGAGCCCTGACTGGGGACTTGAAGACAAAGTTGGGGTTTGTGATGCAGCAGCATGACACGTAGGTGGGGAAAACTTCTGCAAGGATGGGGGAGAAGAGTCGTTTGCTGACATCTGACTTGCTTTACTCTGTAGAGATCTCCCTAGTAGTCAAATTCTAAGAAAAACAGGTTGTCAGTTCTTGTTTTGAAATGAAAACAAGGATCATGTAACGTTCCCTTTCTTAGTTCAGTAAAACACTTCTGCCCAGTAAAACTTAGTTTTCCCTTTCATTCTGTGCAAGCCAAGAGTAAAATAACTTCAGATGCAAGTCACTTTAAATTAAAGGTTCTTTTTCCACAGCTACAATCAGCTGATCAAAAGCAGATTGTCTGTCCTTTAGCACCACGTCCGGACAAGAGAGGCTTACATAAAGGCCTCACAGAAATACATCAGCTCTGCTGTTTTATACTTGTCCTTCATTTTTATATATTAAAAAAGATAAAAAGCTGGAAACACAGATGTTAATAAACACTGGCATTAAAAGTATCTTCATTCACCTAATTCCACAGATCATATCTTAAATGCAGACTCATCTTCATGTACACAGTCTTTTAGACTGAAAAAAAAAAGTATATCCTTCATTAACAACAGAAGTTCACGTATGTGATGAATCTATTCCTCCTTCAGAAAGTTGTCTCTGAATTCACAGGACGCAATTAACCTGCAGATCAGTGAAAGTATCCAATTTCATTTTTATAAAATATTTTAGCTCATGAAATGCAGGAGTAGAACATCTGAAGACGCAATCACATCAAACGTAATCTCTAGCTTCACCCAAATTATCTCCAGCATTTTGAAACGTTGCACTCTGCCTGTAGGGGAAAAGGATAAAGTTTTCATTGCATATGAAATGTGTGCCATTGCTATGCAATTTTATTAACCACTCTGCTTTGAAGCAGCACAATTACTAATTTCTTGTACTCAAATATGCTATGTCAGTAACATTTTGTACTTATAATCTGAACTTAAATGTTTTCCCCACTTTATGATACACAAGACAAATCAGACCTAACACTGCCCAATACATTACCTTTGAATTAACAGTAGAGCAGAGCAAATCAATTAATAGTAAAAAGGGTGAGCATACCACAGTTCTGCTCTGTAGGTGTATACCGAGAAGCTGGTGGGTAGGGAAGGATATATATTAAATGCATTGAAATGTCAAAAAAACCCATAACGTCAAAACTCAAAAATCCTCTACGTAGCATGTGCTCAGGATACCACTTTGATACTTTTATTCAAGCCATTGAAGAACATGTTGCACAAAATCTAACTGTAGGAAGACACACATAGCATACAATTGAGCAGTGGTTCCTTTCAAAAAAAAAAATCATATAATGCTCACAGATCTGATTAAAAAAATCTGCTACAGCCTTTTAAAACAAATAATTTCATAAGCATGAGCTCAAAATACTTTTTACAAGATTCTGTGTTACCTGATGTAATATTTCAAGCATTCCATGAGCAACTGAAATGCTCAAAAAGAATCATTTTTAGATTTCCCATGTAAGTTCTGCAACGAAAAAGAAGTGGTTCAAGTACGTAGACACTACCTAGCACTAACAGTTTTTAAAGGCACATAGGTCCATACTAGACACCAAAATCAATAAGCTCATGTATTTTTTCCTCCCCTTACATACAAAAATATAAAAAAATCTCAGAAAAAGTACTACTAAGATTAAATTAAATGAAATTTTAGAAAAGACATGCCACATTTATCACACACAAAATATGCTGTCCTTACTTGAAACAAGGCTGATAGCTGGTAAACCAGTCCAGTTAATACACACTCCTAGTATTCAGCAGTGTAATAACTCAAAACACCATGGCCACTGCATTTTTAAAAGGTAGATAAGGAAAGAAAAATACGTGAATTGCAGCACTGGAAAGAAAATAAGTTCTTGGCTCTGTGATAAAAATTCCTAACACAGGGGCTCCAGAAGAGAGAACAAACTGATACCTTCTGGATTGTCAGCACAGGTATCTACAAACTGCTGCCTTCAAATACTCAAGAGTTGCTGGTCATTTACCAATAACACCTGAAAAGACAACTCCTGTCTTTAAAGAACATACTAAACATGACATAGATGAAGGCCACACAAAGAAAGAATAAGGCCAGCAACAATAACATTTAACCACCTTTCTCAATAAAGCAGTTTTCACGGTGCCTTCAGGCTTTGCTTGAAGATGACTTGTTTTCTACATATTGCTTTTCTCTTCCTCACTTCTCACAGACACCAGAGACAGCAAATACTAAGCCTCAGGGGTGGATCTGAATTAAAATAATGCCTAACCAACATAATAGAAAATATAAAAGCCGTATGATGCAGAAGAATTAAGAGGTCTACTAATCAAGTTTAATTTAGACAATAAAAACACACTACAAAAGCTCATCTACAGCTGACTAATTAGAACACTAATTGTATTTACCAAAGGTACGATGCATATGCATCTACAAAGCTTTTACATACCAAATGTTTTTGCATGAAAGCCTTTGATGAATTTTTTTTCTGCTACTTAGCAGATAAGGATAGCTCTTACTAACAAACTAAGACCATAGAAACTTCTCTCTTTGCAGTCAAGATAAACTAATTCTGAACATCAAGTAAGTGTACACTTAAATTTATGTTCAACCCTAGGATTCAGTATTTACTTGTGTAAAAATCTCCTACACAGAACAGTCTGTGATCTTAAAATGCATCCACTTCCAAATCCCTGCCATGGGCAGGGACACCTCTCACTAGATCAGGTTGCTCAAAGCCTCATCCAATCTGGCCTTGAACACCTCCAGGGATGGGGCAGCCACAGCTTCCCTGGGCAACCTGTGCCAGTGCCTCACCACCCTCACCGCGAAGAATTTCTTCCTAATGTCCAATCTAAGCCTTCCCTTTCCAATTTAAAGCCATTCCCCCTCGTCCTATCACTCCATGCCCTTGTCAGAAGTCTCTCCCCTGCTTTCCTGTAGCCCCTTCACTTCGCTAGGCGGAGGCGCGGGGGCCACGAAGGGATCACCCCACCCCCACCCCTCACTCCCCACCAGCCGCAGGAGGGCTCCCCCTGCCCTTCCCAAACCACGCAGCCCGCGGGCGGCTTCTCCAACACCTCCGTTCGCCCTCCTTTCCCCCACCCCGTCCCCGTTAGATGACACCCGGGCTCGGAGCCCCGCTCCCTGCAAAGCGGCTTCCCTCCCATCCCACCCCGCCGCTTCCCGGTTTTAAATCCCCGCCGGGCGCCCCGAGGCGCCGCTCCCCGAAGCTGATGTGGCCCCGGTACCCCGGGACGAGGCGGAGCTGCCGCCCTGACGCCGCTTTCCTCTCCCTCCCCCCCTCTCCCATCTCCTCACAGCCTCGCCGAGGCGGGGGGGGGGGGGAGGAGGGGGGGGGGGGGGGGGGGGAGGGAAGGGGGTGCGATGTCGCCGCTCCCGCCGGGGCAGGAACTTTCCGATCGCGCTCCCGCCCTTCTCCCTCCCCACCGTGACCCACGGCGGAGCTGCCTCGCGCGCCTCTCACCCGCCGCGCAGCACCGCTCGCTCTTCCAACTCGCTCTCCAACACACACACACACACACACCCCCCACCCCTCCCCTCCCCTTCCCTTCCCTTCCCCAGCCCCGCACACGCCAGCGCCGCCCGGGATGGGCTACGGCACGGGGGGAGGGAGGGAAGGAGGGAGAGCAGGGGAGGCGGGGAGGATGCCGGGAGATGTAGTCTCGCAGCCTCCCTCTCACCCCGGGACGCCGTCAGAGAGCGAACTACAAGCCCCAGCGTGCCCCGCGGGGCGAGGGGCTGGGGGGAGGGAGCGGCGCGAGGCGGGGCGGGGAGGCGCGTGCGCGGCCGCCGCCCCGCAGAGTTTCCGTTAGCTCCCGTGCCCGCGGCGGCCCCTGCCCTGAGGCGGCCCCGGTGTGTGTTTCCCGCCCCCCCCCCACGCTTATTTCGCGCCGAAGCACGAGTTGGAGCCGGGCGCCGTGACCCCGGCTCTCGGCCGGGCCTTCCCCGCCGCAGCACCCGCCGCTCCCCCTTCGCCCCTCCGAGGGGCGTGGGCGGCGGGGAGAGGTCCCCGGGGCCTGGGACGCGGCCCTTCCATCCCCGCGCAGGAAATGCTTGACCGAGTGTGTCACCGCATCGCCCCGGGCTCCGACCTGGCAGCTCCGAAGGGCCGTCGTGCCTGCCGGGCTCCCCGGGGCGGTTCCCCCCGGCGAGTTTGTCGCCGAACGCAGGGGTTGTCCGGGCCCTTTAGGACGTGGGTGTCCCTCTCTGCCACTACGCTACAGCCCCTCCCTCTAAAACTCTGATTCACCCAAGTCCCGTCTTCCTGCTATGCATCAGTGGTGCCGCTCTTGAATCATCACCAAATCTCTGCACGCAAGACACTCGGCAAACACGCACTTCGCAAAAAGTCCCAAATAAAACCGGTCGCGAGGCAAAGCTTGTGTTTGTAAGCTCCCTCTGGACTGAAAGCTCCCTGATAAAAGACAACCTGTAATCTTCCTTCTTGAATTTGGATATAGTTTCTGTACTAGTCTTAAAATAATATCCACAACTGTAAGAAGCTGGTGAAGTTTAAATTATATGCCAGACTGAAAACACTCGGAAAAGAGAAACTGCCAACAGAAATTCAAAGGCTTCTCAGCTCAGCGAGACACAGATGGAGAAGCAGATTAGTGCTTTGTCATTTATAGTGCTGCTTGTAACGTACGTTTCTCATTTCCTTCATCTTACACTCCTGAGGCCTGGCCTAAAACTCACTGAAGCCGAGTGGAGTCTTTCCGCTTGTTTCACCCTGTTTTGCATCAAACCTTTACACTGTGCAGGTGATAAAGAGTGTAACCCGGTCTGTATTCTGCCTGGAGCCACCTTATTTGATAAATAATTAGCCTGCAGCTTCTTGTTGAAATCTGGAACCACTTTAAACTAAAAACTGTAGCACTTAACGATTGATTCTGCTTTTAACTGGTTTCGAATGCTAAAAAACACCCTGGGACTTTTAATGAAGGTTATTCCATGAATAGAGGATGTTCTTGCCAAAGCTCTGTACCAGATAACTGAGCAATGTTCGTTTCCTTCTTCCTCTGAAGCAGGACTCTCACACGCCACCACTGTAAACATAGACCTTGCCTCCATAAACATGATTTTTGATGTTTCACACAGCAAGGAGTTATACTCTAGAGTATTTAATGTGCAGCAAGCTTCTCACATTCTGAGTAACAGCCCTAAAAATAGCTGTTAATGGACAATACCAGATGGATATTAGGTATTACCACCGTCACTGGGCAGCGATTATACTTCATAAAGAAGCTCAGCTTTATACCATCCAATACAGTTGGTGCCATTTAATTTCTGGCCTAAGCCATAATAGCTGCTTTTTCATAAATTAGAACAGAAGATGGATTAGTTAAAATCAGTTTATTACAGAACACAGGACAGCATCAGCCAAAAGAAAGCAATCTGCTGTAAGTATTTCTGTGGCAGTACTTTCCACTCAACAAATACTCCTGGAGCATCCAAAAACTGTTCTGTTTCTAAAGACCTTTGAGTAAAGAACATCTGAAAGCAGCTCTGCATTTCAGCATCCATGAACAGAGCAGCACGTGGGTCTGTGGACATGCAAAATTGACCTTGTGTGACTCTCTGGCACTGGATCATGACAGCATTCGCCCTCTCAGCACCAAGTGACAGGGCAAGCATTCCCAATTGTTATTTTTGTGACCGCTATCATTAGTGATTGCCTGTGGATCTCATAAAGATTTTTCGTCTTTTATCTGAGAATACATAATTCCCTCAGATGGTTAGCTTGTTTTCACAGCTAAGAGCTTTCCCTGCTGAAGTCCTCCTCCTTCTCTGATTTGGCAGTATCCAGAGCTTTGTGATAAGCTGTGTTCATAGGCTTCACTGGGAAAACCGTGTCAGAAACCTAAAGATAGATGGGACTCTGTTAAAGCCAACTATAGGTATGGAAGTGCATAACGCTAGCAAGCATGTGATATTTGGTTATGCAACATAACTCAAGAAGTTTCATCTACATGAAAAACATCCACGATGCAATTCTGATGACCAAGGAATGTGGAATCTTTAGGAAAAGTTTCAGCTGATCAGGGGATTTCACCTTAGGTGCTGTATTTAAATGGTGAAAATCTGTTGCCAGCGTAGCTGCAGGTCCTTTCGGGCAAATGCTGCTTCACGGCAGTCAATCAGAATAAACATTGTTTTGACATCATATACATCACAGTGAGTAGAGCGAGTCCAGAGAAAAGCAACGGAGCTGGTGAAGGGGCTGGAGAACAGGCCCTGTGAGGAGCATCTGAGAGAGCTGGGGGTGTTTAGCCTAGAGAAGAGGAGGCTGAGAGGAGACCTCATTACTCTCTACAAGTACCTGAAAGGAGGTTGTAGAGAGGAGGGAGCTGGCCTCTTCTCCCAAGTGACAGGGGACAGGACAAGAGGGAATGGCCTCAAGCTCCTCCAGGGGAGATTTTGGCTAGAGATTAGGAGGAAGTTTTTCACGGAAAGGGTCATTGGGCATTGGAATAGGCTGCCCAGGGAGGTGGTTGATTCACCTTCCCTGGAGGTGTTTAAGGCATGGGTAGATGAGGTCCTGAGGAACATGGTTTAGTGTTTGATAGGAATGGTTGGACTTGATGATCCAGTGGGTCTCTTCCAACCTGGTTGTTCTATGATTCTATGATTCTATGAAGCCAGCTGCACTTCACAAATTACTCTCTTTTACAGCTGAAAGATACCAGAGAACAGGGCTTTTATTGAAAAAGGCTTTTTTTAATAAAAAAAAAAATTAGTTTCACTCCATACAGATCACTACATTTGGAACACCTATTTTATAACTCTAAAATTAATGGGTAGTATTTGGATATTTTATGTCTGAAAATGGAAACATAATATGTTCATTTCTATTAATCAGTCTGGTGTATGGATTATTCTGGTATCATCTAGCTGGGTTCCTGGGAGACTGGTGCATTTTTTCTGAGAAATTCCATAAGCATGTACTGCCATGATTATTTTTCACTGCTTTTGACACTGGTCTTGCATAGCAAAAGCAAAATCCAAAAGGATTGGCAAGATCTGCAAGAAACATGTACAAAAAGAGGAACTAATATCTCTACAGACAAAATGTCAAAATGCTTTTCTTTTCATGGTTTCCTTTCTCCCCACCTCCCCATAAGAGAACTGAAAAAGAGTTAGGAGTTCAGGTTTGGTTTGGATAAAATCCTGAAGTATGGATGTGTCTCTGAATTACCTCATCGTCTCGGTTTGAGCCCTTAGCTGAACTTTGTCCTAAAATCCACCTCTAACAAAACAGTGAAAAATTTAGTGTAGGCTTAAAAAACATGGAATAAAAATTTACCTTGGTATAAATCCACTGAAAACAAAATAGATATTTACATTATTTATTATATGTAACTGACCCTTTGGAGTTCACTTACCCCCCACTGGTTTAAAGAATGATCTCACAGATCTTTGTGCCTACTGAGTGGGGAACCTCATTCATACCGTATAATACCACTGTACCGACTCTGAAATAGACATAAAGTTATTCCCCTAAAAAATAAGTGTTTAGGGCCAACCTCTTATAAAAATTAGCCTGTGAATACATTAGCCCATGGAAACAGAATCTCTTAAACCTGAATCACCAAGCACGATACTTCCACAGGCTGATAAAGGCTGTGTTCCAAAACCCACAGAGATCAGCCATGGACAAGTCAACCAGGATGAATGGCAGCTCAAGATCCTAGAACGCATGTGAGCACCGGGCACCTGCAGACCCATCTACATCTTCATGAACATCAGCAACACCACACTTTCCCCCGGGCTGCAAGAACTGCCTACAGATTTTTGAGTATCATAGAATCATAGAATCACCAGGCTGGAAGAGACCCACTGGATCATCAAGTCCAACCATTCCTATCAAACACCAAACCACGCCTCTCAGCACCACATCTACCTGTGCCTTAAACACCTCCAGGGAAGGTGACTCAACCAGCTCCCTGGGCAGCCTGTTCCAGTGCCCAATGACCCTTTATGTGAATTTTTTTTCCTAACATACAGCCTAAACCTCCCCTGGTGGAGCTTGAGGCCATTCCCTCTCATCCTGTCACTTGGGAGAAAATGCCAGGTCTCTCCTCTCCACAACCCCCTTTAAGGTAGTTGTACAGAGCAATGAGGTCTCCACTCGGCCCAGGTTGCAAAACACTGGAAATCTCAGCCTGAGTAATGTTGACTGCTGGCAAATCAGCCACAGCTCAGGTACTAAACTGCCTCATATTAGGTGGCTGTAAAGCACACCAAACCACACTTAATGTTCACTCCCAACCATGGGCCTACCAGCCGGGAGAGCTGAGCATCAAACTTGTATTTGAACCAGTGGAAGGCACAAGAGTCTCCTGTCTTGAGAAAATAGGCGTGTGTGACGTCTGCAGCATCTCACGTCACATTTTTGCGGAGTTAATAATGAAGGTAATGCCAGAGCACGCAGCCTCAGCTCCCGAGGGGCGTTTCGAGCTCTAATGCTTACACGCTGCAGTGCCAGCACAAGGAAAAGCCTTTGACAGTGCTGCCTCTAACATCCATCCTTGGAGACTTCAGTAGATGGCACTGTCACACCAGCTGAGTTACAGGAAAGGAACGATGTACAGATTATATTTTCACAGATAATGTATGGTTTTCTTCAAATAATCTACCTTTTTTCCCCCTCTAGATTATATGTGGTTACATCTATTTGATTTTTCAGGGTAATAAACCATGTAAAATGTATAAAATAAAGGAATGGACCACTAAGCAATTTATTGACATTTCTTTTCACTTTGGTAGTATGGAGTAGAACTGAGTAACGTGATTTTCCTTTATAAATCCCTGGTAAAAGCTTTGATTAATATCATCACCTTTGATTGATTTATTTTTAACTTTGTAATTTTGTGTTAATTTTACATAATTCTCTTTTCAGCTGTTATCCACTCTGTTTTCTGTTGCATTTCAATAGATTCCTTTTTTTTTTTCCTTTTCAGTCTTCTTTATAATAGTAGACATAGAACTTCCTGGGGTGTTTATGAGTGGAGAGTGAGGGGAATCTCCCTTCCAGATTTTGAAAGTAACACCTTTAAAAATTACTGTTCATTCTCTCTACACATCTGGTCCAGGACTTACATTTCTATCTGTGTTTCCCATGTAGGCAAGACCAACACTGCCCTAAAATGAATTTATGTTTGCCAAACTCTTAATCTATCAGCATTGTAGCCCTTGCTGGGACCACAATCCCTTAGGGGGAAACAGTTTTAGCTAATCCTGAATCAAACTTATATTCTTGGCAAATTTCTCCTCTAGCTATTGTTGGACTTGGGGTTTTTTTTTTTCTGCTAAATTGCATGAGAACCCTTGCACATCAGCCAAAAATTTTGTCCAGCAGCTGGATTACGTAGTCAACAACAGGAAATTTGGTGAAGGGGCAAAAGATTTTTGTTCTGTTGGGTAGTCCTGTCGGGATCACTATCATCTTGGTAGGTGGATATAGACTAATTCCCCATGACTTGATCTCTGCTGACATGGGGCTTTTGCCTAGGAATCTGTGAATCATGCGTATTTTTCTTGGTAATCAGATGGTTGCCCTACTCTCACTATTCACCAGTGGCTTGGCTTTGCATTTGGAACAATTTCCTAACAAAATGTCCCGACTTCCATGAGGGGAGAGAAACAAAAACCAACAACAAAAAAACAACCAAAAAACATTGCTTTAAATTAACTCTTCATTTCCCAGTACAAAAAAAACTTGGAGACAGACACATTCCGAGTATCAGCTAGACGGATAATGGATCTGCAGTAATGTTATCACCACCAGGGACCCCCCCACTGTGTGCTGGGGAGCAGATCCACCAGGTTTTCTAGGAAATCTGTGGAATCTGAGTCAAGAACCTGCAAGTCAACAAATTGCTCCCTTTTTGTAATATTACTTTCGCAGACACTTTGAATACTTGCAAAGCTGTTTCCCAGGATGCAGCTTTGCAGTACGAGGCTGAAGAGCAGTGCGGTGTTTCTCCTGCTCCCTCCCTCCTTTCTTTTGTGGTTTTTTTTTTTTTTTAATTATTATTTCAATTTGTTTTAGCATTAAGACTGAACTTCAAGAATAATGTAAAAATTGGAGACTTTGAACAGACCGTCTGTGATGCAGAAGTCAGATGCTTTCTACACCACCGCAGAGCAAGGATGGTGATATCAGATGACCTAAAGAAGGACTTGTATGCTCAGAAGCTTATCTGTTTCCTCTAGTAATTTTAATTGGTCTGTTCCAAAACATCGCCTCGGCACGGACTTTTCTTCATGGGTAATAAATGGTATGATAGAATTTAAAACGCCTGAAGACAGGACTGACATTTTAGGAGGAACCGTCATCTTAAGCCTAAAAAAAGAGAACATAGGAAGAGCTTATAAAATAATAAAGGAATAATAAATTCACAATTCCTTAGGTCTTTGCCCTTCAGGGATGGCGAGAGCCCCATCCCAGCGGGCCTGGAGCATCCCGTCCGCTCTCGGCGGTCACACGGTCCCTCGGTTCATTTCGAAGCCGCCCCTAGAAACACAAAACGAGTTTTCCTCGTGGAAAACCGCCGGCTGCGGCGTTCCTCCGGGCGAAGGATAACCCCGCTCCTCGCCGGCGCCTCCGGGGGAGGCGGGACGGGGTGGGGGCAGAGCCCTCCTGCTGCCGGCACGGGGATCGCTCCCGGGGGGAGAGGAGCCGGGAGGGGCGGGCAGGGCTGCCCCTTCGCCGCCGCCGGCCCCGGGGCTCGACCGGCCGAGGGGAGAGCGGAGGGATGGCGGTGCGGCTGCTCGGGGCGCTCTGCCTCTGCTTCCACCTGGGGCTCGCGGGGCTCCCGGCGGCAGGATGGACCCTGGAGAAGGTGAGTGGCGCGACCGAGGGTCCCCGAGCCTCTCCGCTTCCTTGGGGCGCGTCTGTGTGTGTCTCTCTACGTGTCTGTCTCTCTCTGTCTGTGTGTATCAGCGTCTCTGTGTGTGTGCGCCTCTCTCTCTGTGCCTATCTCTCTCTCTGTGCATCTGTCTCTCTGTGTCTGTCTCTCCATCTCTGTGTGTCTGTCTGTGTCTGTGTGTCCATCTCTGTGTGTCCGTCTCTATGTGTCCGTCTCTGTGTGTCTCTGTGTCTGTGTCTCTCTGTGTCTGTCTCTCCTTCTGCGTGTCTGTCTGTGTCTGTGTGTCCGTCTCTGCGTCTGTGTCTCTCTGTGTCTGTCTCTCTGTGTCTGTTTCTCCCTCTCTGTGTCTGTGTGTCCGTCTCTGTGTGTGTCTCTGTGTGTCTCTGTGTCTGTGTCTCTGTGTCTGTCTCTCTGTCTCTGTGTCTGTCTCTCTATCTCTGTGTCTGACTCTCTGTCTGTCTCTCTGTGTGTGTATCTCTGTCTCTGTCTTTGTGTGTCTGTCTCTGTGTGTCTCTCTGTGCATCTGTCTGCGTGTGTCTGTCTCTGTGTGTCTCTCTGTGTATCTGTCTGCGTGTCTCTGTGTCTCTGTCTCTCTGTGTCTGTCTGTGCATCCGTCTCTGTGTCTATCTCGGTGTCTGTCTCTGTCTCTGTGTCTGTCTCTCTGTGGCTGTGTCTGTCTCTCTCTCTCTCCGTGTCTGTCTCTGTATCTGTCTCTCTGTGTCTATATCTCTGTCTGTCTTTGTGTGTCTGTCTCTGTGTATCTCTCTGTGTATCTGTCTGCGTGTCTCTGTGTGTCTCTGTGTCTTTCTGTGTCTCTGTGTCTCTCTGTGTGTGTCTCTGCCTCTGTGTGTGTGTCTCTCTCTGTGTCTCTGCCTCTATGTGTGTGTCTCTCTCTGTGTCTCTCTGCCTCTCTGTATCTCTCTGCTTCTTTGCGTCTCGTGTCTCTCTGTGTGTCTTTCTCCCTCTCTCTCTTTCTCCCTCTCTGTGTCTCTGTCTCCCTCTCTGTGTCTCTGTCTCAGTGTCTGTCGGTGTATGTGGCACCTCCCCGGGTCACAGAGCTCCGCAGCTGCTTCCCGCCCGCCGGGTTTCCCTCATCCCGGAGCGGGGGGGATAACATGGCTTCCTCCCATCCCACCTAATGGCTGCAGGGAACAAACCTTTTCGCGGGTTTGGAACCTCGCTGGTGGCTTTCACGCCGCCTGGGAACCGGCACCTACAGCTTTCTGCTTTGTCAAAGGCACGTAGGGCATTTAGGAGGAAACCCAAACAAGACGAGAGGGATCAACAGCCAGAATAATAATCCGTGTAATATTCTATTATACTCCAATTTTCAACGTGATTATGGTAGACAGTGGCTTAGTTTAAGAAAACAAATAGCTCTTCCTGCAGTGATGTGCATTTATGTAGGAAAAACAAGGAGGGATGGTGTTGATAATTACTGTGTCATTGCTTGGAAAGTGTTTAACATTTCAGTGTCATAGAATCGTACTATATTGGTTTTAATTAAGTGTTGTGTTAACTAACGAGGAAGATAACAATTAAATGGTGATAAGCAGTAAACCCCTGATTTCTCAGTGCAACAGCTCTTAGTGGTTGATCGTGAAACACTAACATAGTTTGTTCATGGAGAAGTAAACCACATGGAACACGGGAGAGCATGCAACTGAAATTATATTCAGGAATTATATATAGTTCAGGAATTTCCAAAGGGGAAAATATACTTCTAGGGCCTATTCCCAGGTGTTTGCAGAAGAGCCGAACACAAAGTTCAGCCAAAACTGACTGAACTCCACTAATCCTGTGCACCATTCTCTTTACCAGTAGATCAGAGCCCAGGACAAACGGACAAAATTAAGCTTCCCTCATGTATTTACACTCACTTCCCCTTAGTTACTCCCTTTCTCCTGGATTTTATTCACTCCAAGTTCAAATAAATGTTGATTTGATTGGGTTTTTTTTTTGTTTTAAAAAGAGAAACTTTGTCTTTCTGTTCTATTAATGGTATTGTACTATAGCTCATATATAGACTACATACCTGTAACATAATACATCTGTAGTATGCATAATACGTGTATATGTAAATATGAAATATATGTATAGGAGTACATGAGGCTAAATCTTTAGTCACAGTAGTCAACACAAGCTTGTAGCTCAGTGCTCCTTTTTCCAGCCCTCTTGAGCCACACCAACACATTCTTTACCTCATTTCATTCCAGCTAGCCAGTCTACTTGCCAATTACATAATTAGTGTCATCTAACCACACACAGAACCATAGCATCTGAACTCCTCTGCCCCTGCAAACGCTAACCAAGAACCACTTCCTCTTTCTCATCAAATTCTTGTCCCTTGACAACCTTTTCTCCTTCTCCCCAGAGAGATGTAAGCCAGAAGTTGAAAGCCTTAACAGTGTACAGATCTTCCCCTCCTCTCACTGAGGAGGAGGAATCAGGTCTTAGAAGCTAACTTCCATTGCCTCTGAGCCCAGTATACCAAAATCAGCAGGATAAGTATGGGATTCTGTAGAAGCTGAAGTCTTGCAGTTTTATGCAGCTTAGTACAGAAGATTTAATGATCACCCAGGCATAAATTGCTCTGCCTCCTTGCTGTGGCCATGGAGGAAATAAGGATTGACCAGCACTTTAAGGGAAAAGAATCACCTACAGGTCTCATTCTGCTTCTCTTTTATTTAATGACCAATTTTTTAGTTCCCTCCACTTCCAAAATTTGAAGCTAGCTCCATTATTAGAAATGGGAATTTATTGCTCTCTTCTGAAGTGCTTACATGCATTTGTACTTTAATAATAATGTTTCTTTGCAAAGTGATTCAGTGATCCCAATTACTAGGCATGCTTTATGTTTAGAAGCAAGATAATTCTGCATTCTAGGTTTTTTTTTCACCTGTTGAATAGAAGGTGTATTTTTTAACTGCCTTAATTAAATTGTCCTCCTTCGTACTTATTAACAACACCTCTTTTAACAATGTTCATCAGTCAGGATTATTAATATAACAGGTCATTATATAGGATTGCAGGAGATCTCAGGGTCACTACACTCTCTGGCCAGGTGATGAGTTTCAGCAGTAATTTCAGATAAATGTAAAATGATGCACACAAGTGAGTGGGAAAGGCAGGGGAATGATTATGCTTTTGTTAATGTATATTGAGTTAGACTGAATATATCTCTGAAAATGTCTGTTTAATGCAGGAGACCAAAAGCAAGTCAGCAAGCCAATGGCATCTTGACTTGAATCAGAAACAGTGTGACCAGCAGTTCCAGGGAGGTTATTCTCCCTCTGTACTCGGCACTGGTGAGACTACTCATTGAATCCTGTGTTCAGTTCTGGGCCCCTTGCTACAAGAAGGATGTTGAGGCTCTGGAGTGAGTCCAGAGAAGAGCAACAAAGCTAGTGAAGGGGCTGGAGAACAGGCCCTATGAGACACGGCTGAGAGAGATGGGGTTGTTTAGCCTTGAGAAGAGGAGGCTGAGGAGACCTTATTGCTGTCTACAACTACCTGAAAGGAGGTTGTGGAGAGGAAGGAGCTAGTCTCTTCACCCAAGTGACAGGGGACAGGACAAGAGGAAATGGTCTCAAGCTCCACCAGAAGAGGTTTACGCTAGACATTAGGAAAAAGTTTTTCACAGAAAGGGTCATTGGGCACTGGAATAGGCTGCCTAGGGAGGTGGTCGAGTCACCATCCCTGGAGATGTTTAAGGTATGGGTGGACAAGGTGCTAAGGGGCATGGTTTAGTGTTTGATAGGAATGGTTGGACTCGATGATCTGGTGGGTCTCTTCCAACCTTGTTATTCTATGATTCTATTAAACAGTTTGAAGAAAGAAAAAGAATTAAATAGAAATACCATTATCCTACACTAGAAGCTGTAATGCACTTATGTTCCAGTTTCCCTTCCTTTTCTCAGCTCAGAAAGGATGAGGTAGATGGGTTACACTGAAGGACAGCAAGTCTGATCAATCACTTAAAGCAATTCCAGTCAAAGAATAAACAAATAGATGAGAATTTTCCAGTAGGCGAAAGAGAGGAGTAGAGGGAAGTCCCTACAATAGAAATAAGGAATTGATCTCATAGGACCATTCTATGACAGCACCTAAAATAGGAATTTATAAAAACAGGAGTGACTCAGGAAGTTCCTGAGGAGACAATTGGCAGAGACTGGATAGGTTGAAATCAGGTGCCCAAAGGGGCATTTGAGATGTCCTTGGGAATCCCACCTGGCATTCATCTATCACTCCAGAACAGTACAAGGCACTTCACAGACATGTATTTGCCAGCCCCACGAGAATGTCTCAAGTAATCTGGGTCACCTGAAACTAAAGATCACACTTAGGCAGCAGCAAAGAAGCCACTTGGGAGGTAGCTAGCATTGCTAGTGGTTGTCACAGGAGATAAGCTGCCAAATCTGAGGTTAACCCATGTGTCATAAAGCTGATGTACAACCCATCTAGCCCCAAAGGAGCTGCACCACGCTGTGTAGCCACACCATCATCATCACTGTGAGGAGAGGCCACAATGCCACCACCTCGCTCTTTTCTGGGACGCAGCTGGCTTATGCATTTATTTGCAGTACCGCACCCCTTAACACAAACACAGCATAAAGCTAAATATTATTACTACTAAAAACAAAGCTTCTGGTACTTATTTCAATGGAAACCTCACTTGATGGTGTCTTGGCTGCAGACATGGCAGTATGCATGTAGAATTAAGAAATTAGATATTAGAAAAAAATCATTGGTTGAGTTTTTGCAGCTGGTAGGTAAAAATTTCTCTTATGTTTTTAATGCTAGTATAATTTGCATGGAAGTTAAAGATACAGAAGACATAGAACCTAAAAATGTCAATCATTTTTGAGGAAAAGCACTTTTTAGAATTTACTTCTTGTTGTCAGTAAATCAACGTAGCACAACAGATCACATTTACTGTAATTCTGAAGAAAACTGGTTAAAAGGGTCTAGTAATAGTTACATCAGTCTTCCCTTTTTTCTCTGTTCTACAGTATTCTCACCAACCAAGAATTTTATCTGCTGAGGCTATTCAGAAAGTTGCAGCAAACACAGATGTTACTGAAATGTGGGAGAATGATTTGCGCCCTATCCTGATAGAAAGATACCCCGGATCACCAGGAAATTATATTGTACGACAGGTAAGACAACATTTCCTGAAAACCTTTAAGGATATCAATTGTTTATATTCTGGTAGCACTTTTTGTGACCACTAAAGGGCCAGACACATTCCTTTCATTCAGCAGGATGAACCCTATCATTGTTTAAGTCTAGACTGCCTAGAGCCCACATGACACAGCTTGCACTTTAGCTGACATTTCCCAAGGCTGCCTAGTGTGATTAAAAAAAATATAAATCTGGTTTTGAATGTATGTTTTTAATTAAAAAGGTTGCCTCCGGTTTGGTACCCAAAGTACAACACAACCATTGTCCTTCCCCTCATATGAGCAGGTTTTTGGTCACTGGTTCAACCGCCCTAGGACTATGAAATAAATTACACTCCCCTGCCCTTTTTCTGGAGATATCCTGTGCTGTTACACTCCCCTCAGATGGTTGTATCAACACAAAAAGGGATCAGAGGGGCCCAAACAAGCAGGCAGATGAAACAGTCAACATGTTGAAGTGCAGTGCTATTCCAAGTCCCACACTGTCTCTCCGCTGCCCCAGGTACAACACTGGGCTACCACATCCAGATTGCACCTGACCCCAAGACAGTAAAAGCTCCAGCCTGTTGTGTTTGAGCCACAAGAAGTTACCCCATGACGGGGTTGCTGCCCAGTCAGCAGTTCTGCTCTGCATTCACGCTGTGAGCATCTTTAGAACTGTGTGCCATGCTGACTCTGGATTACATTACCCAAGTGAGAGAGTACAGCTGGGTTTATTAGAAGACATGCACAACATCTCAGTAGCCTTTATCTACCTTTTAGGCAGTGACTCAACAGCTAAAAGATAGCTTCAACTACAATAAGTTTATTTGGCACTCTGCAATTGGTAGACTGGAAAAATGCAGCTCTTTTATGTTTTGTGTGAATGTGCATGTGCATGTGTGTCTCTGTAGACTTAATTTTGAGGTTTCTTTAGTGATACCCTAGAAGGCAGCCAAATGAAAGGGGAAAAAGTAAAAAAAAAAAAAAAAACAAACCCAACCCAAAAATACCCTGCCAAGCCTAGGCTAGATAAGCCCAAATCACATTCGAAATAGGATCATTCTGTTACCAGGTAATAGCATTTATTAAAGTAGACCTCCTCCAAAGTTAAAAAAGAAGAGTCCTCCACTGTCAAAGCACAATGGAGTTTGAAAGGGATGACATTTCTTTGTTAAGACACATAAAAAGCATCATACTCCCTTAAGAAGGCTAGTGCCAGTCACAGCTAGTGCACACTGAGAACTACATCCAGGCCTGTATATTCCCCTTAATCCATAACAAACATCCTTTGCACTGCCTACAGATAGTGGATAGATCATACAACACCACAAAAGCTTTCAGAGGATGACGACAAACAAAATGGAAGTTTGTCCTAGCACTAAAATTTATGGCAGTATTCCCACTGACTTCACTAAGTGCAGAACAAGTCTTCAAAGCCTATTTTCTTTTTTCCCCTTAGAGGCTTTTCCAAATGTTTATTTAAAGAGAGAGGGGTCTGCCTTGAAGAAGCACTCTAGGGACCCATAAAAATAAGTTGCTCAACAGAGATGACTCTCTTGGAAGAGTTAGCCAGAACTCTGTACTAAGTAAAACTGGGGCTGTTAGAGGTATTCTTATCAGGTAGAAAGATATCTAAAATGATTCACTGTCTTAGTTTTTATCTTTACATGAGCTACACTTAACAGTATTTCATTTTTAGAACACTGTTCTGAAATGTTTAGTTCTTTAATTTTCAGGAATCAGACTGTCTCTTATAGCTGTGTAGTTAACTTGTGTTACTCAAAAGGCAGACTTATCACAGAAGCTAAAAGAACGAAGAAAGAGACCCCAAAACAAAAGGGCAAACAAACCACACAACAAATGAACAACCAAACAAAAACTCAGCATTTTCTTAATACTGCTGTGGCAACTGTGTGCAACAACTGTCAAAATGGCCACACCAAGTTCTCTGCAGCCAGTTCTGACATTTAATTTAAGGGCACAACTGGGTTTAGATTTGATGAGGTAGACATTAAATCTGTCCTGGTTACACCTGAAAAAACACTGGCCTGGAAACTTCAGAGATCAAGATGTTAATGTGTCATATTAATGGGAAATCATTCGAAGCACCTTTGGAGTCCAAAGACAAGAGACAAAAGGGAGAAGTTAAAAGAAATTGAGCCAGCCAAAGGCTAAGGTAGCAAAAATGTTGCTTATTTTATATAGTGACATTCCATATTTTCCTATAAAATATATCTTCTAAAAATACCACAAACTTACAGAAATAAGCTGTCAAAAGTGCCACTTTTGACAATTGAAACAAATGACAGTTTATCTACATTTTTCTGAAGGAAGCAATATTAATCTGGTATTTTTAATTGCAGCATATTAAGCACCGTCTTCAAGGATTACAGGCTGGTTGGGAAATTGAAGAAGATACATTTCAAAGATACACGCCATACGGATATCAAACATTTACAAATATTATCAGCACTCTCAATCCCTCTGCAAAACGCCAGCTGGTACTTGCTTGCCACTATGACTCAAAATTCTTTGGACAACAGTGGCAGGATAGAGTGTTTCTAGGAGCAACTGATTCAGCCGTGCCTTGTGCTATGATGTTGGAATTGGCACGTGCCCTGGATAACAAGCTTCAGTTAATCAAGGTAATTTGCTTGTTTCATTTGTTTCTGCAACAGCAATAGGTCTTAGGACACTTCCACATTCTCTCTCATGGCCTGTGTGCCTGATTCGCTGACTGCTGTGCCTCTTGTAAAACTCCCACTGACTTCAAGAAGAACAGAACAGAGATCTGTATCTACTACTCTAGTACATTATCACAATTAAACTTCTTACACAAAGGGTGGTTATCTAAAAATTAGCTAATAAATATAGACTGTATAAAAATAACAATTTATGTATGAATAATATAGTTTTCATAGACTTTTTGAGATAAGTTTTGTTTTATTGCTTCCTGAATCTTGCATTTTTTACATCGTTTAGTTGTATTCTGTTTTGGTAGATAGATGAAGCAATTACCATGCTGGAGAGATACGCTCATATCCCACCATCCTATAACAGTTTCTAGCTTTTCTTCTTGCTTTCCTTTACCAAACTGAATAGTTTATTTATGGGACAAGCATGGCCGAGTACAGGAAGACAGTCGAGTAATAATATACTACCTGTTTGTGTTACCTACGCTATGAAAATCTGTTTCAAAGTGCTGCCATTGTTAGGCAGAAATATCTGTTGACCCTACAAATTTGTGGGATTACAAATTTGAAGGATTACAGATTCATGAGTGCCATCTACTGGTTCAGTAATTACTACTTACAGAAGAATACTTCTATGGTAACAGAGCTTTCACAGGGAGAGGTCTCTCAAATGCTTTACAAAATGTCAGTAATACTCTCAGATACTATGATTACTTGTCAGTGGTTGTTTCCAGAAACTGATTTGGTTCCTTTTGGCATTAGAATATTTAAGAACTAGAAAATTAAGAATATGCCAATGTTTTTTTCATCACAAAGCACTCCTGTAATACATATGCTTTCAATTAGAAGCTTCATTTAATATAAATTTGCCTGATGGTTATTTGTGGAAACCACACACCAACTTAAAGAGTGGAATTTTTTTCAAGCAATGCATCATTACTTGATTAAATTGATTTTATCATGTAAGCAGTTGACAAAAAATCAATTTTATTACTTTGCACAGGCTACCATTTGTACAGCCTGTTAACAATATATACTTTGGATCCATCTGCTTAATACATTAGCTACGACCCTTTTGCTCTGGTCATAGCAGCATAACAGACTTTGTTAGGTTTTTAGCCAAATCTATTTATACTTTGACTTGAAGCTGTGATTTTTATCTTGATATTTCTCCCATTATATAGAGTAAGTTTAAGTTAAAGGGCAAGTATATCTCTCCATTTTATTCAGACTTGAGAATATGTTGAACAGTATTAATACAAATACTACTTTATAAAATTCAAATGGCATTAATAGGTTCCTCCAGAATGTAAGCAAAATGACTGCTATCCAAAGAGCTGTCCTGTGCAAAGGACAAAGGGCAGCCAGCATTGCCATTAGAGAAATCCATATATCCCTGTGAGCATAATCAATATCATCTTGCCTGCGTGAGCGACATTTTATAGAAGTTTTCCATTGCTGTTTATATTGGATCAGCTCTAGCCAGTTGGGAGTTGTAGGCCATACAGGACATGACTGTTGCCAGTGACTCCACCTTTTTAACCACAGCATGCAATTTCACTTGAGGTAGCATAAATTCGTAGAGGGATTAAAATATTTATAGCAACTGCCAAGGCTACAGTTCCCGATAAATTCATAGAGGGTTTAAAATATTTATAGCAACTGCCGAGAATACAGTTCCCAATACTGTTTATATAGGAGAACTGAACTGGGTTTAGCTATGTTGTAGGTTATTAGGAAACTTTGCCGGTGCAAACATGGATTCAGTTAGCAAACAGAGAGAAAACAGGCTCCTTCTATGCCAGGAAGATATTTCACACAGATGCCTTCTCTGTGAGCTTAAATACATTAACTATATATATTCTTGGTTGTTACTGCTGTGATACTTTTGGTTGTTAAAAGGGAAGCACGTATCTGCTCCACCCCGTGCTTTGGTTTTAGGGGTAAAGTTGCCTGGGTGGTCCAAGTCCCCCTGAAGGAAAAGAAATGGTCATTCTTCTCATGACTGACTGCTCTTTGTCCCTCAAAGAACCATCAGCTTCACAAAGAAACTCACCTCCACAGAAGCACAACTGTCACAGAAATACTACTCTTTTGTTGTGCTACCAAGGAATAAGATTAGTACTTACATCTGGTGTTGTTACTGACGTGTCTCCTCTTTATTTGAGGTGATGTTCTTGCTACCTGGTTTTGCAGATGTGTCTCAGCGTACTCAGCTCATGTCCAATAAAGTCAAAAATGAAACTTTTAACCAGAACTGAAGTAATACCAGACTGGAGAATATGTCTCTGTGCTAGATAAATAATCATCACTGGTCGCTACCACTGTTACACCATAAGGTTTGTTCAACAGCCATAGGAAGGATTGCATAGGGTACTGTGAAAATATAACTCAACCATTGTTTCTTATACGGCTACAGTACTTGTTCTTTGTTTAATGTTCTGGCCAGAATCAGTTGTGTTACTTTTAACTTCCTCCAACAGACCAGCTCAACATCAAGACCAGACCTTTCACTTCAGCTCATTTTCTTTGATGGTGAAGAAGCGTTTGTCCGGTGGTCCCCTTCTGATTCCCTCTATGGATCTCAACACTTAGCTCAAAAAATGGCATCTACTCCACATCCCCCCGGTTCAACAACCACAAATCAGCTGCAGGGCATAGTGAGTACCTTTCACCTCTCTGATGAGCAATAGTAAATTGCATTTTTTTTTAATATTTAAATAGTAATTGGCCAAATTTCCTAGAAACCGTGAACCCCACCAAAGTTAAAGGAAGAAGCACGCTTGTGGAAATATTGTATAAGATGTGAAAAAACAGAGTTAGCAAGAGCTTTTTGGTGAATCTGCTTAGACTTTCTCCATGCAAGTGTGAAGAGAAGTCATAGAAAAATTTATGAGAATGTAAACTGGGATAACCACCTTCTTCAAGAGAGAGAATTCACAGTGATTAGGAAAGAGCATAGACATATTATCCGTCCGTGAAGGCATCTCCCCTAGCTCAGCACTAAGCTACAGAAAGCTGTTTCTCTTTGACTCCTACTAACAATCTGAGTGTCTGCTCCCTACTGTCTTCTTGTTTCCCTGTGCACCACTGAAACACTTTGTCACTGTATCTCATGACTCATAAAATGTCTTTCCCTTGACAGACTTTGTTGTTCTCTGGGGAAGAAGCAATTTCCTTTTCTTTCTCCCCACCTACTATAGTTTTTCTTTTAAAGGGATACAACACACAAAACCACAAAAAAGCAATGCAGTCTGTTTCACTGGAGGAACAGAGAAACATCCTACCTTTTTCCTCCTTGGAAAGACAGCAAAATGTATCAGATTGGAATTGAGTTCTGTTAATGAGTTCTTCTCAGGCACCATGCTAGAAAAGTCAGATCTTTGGCTAGAGCTATCAAAGACCTAGTCATGACCTATATAGGAACCAAGAAGTCTCATTATTGCTGCTGCTGTTGATGTTGTTGTAATAATGTAGAGAATTCTGTATTAAAGTTCCTTTCTTCTGTAGGACCTGTTTGTTCTACTGGATTTAATTGGTGCACCAAACCCAGTCTTTCCCAATTATTTTCCAAACACTATTCGATGGTTTCAGAGACTTCAAGCAATTGGTAAGGAGAGAGTACGGGCTTTTGATGAACTTGAAAATACAGTGTGTAGTTTCTGGATGTGTTAATTCCTGTAAGTCAGATTTTTAGATTTCTTTTCCATTTTACAGTTAAAATTTTTAGTATCGTAAATGTTAAATTTGACGCATCTTAAGCCTATATGAAGATTTTAATATTAATTAGTAAAGTAGCGGAGGAAGATCCCCAGATGCTTGGAAGCCATGAAACAGATTCTCTTATCACTCTGTGACTCTTGAAACTGCTTCACTTCTGCATTTTAGTTCTCACTTCTGTAAAATTATGGTAACAGCATCAATTTTGAGGTCTTTTTAAATACTAAACAAATGTACAATAGATTCAGCAACTCCTTTTTCCTCTTTCAAATGGAAGAAGCTCCTATGAGAGGAAAAATAATTCAAATGTGCTAACATACCTCATATTGTCCAAAAGTTGTAATAATCACTTTCGTTGTGAATTACAGAGCAAGAGCTACACAACATGAGTCTGTTGAATAATCACTTTGTTGAAAGGCAGTATTTCCAGACTACTTTTCATCGAGGCTTGGTTGAAGATGACCACATTCCATTTTTATTAAGAGGTACCGGAAGCTCTTATATTTTAACCTATAAGTGCAGTAACAAATGCATCATGTAGTGAACGAGCAAGTGCATATGGTCCTGCTTTACAAGCTCATGAGCCCCAGCTGGAGGCTTCCAAATCCAACTTTACACAGGCCAAGAGACACAGCTTTAAAAACCATACCTGAACAAAAGCAGCAATAAAACATACTCATCGTTTCGCACAAGCACAGCTCCAATGGCACAGAGGTAATGGAAATTTCCGTCAGCAGTAGTGTCCCACAAAGATAAACAAGTCCGATGCAGTGGGATATCACTGCATACCACACTAGCCAGCTAGCTACTGTTCCTAGGAGCAGTGAAACACTCGTGTCAGTTTCTCAAGATATGTTGTCAAAGCTACAGTAATGATCATGGAAGGCACTGACTCCTGCAGAAACTCACATACTTAAATTAAGACATCCTCATTCCCTAAAGAATATGGAGATTTCTCAGCTGTCAGCTGGAGAGGTGAGAAAGGGGCATAGCGTAGCCAGCAGAAACAGCAATCTGCCTTAAGTCCCTCCTGGAATTAGGTACATACCTGAAACTGGGATTCCCTGCCTAGGCATTTCTCCTGACAGACACCTGTACTCCCACTCTGCATTCATTCTTTTCCTTTGGGGTGCAATCAAAGAAAGGGAAAGCAGTTGTGCCACTGCTGCCACCCTGACAAGCTTATCAGTGATTAAAGCCCTGGTCTGAGTTCAAGATGTGGATTTGATGTTCTTCTTGATTCTGGCACCCAGCAGAGCATCTTCAAAACTAAGGTGGACCAAAGAAGCATAGTAGATACAGTAAACTCTTGTTTTCCACTGTACAGTGAGGACTACAGGAGTCATATCGCTAGAGAGGGGTTAACAAAAATGAACATAACACTAGTTCAATTAAGAAGGTATCTACCTAGGAAAGGGGAGAGGTGTCTTCACATCCAGCCCCTAATTTTACTATTGTTTATGCTCTGTTAACTACTGAGTAATGTAAAACAAGCACACGGCTCTGGAAGCTGGCAGAAGAGCAGCTACATCTCTCCACTTCTAAGTGAGTCCTCTCTTTGCTGAGCTACGGTTGCTGTCCCCTGCTCAGTGTCTCTTCAGCTCCATGAATCTTTCATTTTTCAGACCAAAGCAGGGCCCAGGTACAACAAAACCAACACAGCCATAATATGTATGTCGAGGGATATAAAAAAACCTACATGGGAGAAGATCATAGGAGAAACAATGACTACATCTCAAAATCTTTTCTAATAACACAGTTAACACCTCGTGAAGAAAACAGCTGAAAAATGAGAGAGGAAAAGCAGTGAAACAGGAAAGAGGATGGAGACAAACAATTCCTTTCCAAAAAGTGATCAGGAAGCAGAAGACTGGTTTAACTTCTTTTTACCTAAAAGCTGTAGTATATGTGTGTATATATATATATATATACACACATGTAATGATGTAGCCTTTCAAGTGGAGGTAGAAGTTCTCTTCTGTAAGGACAACAATGGTTCTGTTTTATAGAGTAGAAATACAGACAACTCATTTTACTGTTTATGGAGAGGACTAAAAAATGCTTAAAATTGCTGAATTCTAACACTCCCAAGGACATGGTAATCAGTTCTCAGTTTGGGGGAGCTGCAGTGGTTTCTCTGCCCTTCTGTAGCTCCTAAACATGGTAGCAACTGCAATACAAAGTATCTCAAAAAAAAAAAAAAGAAAAGAAGTATCACAGTAAAACTAGCTACAGATGCCTTTAAAAAAAACAAACAGGGAAAAGTAGTCCAAGGAAAGGAAGGCACCCATTTCATTTTAGAAAGCACACAAATGGATGGACTGCAGTCACAGGCTTCAAAAAAGAGAAGGTTAAAGGAAGTTGCAGTGACACACACTCCAATAATAAACTTTATTGAGTAGTTACCTGACTCTATTGCTCAGTAGTGACATAACAGTTAGATTAACGGTACTTCTCCAATATTTCTTCTCCAAATTTCACTTTCCTCCTTCTAGGGGTTCCAGTCCTACATCTGATTCCATCCCCTTTTCCTGCAGTATGGCATACTATGGACGACACGGAAGAAAATCTTGACAAAACCACTGTCGACAACCTCAGCAAAATCCTGCAAGTGTTTGTACTGGAATATCTAAACCTGTGACTGACAAAATGGCAGTAAATCGTACTCAATTATATGTTTGCCCATCTTCACATTTGCTGTTTAAATGCATTGGAGAGCACTAAAGCAAAGCAAAACATTATGATAACTCTTGCTAGATTGATTATTGATTTAGCTGTTCCGGGCCCAGTGTTCCATGTAGCCAAACAATATAGCACTAAATAAGAGTTTCTACTGGAAAGAATTTGATCTTTAGCATCTTACCTCTGAATAAAAAAACACAAACAGATTTTTTCTACGTTGTTATCACCTTTTCATATGATCCCAGGAGGGGATGGCTCCCAACCTCAGTGTTTAGACCTACAGGTTTTACCAGGTGTGACTGATTTATACAGCATTCAGCAACTGAAATTTAGACCACATTGTCAAAAGAGGCAAAAAAGCACATTAAACCAAATTTCTTATTTGAGTTGAACTAAACCACTTTAATCCTGAAATGAGTTTCTAAAACTCCTGACACAAAGGATTTTTATTCCTCTCCTCCTTGTCTTAAAGGAGAGCTGCAAGGGCTCTTGTCTGCAGACAGCAGGCCACCAGGAAACAACAGTGAATAACCCAAATTAAATTTTCTCCATATCGTTTGCTGGATACTTTCTGATGGAGAAAGGTGGTGAGAATGATGCTTAGAGGAAGGCATGTGGGGGCTTCCATTGTATTTTCACACAGTTGGTGTGTGGGAACAAAGCTCCAGTACACGCCATTCATTCCTGTGAGAATAATACACCATTTGACCCAAAATTTTAAAAAGAAAATTATGCTGTTTTTAATACAGGTTAATCTAAAATGATCACTTTAGAATCAGTAGTTTTATATAAATACAGCTTTAAAGGTCAAATGCTATCTATCAAAAGGAAAATTAGTATAAGAGTCCAAAGGAAGAAGACAGTTTAAGGATCAAAAAGTAAGGACAAGTCATAGCCTATATAAGAAAGAGACACTAGCTTAACAACCCTGTACTTTTACATTTCTCACTGGAATTATTAAATTAATTTATATAACACTCAAGCAAAAATCTAACCTGGAATGAAATCAATAGGCAAAGCCAGAAGAACAGTATTCAGAACCTACTTACAGAATTATTGTTTCCACTGGTAAGAAAAAGATGAGAGCATTTGAAGGAAAAAAAACAATCAATCAAGCTAGTAGAGGATGCAGTGAGAAAAATACAAGTCAGTATTTTACTGCTCTAAACTTCTTCCATTAGAAAGTTTTATCCCAGGCAAAGAGTTTTGGGAAAGGAGATAAGCTACAGAGTTGTAGGCATCAGATTTGGCCTGTATTTTGCCATTTCCCTAAAGCAAACATTTTCAAACGTAAGACAATATTTACATACATATTTAAAATGTGCGGTAGAAATACGTGTTCACAGCAATGCAAATTCATAAAATTTTGCTATTACAGGACAGCCTGAAACTGAAAGTCAATCTGGATGTTGTTCAAGATGGAAAAAAGCATTTTATGTTTGCCCATCACTTGAACATTTGTGAGAAATGTTTGTATTTTGCATGCAACTTCTGAGACAATACAATGGAAATTCTAAGTTTGATAGATGTGTTTATTTTCAGATATTATTGTACACCTGTATTACTAGATCAAATGTATTTGAAGTCTTTGCTATCATCTTCTTTACTTCTGCCCATGAGAAAACATTCTAAACCACTAAATTAAATCTTCTGAAGTTCAAATTCTTTCAGCAGAGTAAGGCAACTACCTCCTAAGTGGCAAAAAAAAGGTAACAAAATGGCTATATATATAGAAATATTAAACGTGAGTTTGTGCAGCTAATTTTGTTTTTACAACTCCTCTGGTACTTCATACATAGCAGGGCCTCTGAAAAATGCTTTATGCACCTGCAGTGTGCCACTCTGCTTCTTCAAGAATTTGAAAGTTAACTTAAAATAGACTTCAGTATGAAATGTGGGATCAGAGTGTTGTTATAACTCTATTTGAGTTAGTTGAAACCATAATTTTACCATGTAGTTTGCACCAAATATCTGGCGCATCAATTCTGTTATCAGCTTCTCACTGCCTGAGCATGGAGTTCCCTTGAGTTATGGTTACTGAGTTACAAAAATGAGGTACAGGTTGGTGTGATGTGATTCAATGGTTCTCAAAACATGAAGAAAACATGAAGACGTTTGCTCCCCTCCCACACTGTTTTTTTGTGGGGTTTCGAGGCAGGGTGGTACAGGAAAACAAGGCCATCTCTTAAATACCTGCAAGACCTAGAAGGGGGTTACTTACAGAGGGGAAGATGCTGATCTTAGCAATTTATATGAGCTGTCATTCATTTAAAAAATAACTGCTGAAAGGAAAACTTAAGTTAGTCTAGTAACCATGTGAATCCAAGAATCTAGGTTCCCAAAAGCTCAAGAACCTGAAGTAGTCAATAAAGCAAAGACATGGTACAAGGCAGATTCTCACTCCTAGTAAGGCAGAGGAGAACAAGCAAGTAGGAAAAGTTCTAGCCATTTGATAAAATACCTAGGAAACAAACAAACAATAACAAATACAAGTGAAAAGACCAGGATTGGCATCTCTTCCTCTCTGTTTCATCATTTAATATCACTAAGTAGCCTGTTCTATAGGATCTGGACATGCACAGTGCAGGTAATCAGTTCAGAAATCCAAGACAGGCTTAGTGTTAAAGAACCTATCCCGAATGGTTTCTCTATCCCTGTTGGATAGTGGCAGCAGGGGACAGAGGTCAACTGAGGAGCTTCAGCTGATTTGGTAATAACACAAATGAGCAGAATTGCTGCACAGGTTCTCAGGTTCTCCCCTTGAATAGGATTTGGCACATCTCAGTGAAAAAATAAAAAGGCTGTCACTGGCGTGTCAGAGCCCTCCTAAACTTATACGTATGTATATAAACATTATTACCTGGGTGAAGGGAACACAAAACAGAATGAACTGGAGAGCCATTACTCAATAGGTAAAAAAAGCTGAAACCCCCTCCCGTTACATTAGTTATTTGCATTGTAGGAGGCGCTCTAGCTCCTTTTATATCAGGACAACACAATTTTTCACTAGAATCTTAAGCTGAAGTAATGGTATGTGCTCCTCCAGTTCTCTGAAGCTTGATGCATTTCTCTACAGGTGAAGTTATTCTATGCAATCACAGTTGGAATGAGTTAAGGGAGTAACAATGCCAAATCCTATGGCAGAAAGAAATGAAAGTGACTACAAGTGCTCTTTTTCCTTTAGCTGGGGCAGCATTCCTTTCACCAGAAATGAAAAGTATATAAATAAGCAATTCTTATTCACCATATTTCAAATAACCATTTAGCCTGTGACCACCTAACAGCAGAATAAAAAATGCAGTAAAAATTGCTTCTGTAGAATTACAAAGATCCAGTCTACATTTGTAGCAGACCCAGTAATTTTCTGAAGTTTCCCACATCTTCTCATTGATATTGAAGTATCACCCGAGAGCATCACTTAAACAATCAATATATATAAAGCTATAAAATCTTGCACACAAATTACCACTTTTTCCTTGTCATTTAAGGATGACACTGATTTTATTTGCCTTGTATAAAAGGAGACATTTTACTCTGTTCTGATTTAACAAATATTCTTAATATATTCATAACAATAAAGCAGCTAAAAAGCTGTTCTAATCTCTAAAAGAATCTTTATCATCTGCACATATGATATATATTGTAAACAACCACTCAAAAAAAATTTGTTAAAGTGTTTATATTGCACTCAGAATTCTGGTATTCTCACTCTGCCTTCTCATTTCAAATCAATGATCAGCTTCATTTTTTTAGTAAAATGGAGCTTTAATTTTCTACTAAAACCAAGTAGGCATGCAAACAGTATAACACAATGTATTTAAAATGTCAGAAAAAGGGCAAGTGTTTTTTTATGAAACTGCAGTAAGGAATAATTCTCAAATAGGCCACACTAGAGTAGAATATTGTAAACATTCCGCTGGCTCTAAGGTGCTGCAGATGCTGCAGGGATGGCAGTCTAATTCAGCACCCAAGGGGTACAGAGAATCTGTTCAAGGGTTCTGTACTTCCGTGAACTTCCATGCAGCAGTGGCACGTCATAAACCACACATAAAGACAGAGTAACAAAACGAAGGTGATTATTGAGCTTATACTGGCCTCAGAGAAACATTTCCAATTGTTACAAGTTTACTGTATTCCTTAAGTACAAGTGTTCCAGGTTATTCAGTTTTCTAACACAGCAATTAAACCGTCACTCTTGCTGCATATGTAGTACAGAACTAGATTCCCTACTTGTAGCTTACATGGACTGTATACCAGTGGCAGTGGCCTAAAACATCATGCTGAACATCCCTTTGCTTTGCTTTCGAAAGTGACAACCTCTTCCATGCATTGAAGAAACACAGCTACGTAACAGAGGGGGGAAAAAAAGAGGAAAGCAGTGTCCTTATGCAGAAAAAGAAATCCTCAGCCAGTGTGAAGAGGCCACAGATGTTGAAAATTCAAATGAAGGCTGGTTTTTCTCAACTCAGTTCTACTACAGAAAGATTCCTCTATTGAACCCATTATCTTCAGGTAACATGAATATCTTTGGAGTCCCTGAGATACTACAGCTCCATATAACCACCTGGGACAAATGGAAAGGCTTACTTAGTACACAGATTAACAAGGTGTAAGCCAATATATAGCACCCTGAGTTGCAAGTGAAACAGTAGGAATGGGCAACCCATTCCTCAACAGCCAAGAGATGCAGAAGAAAGTGCAGAGGAGGTATTGGCTGGGCATCTAAGAGACACATACTGCACGCAACAGAAAACAATTGGGTGTTTCTAAAAGGCCTTCCCTTGTTAGCAGAGCAGAGCAGAAAACGACAGCAGTCAGAGGGAAGAGGTCTCCGAGAAAGGCCCTGAAGAATTATAGCCTTCTAGATGTACAGCAGAACAACAATACAAAAGCAGAGACAAGTTAGGCAGTGTTGTTCCAAGTGTGCCCCAAAGGTTAAGTACTCTAGCAAAGAACTGCCAGTGACCACTGACCTGTACTCTGGAAATAAACAAGGAATATACAGATATTTTTTCCCCTGAAACTACACAAAAAATACGAAGAGAGAAAATACAAAGTCACAATTGAATCAGAGAATATTTTCCATAGTCAAAAATGAAATACTGGCTTTAAAAACAATACAGCCATCTGCTCTGTATCTTACATAGGGTTAATCATAAAAAAGAGGTGCTTGTAAAATCTTAAGTTTGAAATATTTTATTTCCCAAGGTATTGCTAATTAATTTTGCAGTTAAAAGAAATATCAGAGAGGAATATGGAATACTGACAACTAGAAAATGGTTGCTGAACCATCTGAATTTCTATAAAAACATCAATAAAAATGTAAAAATAATGGTCTCACAAAATTAATTAGACTCTGAAATGCCAGATTGTCTTCACAATTGCCACAATATGGATACTGATGGATTTTTGCAACCAAAAACTAATTGTGACTTTGCTAAAAGATGGCTTCACACAGCAATCAAAATACCTCTAAAAAGTGGGATTTGTATTTCTACAAATTTCTACTCTCTCAGATACTCAGCATTCAGTAAGCAATTCTCATAAGAAAGAAAATGCTAGCTGGTCACAATTTGACTCTCATGGAGTTGTGCTCTATCTCAATACATTCTTGGGAAAAAAAAGAATAGAGAAGTTAATAAAAAGCTGAATAGAAATAGTCACTCTATAAAAACTACCTGTAAAGTATCATACGTCTGGAAAATACTTGTGACATTTACACAGGCTACTGCTGATGCAAATTAAAAAACTGCAATTTAACCATTTCATGAATATGAACAATGCACTTGTTCCCAGCCATTTAGAATGATCTGACATTCCAAATGTTTATTAAAATTGGGTAATAAAAGAATTAAGTCAATACCCTTAAGTACAATAAATAATGCTCTTTATTATGGTCGGGGTTGCCCACGAGCATTTGTTCCATATCTGCTTGGGACATTTGTAAAACCAGTTCTGAATCCTTGAGTTGCTCCCATTCCTGGTATTCCAAATCCTTGATTGAGTACACTGCTGTAGGGTGCGGATCCATGATTAAAGCCGAGTCCATAGGGCCTTGTCTGAGTGTTTAATAGGATGACTGGACTCACATTTTTGCCTGGTGTATCAAAAGAAAATTCTGGCGGCGGGCTGCTGGGCTTAGCTGGAGTGGATGTAACAGGGTTCAAATTATCCGCAGCTTTCAAAGATGGCATTGGAATAACATGATGATCCGAAATGTTTAGAATGTTGTTTGCAATAGGCACAGATGATAAGGTAGGTCTGATCCAGTCATCTTTGAAAATCTGAACAGTCAAAGTAGAGACCAATGTGTATAATCTGTTAGTGACATGGGCAAGTACCATTTGTTCATTTGCATCTCTCCGAATTCGAACGTGAACCGATCCAGCCTATAAAGTGATAATAATAAGTTGCCTGTTAACTGTTACTTCAATCAAGGTTCTCCATATTCATTCAAGAAGAGGTAAGTTATCCCACACAGGTTATGAAAAGACCTTTTATAGTGGAGATTTATTGACTAAATTGAGAAACTTATTAAATAACTCCATAATGAGAATATGTTTTGATCTTTCCTAAGGCGTTGATCTCTTACGAACACATCAAGATCATTATTCAGGAAAAGCGAGTCTTAAAACCAAACTACAAAATACAACATGTGATGACAGGAATGCAAAGGCAACAGCTAGGGAAAAAAGAAGACCAAAGTGCAGACAAGCTCCATATTCCAAATTTAGGGAAAAGTGTTGTCACTATGCTGCTGCAGCAGACAAGACGATAACACACAGGGCAGACATGGTCAGTTTGGGCCCATTAAAAGGAGAGGCAATGTCCCTTGTGGAACTCAGACCAGTTTCTCCTGGACATACATAAAACCATAGGCTGCCCCTGCCTTCCTCTTACTAACACACTCTACATAAATACCCTGATCTACTGCTGCAGAAGGGAATAGGACACGAAACAGGACTCCTCACATGCTTTTTTCAGTTCATATTTAATAAAGAACATGGTTCACAGCTTGTACTGCAAAAGCCACTGCTGTGTGAGACAGTGCAACTGCAAATATCTGGGTCTCAGGAATCGTCTACTAAAATCTGGAAGAAGCCAACAGGTAAACATGGATAAAAGTTTTTGTCAGTATCTGTGATCATCCATGATACATTATTTTGGGTGACAGAATAGTAAACTGAAAGCTATTTTCCCATCAGAAACTTAGAGTTGCTTCCCTTTTGTTTTTTTCAAAGAAGGGTAGCATACTGGAAAAAATCAGAAATACCAAGAAACTTACTTTCCTCTCTGTCACAACATACCTGCATCAACTTAGAAACAACTGAGATCTGTGTGATCATTCTTTATCAGAAAAAATACTTCATTTCTTTCAGCTAACAGCATAACAGTAACAGTACACAACCACAGTTGTCTTTTTCACCCTAGAAATGCTGAAAACGTGATTATGTTGGTAAGTAAAGGTTTTCAGGATTTTTCCCTTCCCTGAGACAATTACAATAACATATCATTTGAAAAATGCCTTTACTATTGTTCAGGGATTTCTTCACTGCCAAAATACAGAAGAAATTCTACAGTTACAAAATGCATCCTTTAATACAGACCTCAGGAATATTAACAAATAACAAAGCTTTAAAAATGTATAAGGGCAGGGGAGGAGAAGTTTTGCAATAAATCTTAAGGATCAAGTACTGACTCCATCAATATTTTGTATTTAAGATTTCAAAAGAAATAAAACATTTAAGGTAGTTACTGACAACTCTTTTTTTAAAGGCTAAGAAGACAATAAAGACATAACTTACCAAAGTGCCAAAACCTAATGTCCAGAAATGCTCATTTCGAACTTCTAAGACACCATCCAAAGTTGAAACCTAATTTTACACAAACATCCAGAAATAAGAAAATAAATTAGAAATAATGTTTCAAATCCTTTTACAAAGGTACTTTTACACAGCATTTCCAGTAGTGAAACAGAAGTTTCCATACTACAGAATGGATAATGTCTGTTAATGATATCACTGTTTATCTACTGTACTTTTGCTACCCTCAAACATCCAAATCTATAAAAAAAGTGGATTGCAGTAACACATTTCAAGTAACTCTTGCTGCCAAACTGCAATATTTTCTCAACTTGATATGCTGTAGGTCAACAGCTGCCTGTATTCCTTTTCCTCTCCCCACTCACATTCATCAGCTTCTTCAGCAGCAGCTCAAATTTAGTTAACAAAAACAACAGCCTGCCCTACTTGAATAGATTTGTTCCAGATACCCAAATGACAGTACTGATAGCAAGATCCATATTTTTCTCCATGCAGCTAAAAAATTATACTGAAAGAATAATTATTCAGTGATCTTCTGCGACAATTCACAAAAAAAAAAAGCTCCTATTCCTGAATGCTGATTGAATGTCAGCTGTGCACACTGTGTCCTGTATTATACTCTGACTTACCTCTCTAAGAAGTTTATCTAACTGGCCAATCACATGAGGTGGGGTTGTCTTTAAGAAAAACAAAGGAAAAAAAGGAAGAAAAAAGTTTCATTAAAAAATAACTGTTTAAGTAAGAGAACCTTGAAGTCTGGTCTAAATGTCCAAGAGACCAACAGTGTTACACAATAAATTCTTATAACTTCATGACGCATATTTCTACTGCCCTTAAAATTCTTCTAGCACATCACAAATTCCCCTTGGAATATTTTCTTCTCAAATGCTTAAAATATATTTTATGGTTTTATTTTAAAAAGTACATTTAACAAAACAGAAACAACAAAAAAAGCTAGTTTTGTGGAACTGTATTACCTGGAGCAGTACTTTCCCACTGTAGACACTCATGGGATACATGGTACCAAAGGTCATCAGAGCAATTGCTATAGCAGAGACCGTGTCTACAGCAAAATAATTGCTAGAGAGAAAGAGCAATTTTAAAGAAAATCTGGTATTTACATTTTTGAAAAGCATTAGGATTTTCTTTTGATTCTTTTTTATTCTTTTAAATGATATACATCTACAGTCTATTACATTAATATAGCCATGGAGTTGCAATCCCATTCATACAAAATAGGGCTTTTGCCAAAAACATGCCCCTTATGGAAATATGCAACTTCCCACAGACTGGATACAAACAGTTACTTTTTTTATCAAATGTACCTACTTGATTTCAATTAGCATGTACGTAATGCAAAGAGCTAGAGCTCCAGCAATATCAATCAAGACAAAAGGGTTCATTCGTGGCAGAAAGATGCTACTCAATCCTGGGATGATTCCACAAATGCTGTAACAAAAGAGAAAACCCACCATCAGCTAGCTGTTCATCATTACTTCAAAATGCAAGATTTGCATACTCTATTTCAGCATTTGACTTCAAATACACCTTACAGTCACAGGAAATGACATCTCTTAAGGACTGAAAAGATCCTTCTAATTCCGCTTAAAGTTCTCTAATGATCTATTGTCAGCAAAAATTAATCAAGTTTAAGATCCATGTCACATTCCCTCTCATATCTGAAACTAATATTTACCTTTTGCATCTTAAATTTACTTTAAGTCTATCTTTCCATCTACAATACATTATACACTAATCTTACACAGTTTTTCTACATGTTAGAATATATATAGAATCATAGAATCACCAGGTTGAAAAAGACCCATCGGATCATCAAGTCCAACCATTCCTATAAAATCTTTCAATACCTTCTGTTTCTTGGTAACACAGATAGTTGTGTCAGCTGTACACAACACAAATACTTTACAGGTTCAGATATTGCTATTATGTCTTAGGGGAGGGTTGCATATCTCTAGTCTTCAATCCATCTGCCACCTCAGTGTGCAAAAGTGTTCTAAAGCCAAGGCTGAATAATTCATAGAGTCTGAAAGAAGAGAGACCAGCTAGCTGAATAAGAGGAGATGAAAAAGCCCATGAAGGAACACTGGGAAAAGTTATTTATTTATATTTATTTCCTATCAATGGGAGCTTGAAGAGAGAGGAGGATTTCTGTGCTTCCCAGTAAATGTAAGTGCATGTCACATGCTGGAAAATATAAAAGAGAAGAAAGCATGAAATGCTTTGTTGTTCTGTTTATAGTCAGCCTATATTTAGACATCATGTGCGGGTCTGCTCCTGTAAGAATATTATCAATATAATTATATATAAGTGCAGGTATTTTGTAATCAGCACTGCTTCACAGAGCACATCTGAAATGACTCTACATGTACTAACCAAATCTAATAGTTTATTTTTAAATTCTTGTCATAATTGTCTACAGGTTATCTCAAGCCCCAGCAGTAATTCTACACTCTCGATCTGGGAGACCTTCAAGTTATCTATCTGTGTCCTTCCCTGTAACACTGCGTTACCACATTGTTAAGGAAAAACTCTGACAGTGTCTGTGATTGCTATCCATGTGGGGGTTTTTTTCACACCAAAACTCCAATTACTTTTGAGTTAATTAATTTGGGTCTGATGATATAATACCATATACCCATGTAAAGTCAATTTTTGTTTAACAAGGCCAAGTTCATTGCTTTCCTCAACTGCATAAAAACCCCACAACTCACAGAAACAGATGGGCTTCGCAGGAAACTTAACATGCTATACAATATGGTTTAACCTTATTTTGATACTTTGAAGACCATGTGTGGTTCAAAATAAATGTTTCTGACATCTAACAAAATTGTTTGCAAACACTTGTTATCTTGCATTCAGATATCCAATACAAGCAAGAGAGTTAACAGACAAGATGAATGAGTAACACTGCATCAGTCCCTGGAAGACACAGACTTCCTAGTTTCCTGCTGGACAGGTGATGAGTTTCCATAGCTATGTTTCAGCAAGTAACCTAGTCATCCTAGTCATTTGCTCACCCCACAGAATAAGAAACCACAAATTACTACAAAATACATTGCTCGGGTAATGATTGTTGAGAAATGCAGTTTACTCTGTACAAGACAAATCTAGTTTACCTCACCTCACCCCAGGAGAATTACATGCAATGAACTGAACACATTCAAAGGTAACATTATGCAGGAAGATGTATTTCTATTAGATTGATTAGATACCTAAGAGATATGAGAGACAATGTTTGCTCTAGAGTTCATATACTAGACCTGAAATAGGTAAAGCTATTTTAAAAGCTCTAAGACACAACAGTTTAGGCCTCCATACTCAACAAACCTACACTGCCTTCCAGAAGCTAGCAATTTTGAAAAGCTTTATAAAGCTTTACCTTCTGCTAAGATCTGCAACGTGCTCCTGAAGCCAACTTGTGCTGGCAGCTGCAAAAGAAATAAGGTAGTAAAATTACTACGAGTAAAGGTACCCGTTTTAAAATACACTTAAAAAGTTTTACTTTACAGGAAGAACACAATAAAATATGACTGAATAAATCTCTCTTAACAGACTGGCTGTCATTAAAAAAAAAAAAAAAGAGTTGGACTCTCCCAGGCAGTAAGTAAAATGCTCATCTTTCATAATAATCAGAACTAAGCAAATGTAAACATAACTGCACATTATAACTATCATAATTATCTTTTATGTCATATGATGTATTATACATAACTATAAACAATTTACACTTAGTGGAAATGATTGCAAGTCTTCTTCACAGTGAAAAAGCCCCAGGTAAAAGAATTATTAAGTAGAGCAGTTACATTTATTTTTAATCCATTAATATATCCATAGAATGTCTTCAAAGTTCTGATATCCATCGGATGACCTTCACTGTCTGAATCCAAAAGACTGAAAATAAACTGTTCTTCGGCATTAAGATGGTACTCAGTTTATCATATTAATGACTACACACTACTCAGAGTCCTATAAGCAAACTGGAGTTGAAATTCAGATGGCAATTCTAAACTGCATGAAGTTATATTAATGGAAGTAATAGTAGAATATATCTGCTACTTCAGAAAGTTACCAGACAATTTATACTGCCATAAAAATAGCAACTTTAAAATATTTTCCCATTTCTTATTACAGTTTAATTTATCACATACCTTCAGAGACATAAGCAAAAGGCTTATTCCTAATGGAAAGCATTGTAAATAAGTTGAAAAAGAGAGCCACGAAAGTACCAACCAGCAGTCGTCCACTGAAGAGAGAAAAAAAAAAAAAAAGAGAAGTATCTTAATTTCACATCATCACAAAACGTGAAATCTACCCGTAGTTACCGGCAACAAGATCAAAATACTTCGCTTAGTATCTTTCACTGACACTGAAAACAGGTAGGATAAACTAGGTTAATGCTTAATAAGTGACAATGTATTATAAGTTTAAGAACTATATGAGATCACTGAACTTCGTACGTTAGCGTTATCACACTAGTTGTACTAATGTTGACTAACAGTTCTTAACTATTTGCAAATGTGCACACATGTATGTTTGTCCTTTGAAGATATACATGTGTTGTCCCCTCAGCAGCAGAGCTAGAAACCTTACTCTCTTATGGAGAGCCCCTACCCTTTTCTGGAATTTCAACTTCACCATATAAGCATCCCAGTCTTTTGTGCCATAACACCTTCTTTGCCTTTCCCCATATTTTTCCAGTCCTCACCACCTTTGCAACACCTCCAGCTCCCTAATGGTGACAGCATCCTTCCCACCCACATATCAGGCCTCCTAAACTAGCAAAAGCAGCAATATGTAGTTAAATCGTTTAAGACAGCATGTGCATTACATTTCAGTTGTGCCTTGACAAAACTATTTGTAATACAATCTCCACATAGTTTGAAACAAATGCCAAGGTACCAAAGCCAGTTTGGTGTTGAATGTACTTGCATAACTAATACATGCTTAAATGAAGAAGTGGAAACACAAAGGGAAACTGAAAATACTATCATTTTACATGTCAAAATAATTTCTTACGTGTGTATCTCAGGTTGTTCCAGAAACCGCTCTGCACTACAAAAATAATTGAAAATTTGAGTTACATTCATACAATAAAACCTTGACACGTGAAGCATGCTTCTTCAGTTCTGAAGAACTACCTGCCATTCATAAACAAACACTGACAGGTGCAGCACTGCAAAAGATGATTAATTGCTTAAATAAGCACAGCAGTTTTTATAAGTGATGAAAACATTTAAAACTGAAAAGCAGCAGGGTATAATTTAGATTTTCCAGGTATTTCCAACTGTGCCACATAGGTGCTAGCTCTCATGAATGCTGCCTACCACAATAAAAAGATGCTTGTAGACAAATGTGCAAAAAAGTACCACTACTGCCCCCACTGGTTTTGGTAATCACAACAAACTAAGCCTGGAATCCCTGTCTTAGAACCTCTCAATAAACAAGGCTAAATAAAGTAGATATTAGATACTGTGGTGGAGATACAAATCTTTTTTTTTAACTCACCGGTAAAATAAGAAACGAGTTTCAGCTGTAACAGAAAAACTTACACATTTTGGGAATTCCCTAAAACCAATATTCAAAACCATGGAGGGTTTGACCTTTTGGAAAATATGATACCTAAGAACACAGTCTTTTCTTTGAAAGCTGTTTAATTAAACTTATCCATTCCTATTATTTCATCTGAAGGCTATATGCACTGTAGTCAACATAAGGTTTAGCAGTAGGTAAAAAAAAATCCCGATTTTTATCTATAGTATCTCTCCACAGGCAGCATTTGTAGGACATGTACACTTTCCCTCAATCTGGAGTATTTTCATATGTAACAAAAAATTAAAGCAAATGGTACATATCCCTACCTTTCTTTCAGTATAAAAAGAGCACCGAGCTGTGCCAGAACTGTAGATGCAAATACGGCTAGAACTTCAAACCTTTCAAACCTGAAATTTGAGAGTTAAGTTTAGAAACACTGAACATTGAACAATGCATCAAATGATTTCTTGTCTGTGCAGGAACCAGCAGGACAGACCTATGACTTCACATTCTTTCAAGAGCAGATAGATGGGAAGAAACTAAGTTTTACGGAACAGGCATAACTTTCAATTTCATTTAAGTCAATGCTCTATTTATCATGAACTGCTTAAAGGTGAGCATTTCACAGAATCAGTAGCATGGAAAAGATTCACAGGATCAATGAGTCCAACCATTCCTGTCAATAACTAAACCATGCCCCTCAGCACCTCATCCACCCATCTTTTATATACCTCCAGCAATGGTGACTCAACCACCTCCCTGGGCAGCCTGTTCCACTGCTCAATGACTTCTTCCATGAAATTTTTTTTTCTGACGTCCAGGCTGAACCTCCCCTGGCAGAGCTTGAGGCCACTCTCTCATGTCCTGTCCCCTGCCACCTGGGAGAAGAGGCCAGCTCCCTCCTCTCTACAACTTCCTTTCAGGTAGTTGTAGAGAGCAATGAAGTTTCCCCTCAGTCTCCTCCAGGCTAAACAACCCCAGCTCCCACAGCTGCTACTCGTAAGACCCCTTCACCAGCTTCATTGCTCTTCCCTGGACACACTCCAGAGCCTCAACATCCTTCTTGTAAAATGAACTCAGTATTCAAGGAGCGGTCTCACCAGTGCCCAGTACAGAGGGAGAATAGCCTCCCCAGACCTGCTGGCCACACCATTTCTGATACAAGCCAAGATGCCACTGGCCTTCTTGGCCACCTGGGCACACTGCTGGCTCATGTTCAGTTGCTGTCAACCAACACCCCCAGGTCCTTCTCCACCGGGCAGCTTTCCAGACAGACTTCTAGTCTGTAGCTCTGCATAGGGTTGTTGGGCCCCAAGTGCAGGACCCGGCATCTGGCCTTGTTAAACCTCATCCCACTGGACTCAGCCCAGCGGTCCAGCCTGTTCAGATCCATTTGCAGAGACTCCCAACCCACCAGCAGATCAACGCTTCCACCCAGCTTAGTGGGTGGCTTGGTAAGGTTACACTCAATGCCTTCATCCAGGTCATTGATGATTATATTGAAGAGGGCTGGACCCAGCACTGAGCCCTGGGGAACCCTACTTGTCACTGGCCTCCAGCTGGAGTTAACACCATTTACCACCACTCTCCAGGCCTGGTCATCCAACTAGTTTTCTACCCAGGAGAGTGTGCGCCTGTCCAGGCCAGAGGCTGACAGTGGCCAAAGCAGAATGTTGTGAGAAACTGTGTCAAAGGCTTTACTGAAGTCCAAGAAGACCTCATCCACAGCCTTTCCCTCTTCCAGTAGGCAGGTCACCTCGATATAGAAGGCGATCAGGTTAGTTTGCCTTTGGTAAACCCGTGTTGACTGGGCCTGATCACCCAGCTCTCCTGCATGTGCTTCATGATAGCACTTAAGATCACCCGTTCCATGACTTTCCCTGGCACTGAGGTCAGACTGACAGGCCTGTAGTTCCCCGGATCCTCCCTCTGACCCTTCTTGTAGATGGGCACAACATGAGCCAGCATCCAGTCCAGTGGAACTTCCCCAGTCAGCCAGGACTGCTGGAAGATGATGGAAAAAGGTTTGGCCAGCACATCCACCAGCTTCCTCAGTACTCTTGGATGGATCCCATCTGGCCTCGTAGACTTGTGGGTGTCTAGCTGGGCAAGCAAGTCTCTAACCGCCTCCTCTTGGATCACGGGAGCTTTGTTCTGCTTCTCTAACTCCTGGGTATTTAGACACAGGGAACGACTTTGCTTACTATTAAAGACTGAGGCAAAAGAAGGCATTAAGTACCTCAGTTTCTTAGTTATTCTTCCTGTCCCTCCCCTTCCCTATTCTGTAACTGTTCTTCACAGCATCAGTCTTGGGTCTCTTTATTTTTAGGCTCTTTTACACATGGATTGTTAGCCACGGCTGCTAGGGAATATTGACAAATGATAGTCAGCAATGTATCAAATGTATTATCAAACACTAGATCCTGTTATTAGTACTCACCCAAATGAATAGACTGAGCTGGGTTTCTTCATCATTACCCAGTAGCTTATTAGACATGTTACCAAACTGAAAAAAGGGGGAGAATTAGACTATGATAAATAACTGCAGCCTTTACAAACTGAATTATCTACAAATACACACCTCAGCCATCAGAACTGAACAAATTAATATCAACACACCTTACTGTGAACTCAATCCCTCCATCACTGTCACAATGAGGGTTCCAGTGAATCCAGAAAAGTCTGGGAATAAAACTGACACTGCACAGTGATGTCTCAGATACTCTCATGAAAAGGGCAGCAAAAAAACCTTAGCAGAATTGTAGTCAGTCTAATTCCTTACACTAAGAGAAGGACAAATGCTGTACCCATGCCACACTGTGCTTACAAAAGCTACCAATGACCTTTGACATAGTTCATCAGTCTAAATCAAGTTCACCATAACGCCAAATGCGATGCATTTTACACTGGCTCTGACATAAAACTGCACCGCCAGTGTTTAACCCATGAATTTTTCTGAAAGGGACATGGAGCAACAGGTACCCCAGAATCTCACTAACAAGCAAAGGTGGTTTGCGAAAATCCTTTTAAAACTGTCCAGAACCACATATAATGATGTCACACATAGTAATGAAAATACAAAACAAAAGCCTATGGAAATATCAAATTAGATACCCTGTAAATACTTTTTGTACATATGCTTTATGGAATTGCTTAGAAATACTGTAACCTGAGAAAGGTCATTTAAACGAGAAGGAACACGATTAAATAAAACAACGGGACTGTCACATCTGTGTCACTTCCTTTATATCCCAATGAAAAAGTGAAGGAAATTCTCCATTAAACTCTTCTTTTAGTGATCTAAGGCTCTAGAATAAGCCTCAGGCCACAACAAGTATTGCCTTTCTTTTCCACAATGTCTACATACACTGTCGAAACAGATTAATGTATTTTGGCTGCATTCAACTACACAAGCTCTAATCTAACCAGTCATTCACTGACAGCCACAGGTCTCTTGCTATTTTCTTTTCAAGTTTTTCTGTCATAGAGACCATCTAAAATTCCAATTATTTTTATCCCCATGGTGCTAACCTGATTTTTTTTAGTATGAGTCTACTTCCTTTGCCTACTTTTCCTCTATTGATCCCTTTGGACCATTTTTTTTTTAATTCGAACCCACATGGATTCAGTGCCATCTGTGCCTTTGTGCAGCCTTTCCTTAATTAATGACTAGGTTAAATCAGACTGGATCAAGAACTCATCCCTACAGCTGATGAATAACAACCTGATCCACAGCTGCACAGAGTAAAAGTAAAAACAGAGGAAATGATGCTGCTCATAGTCAACAGTAAATTCATGTACTCAGTAAGGTTATTATAAATCACCAGAAAGATGACAAAAATTAAAGAACTAGAAATTGTTTTCTGCAGCAGGATTCTCCCTTAGAGCAAATCAAAAACTCTTTCAAGAGACTGCTGTAGTGAGAATAAGCTTCTAGTCCATCCCCTGATTACTCTAATATTTGAGTGCCAGGGGTATCCCAGCTTCTCCTAAAACTGAAAAAAAAATAAAATGAACAAACCAAAACTATACAAATACGAAATACAACATCAGAACTTTCCCCAAGGTTAAAAAGGTATTTTGACTCAAGAAGACAAAACTCAGCAGACAGAAAATCCTAAGAGAAATATGAGATCAGTCACAGATCAAGTAAAGTATTTTTGTGCCTATATTAACCATTCATTTTCCTTTCTGCGTGTTTGTCACTGTTATTTAGAAATGTTTTACTATTGGTCAGATAAGCTGTATTACGTAGTTGGCAAAATGGACTGCATATAGCTGATGCATACATTTTATAAGCTAGGGGGCAAGCAAGGGAATATAATGTAGGTTAATAACTAAAAAATACATGCATTTTATGCATTTATTTCCCAACTACTGCTACCAATCTGCATCTTCTCTAAGAACTGTCTGTTGTATCAATACTATCAAGAGTGTTCAGAACTTTCATAGTTAAAGTAGCTTTAATATCATTTTGTTAAGAAAACAGGACAAGTACTAAAAATATCTAATGATCTTAATGGAAGAGTGCACGGCATCTAGGATCTTGGAATATTTTGCAGCAGAAACAGAGTTACTTACTCCTTGTTTCCCGATGCTAAAACTAAGGGATACTTCAGAACCAATGACTGTGGCAATAGGGGAATGTTCCGAGTGAACCACCATTTAACAGTTTGACGTTAGATTCTGTTTTATGTTGTTATGCATCTACAAAGAGAAACTTATGACTGAACTGATATGTTACTAGTCATTCTCAATACACCTGTGGTGTTTCTCATCATCTGTTTATTGTGATGTACAGTTTTATACTCATTTAAACTATATTTAAAACAGTTAGTGTTTCTCTACTGAAGATTCCAAATAACACGTGTTCGTATCCATAAATAATTCTATATGTACAAAAATATACATACACAGGCACAAATGAACAGTAAGACTGAATGGGGAAAAACTCACCTGAAAAGGTCAAAGATTGTCAAATATGTGTAAGCAGTTAAAGCTGTAAAAGAAGCAAATATTAATAAAACTTAACATAGTTTTTCAAAGCAGAAATCGCTTGTATTCTATTAAGTCCTTCTGCAGCTCTTTTTCATGCTGTCTACATAAATTGTCCTTGCTGATAGAGCAAGTCTCTCTCTATTGTATATGTATATAATACGAATGTCCTAAACACACCAATATATTTAACTCCATAAACAAGTGATGTATTGAGTTCATGACTAAGTTGTGATTAAGAATTCAGATACAGAAAATTCAGATCTTCTAGTACATCATCTGCCAAAGCAGAAGATCTCTTATGTTCATCACTGCAGTGAAAAGTAGGTTCAAAAGATTTTTTCACTTGCTCTTCTTCTCCAAACCATCCTGAAACTACAAGAAAACCTGTGTCACAAATCAAAAACCAAAGGCACTCTACTTTCAGAACAGATGATGAGAAGCATCTTGGATCCCCTATACAAAAGTAGAAGATATACAAAATATTGGAAAGGGGCATTCCTGGAACCGGAGAAGCCTTTTGCCACACCACAAACACCTTCATTCAATAGCAAGTAAGCATCTCTTAAATGTCACTGGCACCTTTTATAGAAGGAACTGGTTTGAGGACTGGCTTAGAACTTGGCATTTTTCTAATCTTAAAGAGAGTACTACAGGAAGAAAATGACTAGCAGATCTGGAAAACCTTGTAAACTTTGAACAACTTTCACTATTCACATTTTCACCTGTGCAAAAAAATGCCTCTAAATTGACTGTGGCAAATCAAAAGGAAGCACTTTCCAAACCCAGATGTGCAGCCACCTAACTCCACTGTGTGCTGAACTTTGCTTTTTCAATATTCTGGAACTTCTCAAGCTAAGATACACATAGTAGTTGGTTGTAGTTTCAGTACAAGAGAGTGACCTACCTATGCTGTTTGTAGAGCTGCACCACATTAGCAGGAAGCCAATACATACTAAATTTATAGCACCAAACAGCAAGATCTTCCAAGACTGTTGATGAGAATAAACATGCATTTTACATCTTCCAAAATTTACAAAACAAAAATGCATCTATCTGGTTTTAAAAAACAATGTTGCAGTACTTCACCAAGCAAGCAGAACCCAAAAATTTACAACTCATTTCAGAACAAGCTTATATTCTACTTTTAACATTACAAGTTGTCTCAAAATTCCTTTATAAACAGTGCTTATGCACTGTGCTTAAAAACTCTTTTTCGGACTAAAAATTTCACCCCTGTATAATATTCGCGTGCAATTACAGCATGCACAATCTGACTTATGAAGACAGGCAATTTTACATTAGAAGGTTCCTTTCTTTGTGCTGGGACCTAGGTCCCAGAAACAACTGCGCATATTCAGTTTACAGCTCTACTGAAAGCATTAAATCCAAGTACAATTCTAGAGAAAACCAACAGACAGGGACAATGCACAGGAAGGAACCCCATTTCACAGATGGATTTTTGTTTAAGAACAGCTGAAAAAATTAAAAAAATATATTCTCAAAGTAAACTCAAGTTAATAATGTATTTTAACTTATCACACCTAATGTCTTCTTTACTTTTATTAATTTTTAAAAGACATACTTACCCTCCTATCTGCTGCAACCAACCTAAATTCATGTGTTAACTTTCCAACCAACGATCTCTGTGATTTGCGGAACAGGTGTATTGTCCCCTTAAAAAAAGTTAAAAGTTTAAGTAAAAAATTTCGCTTCAACCGTAGTTTAAATTAGCAAAAAACCCAAAAAAACTTTCATTTAACTATATTCATAATTGTATCAAAGAATCAGAGTGAATTTTTTGTTAACGGGAGATAGCCCATAAACATTAAATTCAGCAATATTTTTATACCAATTTTACATTGCTATTATATCACAAAATAACTGACTTAGAATTATGCTTCATTCAGACATAATTTTACTGTAAAACACACCAAAATACCATTTCAAGAGCATTTTTCTACTTTTATTTAAACAAAACTATTACAGTGTTCTGAAAACACAAATATTTTTCTTCATCAAAGCACCACACTGCCTACCCAAAACCAACTGGTTTATTAAAGAGGAATTTAAACAGTTTTAAAATATATATTATTTATACAGTTATAAACAAGAAACTAAATAGTACATGTGCATATATATATACACACACACATATAAACGAGAACCCAGCAGCTGGTATAATCTCCAATGTGTCAGACACAAGGCCAGTAACTTGATGAGACGCACAATCTCAGTCACAGCCTCATCTAAACATGCACAGTAGATGCTGTCACTGTAGGTGCTTCCTCTCCTTTCCTGGGGAGGAGGGGATGCATGTGCACGCAGCAGGTGGGAGCAAGGGGCTGCTACACGGCTCTCCTGCAAGTGTGACAGGGAACAGACTGCTGCAAAAATTCATCAACCATGCCACTTGCTGCCCTTCCTCAGGGAGCCCAGGCTTATCTAGTTAGCTGTCTTCCATTCTACTCTCCTTGCAAAGACATAAGCTTTCCATGTGAAAAGCCCTTCTGATCTGCAGTAGGAATTCTTGGACTTGTAACAGGGGGCCTGCTGCATGCAGCGATTTGGAGCTGGGTGAAACAAGGGCATGGATCTCTTGGAACAAGTCCAGAGGGCCTCCAAGATGATCAGAGGGTTGAGCACCTCTGCTATGAGAACAGGCTGAGAGAGTTAGGCTTACTTAGCCTAGAGAAGAGAAGGCTCTGGGAAGACTTTATAGTGGCCTCCCAGTACTTAAAGGGTGCCTCCAAGAAAGCTGGGGTTGAGGGGGCTTACCTTTACCAGAGACAGGAAGAGGGGTAAAGGGATTAAGCTGAAAGAGGGAAGACTTAGATATTAGGAAGAAAATTTTTTACTGTGAGGGTGGTGAGGCACCGGCACAGGCTGCCCAGAGAAGTCATGGATGCCCCATCCCTGGAGGTGCTCAAGGCCAGGTTGGATGGAGCTTTGAGCAGCCTGATGTAGTAGAAAGTGTCCCTGCCCAAGGCAAGGGGGTTGGAACTGGATGATTGTTAAGGTCCCTTCTAACCCAAACCATTCTGTCATAGAATCACTGAATCACCAGGTTGGAAATGACCCACTAGATCATCGAGTCCAAACATATATGATATGATTCTACTACATTGGTTGGACTAGAAGACCGGATGGGTCCCTTCCAAACTGGTTGTTCTATAATTCTATGATTGGTAACTGACAGCAGAAGGCAAAAAGTCATACTAACAGGCTGGTCACCTGTCTGTGCACTCACAGATATGTTTGTCAATACAGCCATATTTCATAGTATCTGCAAAAATATGTGTATTCCTTGGTGTCATCAATTTAAACAGCAGTGTTGTAGATCTCAAGTTTTGCTCAACAGAGGCAAAAGGCTGGCACTTAGTATTTTCTTTACTAGCAAATCATTCCATGATGATTTTTTTTTTTTCTCTCAGTAAAGACATACATAAAGAACACTTTGGAAAGCCTTCCTAACAGGCAGTGGACAACCTGCTGACAAAAGTTACTCTACTGCCTTAGTGACCACTGCTTTCCTGTGTGGTCAGCATAATGTCCATTGCCTGACCACACTGTGCCACACTTCCCCACTCATGGAAATGATGCCTTACACTTAAGCCCTGTACCACAGAGGGGAATCCCATGCAAACCCACACCGGCCATTGCTGACCCTTAGAAACGACCTCTAATTCAGCAGAGGTTGCACTTCAGCAGTAAAGCTTCCCTAGCTCCTAAACTTCTGGCAACGCAATGGAGTTGTGCCGAGCAGGAGGGCTGCCATCCTGCATCCCACTGCAGGTCCCCACCTGGCACCAGAGCAGCCATACAAGAAGCATTTCTGCAAGCATGAGCATCTGCTCCAGCAGTGCCAACAGGCGATGGTTCCTGTTAGGACAATGATGTCAATTCACTTGTGCTCAGCATGAAAAAGGGAAGGCTCAGATGCCCAGCAGAACAGGTGGTCATTCCCAAAAGAAGGAATTCTCTTCTTTCAGACAGGAGCCACGTCTCCCAGGAGCAGCATTCCCATGACACACTGAAGCAGAGGCAAAGCAACTTATTCATCCCATGGAGCTGCACTGCCTAACTCAGTGCAGAATGCAGACCCTGAGCCTGGAATTCACACTGCAAGGTCAGACACAATTGCCTCTTCCCACTGATACAAGAAGTTGTTACTATGAAAATAAGTGGGAAAACGTTTACTTATGCTAAGCTAGTGTTAAGTTTCATCCAAGTAATTGTATATGCTTTTGAAAGTCAGACAGAACATCCCTCTGATAGCATGCTTTCTTTCAGACACCGTTATTCCAGACACTGTTCATTCTTTGGAAATGATAACATCTCATGTGCAGTACAGACTGTGCTGAACAGACGTGTCTTCTGTGATCATCTGTTTGCAGCCTTTCCCTGTCTCAAATACAACATCAGGCAGAGAGCTGGAGCCAGCTCCTGATTAACAAGAGATTGGACTGTTGTGAAGTTCATAATAACATTAAAACTAGTCCTTGGAAAGCAACAGAATATGCATAAGATTTCTGGGAAAGTTTATACACGTGTGTAAAGGGGAAATTCATTCTGTCCCAGCTCTTGTCTTACTGCACCCGATGGATGGAAATCGCTCCCTCCTGTCACCCAGGCCTGATAAAGCATTGGAGAGGAGGGAGCTGGCCTCTTCTCCCAAGTGATAGGGGACAGGACAAGAGGGAATGGCCTCAAGCTCCGCCAGGGGAGATTTAGGCTGGAGATTAGGAGGAAGTTTTTCACACAGAGGGTCATTGGGCATTGGAATAGGCTACCCAGGGTGGTGGTTGATACACCTTCCCTGGAGGTGTTTAAGGCACGGGTAGGTGAGGTCTTGAGGGACTTGGTTTAGTGTTTGACAAGGAATGGTTGGACTCGATGATCCGATGGGTCCCTTCCAACCTGGTTGTTCTATGATTCTAAGGATGCCCGCTTTCTAAGACTCCAAAAGGAGTCTTCTGAGAGTCTATTTAACAGCATTTTCGGTGCCACTTACAGAGGGACATTCTGTCTAACTTTCAAAAAAATAAAATTACTTAGACGCAAGTTAGTTCCACCTTAGTTTAAAGATACTCCACTTCGCGCAGCAGCAACGACTTCTTGCATCAACACAACACGCACAACATTTCTGGGAATATTTACCCATGTGCATGAAAGCGGGAATCAGGCTCTGCCCCAGCTCCCGCCTGGCTGCACAGGCCGGACGGGGACGGCTCCTCGCCTTGCCCAGCCCCGACAAGGGACGTTCGCTTTCCCAACCCCAAGGCGACTCTCCGGGAGTTGGCTCTCCCCGGCGGTACCGCGGCGAGGGGGGGCACAGCCACGTCACGGCGGGAGCCGCTACCAGGCCCCGGGAGCTGCCTCGCCCCGCCCCGCCGGGATGGGCGATCCCCCCGCCCCGGTTTCCCTCTGCCGCCCGCGACCCCTCTGCCGCCGCCCCCCCTCCCAAGTCCCCGGGACACTCACCATGATCCTTCCCACGCCGGAAGAGACGGCGCCATGCGAAGGCGGAAGAGGAGGGAGGGGGGAAAAAAAAAAAAGGCTGCCGTCGCCACGGCAACGGGCGCGCGCCGGGCGGGGCGGAAGCCGGGAGGCGGCGCGGGCCCCGTGGTTCCGGCCCCCAGAGTGGGGACGGAGAGTTCAGTGGTTCGGATTAGGCGTGAGGAATACATTTTGCATGCTGAGGGCGGTGAGGCACCGGCACAGGTTGCCCAGAGAAGATGTCCCATCCGTGGAGGTGTTCAAGGCCAGGTTGGATGGGGCTTTAAGCAACCTGATCTAATGGAAGGTGTCCCTGCCCATGGCAGGGAGGTTTGGAACTGGATGGTGTTTAAGGTCCCTTCCAACCCAAATCAAGAAGGATGTTGAGGCTCTGGAGCAAGTCCAGAGAAGAGCGACAAAGCTGGTGAAGGGGCTGGAGAACAGACCCTATGAGGAGCGGCTGAGAGAGCTGGGGTTGTTTAGCCTGGAGAAGAGGAGGCTGAGAGGAGACCTCATTACTCTCTACAAGTACCTGAAAGGAGGTTGTAGAGAGGAGGGAGCTGGCCTCTTCTCCCAAGTGACAGGGGACAGGACGAGAGGGAATGGCCTCAAGCTCTGCCAGGGTAGATTTAGGCTGGAGATTAGGAGGAAGTTTTTCACACAGAGGGTCATTGGGCATTGGAATAGGCTGCCCAGGGAGGTGGTTGAGTCACCTTCCCTGGAGGTGTTTAAGACATGGGTGGATGAGGTCTTGAGGGACTTGGTTTAGTGTTAGATAGGAATGGTTGGACTAGAAGATCCGATGGGTCCCTTCCAACCTGGTTGTTCTGTGATTCTGTGATTCATCGTATGGTTCTTTGGGAGCTGAGCCGTACCTCCCAGGAGCAGCAGTCCCTTGCTTTCAGTGACGCGACGTAACCCGTTTATCCCACTCCCTGACTCTGAAATGGTGATTTGTAAATGGTGAGATGGAACGTCAACTGCAATGTGTTAAAAAACCACGATTAACAACTACTATAATGATATCTTCTTGTCACCCAGAGTTGTGAGATGGACTGCATAGATATGGCACCCAGGCCTCTTTGCTGTGGGTTCTCCAGTAGCGGCAGTGAGTGCACGGCTGCCCTAGGAGGATTTTTATTTGCAGGACTATGCAAAACTTGGAAAGGAGAGCAATTCTGGGAACTGCAGGAAGTCTTGTTGAAAATCATAGAATCATTTGGGTTGGAAGAGACCTTAAAAATCTAATTTTATCCCCCCGAGTCAGGGGCAGGGAAATATTACACTGAATCAGGTTGCTCTAAGCCGCATCCTAGCCTTGAACACCTAGAATCATAGAACAACCAGGTTGGAAGGGACCCATCGGATCTTCTAGTCCAACCATTCCTATCAAACACTAAACCAAGTCCCTCAAGACCTCATCTACCCGTGCCTTAAACACCTCCAGGGAAGGGGAATCAACCACCTCCCTGGGCAGCCTATTCCAATGCCCAATGACCCTCTGTGTGAAAAGCTTCCTCCTAATCTCCAGCCTAAATCTCCCCTGGCGGAGCTTGAGGCCATTCCCTCTTGTCCTGTCCCCTATCACTTGGGAGAAGAGGCCAGCTCCCTCCTCTCTACAACCTCACCTCACGTAGTTGTAGAGAGTAATGAGGTCTCCTCTCAGCCTCCTCTTCTCCAGTCTAAACAACCCCAGCTCTCTCAGCCGCGGTATAACCTGGTATAAGGTGTCCACAAATTTGCTGGGGAACCTGTTCCAGTGTCTCACCGCCCTCACAGGAAAACCAGGGAGCACACTGATGGAAACCAAAACCAAAGGGCTACGTTAAAGTCCTGTGACCACTGTTAGTGAGGCTCTAGACCATATGGACTGCAAGGTGACGACGATGATCTTGTGTATCAGACCAGCAAGCCACTAAACTGTGTCCAGTACTTTCAATTGGAAAGAAAAAACACAGAACTGAAGTTTTCTTTAAAATTAGGACAGCTCTGTAAAGGAAAATTGTATTATAAAACAAGTACATGGGACAGAAAAAATTAGTCACAAGACAGCTTATTTATTATTTCCTTTGGGAAATAAATGACAAGAGGCAGGAATAAGAACTGAAGCTCGATATTTTATCAAGACAGATTTTTGTGCCTAGGAAGATACTTGAAACAACCTTCTATAACGCTGTCCCATCTTTGGTTTTTTAATAGTCTAGTCAGTTGTCCAGTGACCATAGTTGAAGTGGTTTAAAATGTTATTTGCAACTAATCTGTTATGTGAAATGCACCAAAAGACTTAATGTGGCTGTGACTGGGAGCAACTGGAGAGGTAGTTGTATTTAACGACTCAAACCTTCTCATTCTAAGATGATAACTGAAACGAAAAATATTTTCCAGTGTACAGAAAGAGTTCTGGGAAGAATCTGAAAAACAAACAAATAGAAAAATCCATTTGAAGTCTGTAAAATTTGCATGTCAGGTAAGAGAATCCCAACTGCAATGTTGTGGTATGTAAACTCTCCACAGGATATGCTCCACAAATACAAAGTTGTTTGGCTACTTTGTTATTGACACATTATCAGGCTTACTGCGTTATTCAGGTCTTGGTGGATTTCTTCTCAGAAGAGGAAAACAGTTTTAAGAAATTGCAGTTCTAGAATTCACAGAAGAGAAATACTACAAGAAGTAGCACAGCCAATACTAGTATTCTGAGTCCTCATCTGGAGTACTGTGTTCAGATCTGGAATCCTCAACATAAGAAGGATATGAAACAGTTGGAATGTCCAGAGGAGGGCTACAAAGATGATCAAAGGGCTGGAGCACCTCCCATATGAGGACAGGCTGAGAGAGTTGGGTTTTTTCAGCCTGGGGAAGATAAGATCCAAGAAGATCTTATAGCAACCTTCCAGTACCTGAAGGGAGCTACAAGAAAGCTGGAGACAGACTGCTAACAAAGGCTTGTAGTGATACGATGAGGGGGTATGGGTATAAACTGGAGAGGGGCAGATATAGACTACCCATAACGAGGAACATCTTCAACATGAGAGTGAGTTGTGAGGCACTAGCACAGGTTGCCCAGAGAAGCTGTTGATGCCCCCTCCCTGGAGGTGTCCAAGGCCAGGTTGGATGGGACGTTGGGCAGCCTGGTTGGGTGGGAGGTGTCCCTGCCCATGGCAGGGTAGGGGTGGAACCAACCGAACCAACCAAAACCGATCTATGATTCTAGTATTCTGCACATAAGAAAACTAACAGTCTTGAAGGATGCCTTAGGAATGAGGGAGAATTGAGTCCTTTTAGAAACTACTAAAATGAGGTTTAAAATAGTAGGAACTACAGCACTACAAAGAGCATGGTGTGCTTGCAATATATATTTGCAAAAATGTGGAATCTTAAAAACGATTTGGTAAAAACAACATACTGCTCATCTAGTCAGTTGTAGGCTGCTGAGATTACCCCCTTTCCATTTTTGCTAGACTACAGCACCAATAAAGGATGCCAATGCCTTGAGATGGATTTTAAATTGTATCTTTCTGCCCTCACCAGGATATAGCACTTTCAGTATGATCATGACACACAGAACAAAAAATTACTCAGAAGGTTGCATAACTCCTCTCTGTCCCAGAGCCCCATGCACTCTTGTAGGAAACAGGCTGGGTTTCATAATTTCACAAACTATTTGGAAATTTACAGATAAATCATTTAAGTGGGGGGGAAAAAACCAACAAAACCTGAAACTATTTTTTCTCACTTTTTCTGGCAAACTTAAAACATCAAAATACAGAAGTAAACAGATTTCATCTGAAATATGCCTGCATCTGACACTAAGCAGGGAGCCTTGTCTTACACTATCTTGGCTGGAATGGGATATTTAACTTTCAATTAGCCTAACATAAATCACCCAGGGCTATACTAACAGGCCCATAATCTCTGCATTCAGCATAGCAAGTGCTGGGATACCAATTCCAAGCTCTTGCTTCTTCATTAAATTTATCTGAGCATCTCCTCCACAAGAATAAAGTCTACTTGAGTATCTGTAACCTCTACACAAAATTGCGAATTGACATAAAGTCAGTTGCTCAGAATCTTACCTCCAAGTAGCATTTCATCTGAAGAGACATACTGGATAATTACTCTGCAGAGACAACAACCGTGTCATTTCTATCCCAAGGAATGAATGCCTGACAGAAGCAGCGATAGCTGTTATGCTTCAGTTCAAAACACTGGCCTTTTTTCTCCCGATTACCCTATGTAGCAATAAGAGTAATTGATACAGTGGCATGTTGAAGGCAGTGGTCAGAGCTGCTTTGTGAGAGGCCTCAACACTGACAGATACATAATTTTAATAATTACTTTAATCCAGCTTTTGTTCTTTTTTAGTTCTTTTAATTCCTTTTATCTTCAGGATGTAAAGTCCCAGCAGGTGTTAGCAGCCCAGCTGCAGCCTCAAGACAATGTCTAGAAAGAATTACTAACAATAAGATGGGGATAAGTGAAGAATTTAGTGTTACCTCAACAATAATACCAGCACTCTTCCCCCAGCAAAAAAAAAAAAAGGTGCCATTTTGATATGAAGTAAGTTGGCTCCAAATAGCTGTTTTCAGGACTGCATGTTGACCTACCAGACATGGTTACGTGATACCTCCTCATTTTCACTGTGATTTAGAAAGTCTAGGATAGGCACACATTTTTAGACCCATTGCATTTATTTAGGAAGTAGCACTTCTGTTTACATTAGTTTTAAGAATTTGAGTTATGTCCTTCAGAAACTAATTGAGGTATCTATTGTTCCATCATCTGGTATACAAGACCCAATTTATTTTTTTTTGTAACCAGCAGTGATTAAACCAGCTTGAGGTTTAATGAAAAGACTCTTAGCTTTGTATGTTTTATCTTATGAACAGGCAAGAAACCAGTAAGAACAGGACAAATGCAATGTTTTATTGTGAAGCTAAAGCTATGTGACTGCTTATCATGCTTTTTTTTACATTGCTTATTAATAAAACAATGCTCAACATTTCAGAAAACATTATTAGAAGTACAATGAAACAAAAGTGCTTTAATACAACAAAATACAAGAATTAACCCCATCCCAGACTGGAGTAGTTCAATATATTTAATAGGGGTGGGGTATAACATTTTGTCTCCACCTTTGGTTTTTTTCACTTTAATCCAAATTTCTGAAAAATACTGACTTGCCCTTCAAAGCAATAAAAACGTGAATCATGTGGCAAACCCAGTTTTGATATTTGCAGTCCCTTTGACAAGTAGATCAGAATTATATAAAGCACCTTCTTCCCCACTTGTAACAGTAAAAAAAAAAAAACCTGCAGAACTGAGAGGCTTCTTATGAGAATATGCCTCTATTGACCAACTACAAAGCATGTTGACCTTTTTCCTCAAAGCTACTTCTCTGAAACAGGATTTTAAGCAGCATGTCTTATGAAGGCAAGGAAACTCTTATGGCAAAACAAGGCTGATCACCATAGTTTCCAGACATGTCAAGAATTTGAAAATCCAAGATCATACTCTGAAGAAGCCACAGTGTTTGGCCGATGCATTTAATCCACTGGAGGAGTGTATGCCTTACCAATTATTGCCAAACTTGGGAGGTAGTTACTGACAAAGTAAACAGTTTCCATTCCAAGACTGTTAACGATACTTACATGAGAAGCAAGAAAACCACAATATATATTTCCCCATACTTCAGATGATTTTGTATTTATAGGAAGCAACAGTTTAACTTCCTCCATCCGGTAGAATTATGACTACAATATTTAAAAGTATTGCAAAGAATATTTAACAGAAAAATTCTAAAAGAAAATAACCAATTCATCGGTCGTCTCTTAGGATGAGCAGATCATCCTAAGCATGAGGATTCACGTAGGTGACTAAACAATGTCCTTCACCACTAAACAGCAGCTCAAGAGAACCTAGCAATGAAATCAGCAACTGCCTCTAATTAGTACAATAGCTGAGATAACTAGTTGCATTCACTATCCACCAGCTACTTTTCATTCCACATTTAATATCTGGTAGAAGCCCCCAACACTAAAAACATAACAAAAGCTTGAGACAGTCACAGATAATTAAGACCTGTAACCTACAATAGCACTTGTCACCTCCCAAAGCTGCCACATGCAGGAGCATCACTTATAGCACTGGAGCAGCTAGATACGCGTGCCTTGGGCACAGCTATGCATTATCCACGTCTTGGGTAGCAAAGCACTGTAAGAAACTAGGGCAGAAGTGGTTAAGGAAACCCCAGGTAGAACACTGCTTTCCATACCGGTCATAGAGTAGATGTCTTAGTTAAATTTTCCAGCATAATTGACTTCTGTAAAAAGTACTGAAATTTCACAAGATGGCAGCAGTGCCAACTAGTGCTAAAACTCGCTTGTTTAAAACAAAAAAACCACTATTGCTTCTACACCAGAAGATAAAGTTAATTGTCTGAGTAAGTTATATATGTATAAAACTAATTTTAAAAACCTCTGAGAGAATCTAATAGTGAAATCAGCAATGGACTCTCATTAGAGGAGTGACAACAAATTCCTTGATGGTTTAGAGATCCCATTCTTCTTCATTTTAAAGCGTTCCTATCATATTTATTGTCTACATAAGGTAAACTGCAAGGTCACATTCACCAAAACTGCATTAGTGACCAACTCCTGAAGCAGTCTGCAAGACGCCTCAGGAACAGAATGCCTATTTCTAACACACTCAACTCTGTAAAGTCTAAAAAACTAACAGGACAGAGACACTTATGTGTACATAAATGTCCGAGTCCAAAGCTTATCTTTAATATTCAGTGTTGAGTTTGTCTTGGTTGCAAGGAGAAAACCTGTACAGGGTTGGTATACTTTGCAGAAAAGTCAACATTAGTAAAAGGAACTTAACATGACAGAATGTAATTTTAAGGAGAAAGAGCATCACACAGTGCTTGAGTTTTTCTTCCTCCCATTGATGCCACCAAAAGCAACAATCTGCTGCCTGCAAAGACATTGTTCTTCCAATATGCAAAAATACAGGAGGCGCAATTCTTGCTTAGTAAAAAGAGGCAAAAATGCATGAAAGTTGTTTAAAAAAATGGAGGGCTTAGGATTTGGGGTTTTTTTTTCCCCCTCTCCCTCCAGTAGCTGGTACACTTCGAGTCAGCAAAAGACACTTACAGAGGGCCAGAAAAGCTGCTTCCTAACATCTCAAAGAAGTGAGCCATTCGTTAGTGGTCAAATTCAAAGGAAAGAAAGAGGCAGTTTAGACAGCTAATGTTAATGCCAACCTTTCCAAAGGTTAAAAGCACCCAAGCTGCTGTTCTGCTTAACCTATCCTACCTGATTCAAGATACTGTATTAGAACATAAACTGATTTTATGGTAAATACAGTTGCAAAGTGAGATAATGCCTTAAGGGGAACAGAATTATTCTTCAACGACACTGTTCAGAAAATAGCATAAAACATTTAAAGGAGGTTAATGAGCCAATTGACACTTGGTCATGGGCTAAAAATCCAGCAGCTGTGGAACAAACTGATATCACAGAACAGAACTGAGTTCTTATTACTGTGTTCTAGAAATAATTTATAGAGCTGTAGTTCACCCATTTGTAGAAAACAATCAGGACAGGATAGATAACCAAAGGGCAGTGGTACAGTCACACAGCAGCTCAGACTTCTGACCCTTTTAGCTGCCTGCTGGTGGTGCTCTAGCAGATGGGAACTTCTACCTCTGCATTTCAGGCACCTATCACATGCCAATAGGTATGTACTTGAAATAAATACAGTTATATTCCTTAAAATGAAGCAAAGGACAACAGTTTGGTAAAAAATGTTGAGGAGCACTCAAACCCAGAAGTGTTACCCTTAAATCTGTAATTTGCAAAGGATCTCAAGGGAAGTTTTCAAGCTTTACCTACATGAAGACCAAGGGCCTTTCTCAACTGTTTAGCTATCTAGCAGGTGCCAACAGAACAGTAACATTTGTGCTCAGTGCTATGAAGTCTATGACAAACACAGATCAGGTCAGCCAGGCACCTCCAACAACAGAGACAGTCTACTGAACGCAGAACTAAGGCAGAGCAAGCAAGACGTGAGATTTAACGAACTGAACTCTTTTAGCATTTCTCACTTCTTCAGGAAAGTTAATCAAGGGAACAGAAGTCACACATTACATCTACATCAGACACACATTTGAGAGTCATACCCTTAGAAGGCTTGAACTGGTTTGGTTAACTATTTCAAAAGGCATAGTATTGTAACACAATCATCACTTATTTAAGTGCTTTTAATCTTAAGATCAATTAAAAGCAACTCTGGTTCAAAGAAAACAGAACCCCAAAAATATTGCATGTGTGCATCTCGTAAGTTTGACACAGCTTCTGCTATTGAGTATTCAATACAATACGATGAGCACAGAGCCCTCTCTGGGTATTACTACACTTACACTGCAACTATCAGCTCTGTATATATATATCTCTATAGAGTGTGTGTATATAATATTTATAGTCAACTTTCAGGTCAGTAATCCCAGAAATATTCAACTTTCTCCTTCTAGTAAACAAGTAAGATAAATGAATAATTAAGAATAAAAACTTCTGTTAATACCAACAGCAAACAAAGCTTTTAACTCAATTTAGTTAAAACAACTGTAAACAATAGTCACATTACAAAGATGTGTAACTTGGGAGAATTGTCTTTTAAAAACAAAAAACTCCACAAACCTGCTCTAACAAGGAACCAGTGTTCTGACTTGCAAACGTCTGCATTTATTCTATGTAGAATCTGTAAACAAGATGTCAGGCCTTTAGAAGCAAAGGCAAAGATGTTTTCTTTTATTACAGTATTTAAAGGCTCTTACTTAAGTGGTTATTTTAATAGCTTATCATTTACATAATAAAAACAAGTATTTGTACAAAGATGCAGTTTCTTTTTTAAAAAGCAGATCAGTTGAGTGTTTCACATTTTAATATATAAACCAAAACATATGAAAGCTATAAAAACATTAGTGTACCACGTATTAAACATGTAGCCTCATATTTTAATGCTTACATGTACTGATTAAAAAGAATTATCACAATGGAAATTTTACTTCCAATTATCATAAACAGACCAAAATACAGAGTAGAAACACGTCATTTCTGAAACTTGACAATTAGCATCACTTACTCTCTCAAACATCAGCTGGGCTTCAAGTTGTACACCATAAGCATAAGCTAACATTCTACCAATGAAAGTGATACAAAAATGCATTAAGAGAAAATACTGTCAGTAAATGAACATCTTAGTCTATTTTTTTTATTTAGTAATTTATTTTTTTAAAAGACAGTTTGAATTGGTTTTATAGGGTTGGGTTTTTTTGCTGCTCTGCTATCAAAGGTCTTCTTCAAAACTGTACTGTGAACAATACAGTCACATTACAACTAAACAAAAAGACAAGTAATAACAGACCAGCTGCTTTTTACATTTTAATAATTATAATGCCCCAATGCTGTTCTTCCTCTCTGCATAGGGAAATTGTTTCATTTGGCACATTAAGAATTTAAAAAAAAAGAAATCAAAAATTGAACCAAAGTTTACAAGCCACCAATTTTAAGTTAGTAGTTATAAGGAAGAAAGCCAAACATCAATGTCATTGCAAAATTAAAAACAAAAAAACTACAGAGACACAACATAGGGAAAAGGTTTTCCAATGATCAATTTCATCAGAACCTTCTAACTGAAATAAAATACATATATTATTGTTCAAATCATAATGGGATTGCTAGGAATCTTGTCTCAAGTCCTATTGTGCTCTTACTTACAGACTGTAAATTCTCACTAACTAGCAAGGAGGCTTCAATGAACACTTTACACATTGTACAATTTTTAATTAATCTCAAGTTTCAATGCAGATACTTAAAGATCTGTAAAGTCCTGTAAACTCTAGCTGCTTTCCAGTAGTCTGTACCAATTACTCCTTAGTCAGCACTTTGTTTCACTTCAAGTAGTGTTTCACACTGTGGTATCTCCAAAGTCCTTGTTCCAGCGAATATACGCTTCCAGGGTCTGCGGGCTTAAACTGCGCTTTATCTTCTTCAAAGACTCAGTGAAATCTGACAGTTTGATATTTCTCATCTAAACAAAAAGTGAAAGACATCGGGATCACATCTGGTGTATGTACTTCAGTTTATTCACAAAGTGCTTCAGCATTCATTTTTAACAAAGCATATGCTGTGAGTGCTTCATCTTGATACAAGACAGACATTTCTTTCTTTCAGAACAGCTAATCATTTGAACAACCTGCGCAGGCATGTGGTAGAATCCCCGTCACTGGAAGTTTTAAAGATGCAGCCAGGCAGGGTGATAGATATTCTCATCTAAGTTCCCTTTCCCCAAAAGGTTGGGCCAGACAATCTTTCAACATCCCTTACAACCTGGGCTGTTCTTTGATTCTATAGCCCGATGCAAGAATCTTGTAATTTAAGACTTAACATTTTTAATAAGCTAATATTTGATAACCATAATGCCTTGTTATTTAATAGTCAAAAAATTGTGTTGTGATTTCTTATTTCACTAGGTGGTGCAAGCTGGTGCCTTTGAAGGCACAGAACCGAGTGAAGAGAAAGACCTGGGATTTTTTTTTTACCACATTCATGTTATACCTCAACGTACCAGAGGAGACTAAAGCACTGAAAGCTCCCACCCACCCTTACCACAACTGTTTTCTGACCACAGTATGCTGTCAGCCAAGTAATCCTGAGTATCTAACCTCTCCAATTCAACACATGCCTTTCAGCTGCGTGCCAAGGACATGGTTATAAGCAGGTATTTCCTGAATAGAGAAATGCCCAGACATGATGGAAGATAACCAAAGTGTGTGGAACAAGCAATCTCAGTATTAAAGGAGTATTAACATTACAACTGGAAAAGATTCCTCACATTTCATTGGGACTAGTGTTCATAGGCTACTGGAGGTAAACTTGCATTCACAACAAATCATCACAGCTGTTCTTATCTTTGTGCAACAAATCCTTTCAGTTTCTCATAGCCTTAGATCGCAGGCTGAACACAGAAAGCAAAAAGGGAATTAACTTTTGCTTCATTTTCCCCTGCGTAACTGTGATTTCCACATATATCTGAACAGAAATTTTTATAAGCTGTACCAATCTCTTCCTTTTCTTTTGTTTACAGAGGCAATTTTTGGTGACGAACCTGATCCATTTTTTATTTTTAGCTTTATAATGGTCCATGTAAATGAAAGTACTATACACATAGACAAACAACTATTTTAAAGTCACTCAAAGGTTCTCCCTAAGACTTTATGGGGGGTAGTGGAGTGAAAATAAAATCACTTGACAGAATACTTCTAGAAATGCCCTGGGGGAGTAACACCGTAGGAAAATAAAAGCCAGGCTTCTGGCATCATCTGATAGGTAACAGACCAAGCTGCAGTTCAGTGGCAAGGAGAAGACAGGACAGTCAACTGAAACTAACAACAGGAGAGACTCACTATTGGAAAAAGAGGTGCTCTTAAGCCTGGAAACCTACAAACTACACAAAGAACCTCAGACGTGCAACTTCAGACTTTCTTCTCAATCAGTATTTGTAAAGAATTTTTTTCAGTGAAGAAGTTAGCAAAAAGGGTAATAACCCGCAAAGTTAAGCTACGTATTTAGTATGATACTATATGTAAATACAGGGACCTTAAAAGTTTCTGGTGAGTGCGCATTCTATTTGAAGGGGAAAACAGAACTGCTAGAACAACATACCTCACTGGCAGACATGTTCTTCACCTGTTCTGGTTTTAATTCTGTAAAAATAATGGAAAATAAATGTACAAATAAAGCATGTTAAAGGCACTTTTATTTTGAGAAAAGCCCACAATTAAAAATTATACCTCTCTGCCTCAACATAATCTCCTGTACAGAAAGGTATATGGTTGTTTTACATCCTGCTTCCCCAAGCATCAGCTCCTCGACCCGTCTGTCCCCACAATCAAGCATTGCAGATACAGTACAAAGTGGTAGCAGAGCTACTTCCTTTTTCCTAAAGTACAGACGATAGCACACAAGCTTAGTAGAGCAGCCTCCCTCCATATTATTTCTGGTCCCTACAATTCCCCTACCCCTCAAATCTACAAGCCTCCCTACCCCTCAAATATGCAAAAGCTTCAGGAAATAGAAGGTACCATCAGCCAAGAGCACAGAAAATCAGGCAGGACACACAGGAGTGCTTCTTGTCCTCTGCAGCCTTGGTAGGATCAATCTCTCATGTATCCTCTACCATTTCACACATATTTTTACTGGTAATACACTTATATTATCAATATATTTAAAGTAAATTTTTTGCTTTCAAGGTGCAAGAAAAAAGGATCTAGGCAGATTGGCAAGGCTGACATTAAAAAATATTTTAAAAAATAAACTGTAAAGTTTAAACTGTGAAGTGTAAACACTGAAGCCAGAAACAGGTGGGAGAAACAGGTAGCAAAACATTTCATGGTTTCTTCTCAAAATGGGCCTGCATATGAAGTGATTTGTCAGCAAAGCAAAGCCTGCACACCTAAATGCATACATTATTAATTCAACCACTCTAAATACATGCAAAGCCTTGGGAGACATCATGTCTCTTGTTGAGAGCTATTTAATGTAATTCTGTTTCCCAGCTATTGTGCAGGAATTTGGAATATGTGCCTTACTCTCAGCTGCTGAGATTCTATAAGTGCCTAAAGAACACTACTTTTTCAGCAGCTACTTTCAAAGAGATGGTTCACTGACAAAACTGCATGCTGCAGGATTTTTGACTCAATTAAAAAAAATAAGAAAACAAACACACCCACAAAACCTGCACAGTCCTCTCCCTCCCCATGAATCATTTGAGAGAGTTGCAACAACTTTTATTTACACATATCAGGCTCATATTACAAAACACTTTCATTCTAGCTGCTCCAGTACCTGTCAGGTAGGACAATATATCTGCAAGCAGACAACTATCGCCAAATCTTTATCATCTTTTCTTCACAAAATCCCACTATTCTACTAAGTCCACCAAACACAATCAGCTCCTTCAGATGTGGCTACTGGATACGCAATAACTAGCTAGTGAAATCTAGCACAGGGCAGGGGAGCTGGAAAAAAGTATTCTGTTTTGCATTAAAATTCTGTTTTTTCACAGTTGGAAATATCAAGGAAAACCAAATATATGTAAAATTCTACTTGAGTCACAACTGTCATATCAATCAAAATTCAACATTAAGAAGATTTAAAAATAAAAAAACTGTGCCATTCAAATCATATCTAAAAGAACCCCAAACCACAGAATTGCTTCTGTTTCAGTATTTCTTTCTATTAGAATGAAAGTGATCTGCTCCACTTAATAAAGACAAGTAATGCAGTCAGACATTGCTATTCAAGTGAAAATTCAGATACAGCAGAACTGACACCAGCTTCGTAGAGGTGCACTAGTTAACACCAATGAGCAAAAACCACTTCAACATGCTTCCCTCTTAAGACATGAAAATTGTTTGACATGGTGAGGTACTATGGAGTTTTGTGTAAGGTTTGTCTTATAACCATGCCACTACAAAATCAGACCAAAATCCAATTTAAAAAGAGGTTTAAGAACTATAAAGATGTAGGAAAACAAAATCTCTCTAATATCAAGGGCACAGAGGTTTTTGAAAACTGAAATAAAAAGCTATGCAGCTTACCTCGAATAGGCCCCAGTGCTGCATCCTTTGCTAATGCAGTTAAATCACTTCCAGAGTACCCGTCTGTCATTCTTTGATAAAGGAAAAAATGATGGAAAGGAGGAAGGTTAAAAAACCCAAAGCCGGCTTCAAATCAATTTAATTGCAAATGATTAATGTTACTTAATCAGAAGTAGCAGTATATTGGTGATGTTTTTCAAGTTTAATAAATCAGAAATGCATTCAATGTAAGTGATCTATATTCAAGTGTCTCCCTCATTAAATTTAAAATTCAAATATTCAAATCCCAAATACCATTCTAGGAAAAGCAAAAATACAGCAACCCACTTGGTTTTGTAAATGAAAATTAATCTCAGTCACGTTGACTAGTTCTGTTTCAAGAATGTCGTACCCTTAGTTTGCCGTCATCTGTCATAGATCAATGCAAAACCAAAACATCAGCTGTCCTGTACTCTTTCAACCTAATCATTACAGTGAGAGCCCAATACCAGACATTTATGATGTGCACTTTCATCTGACATTCGAGCCAGACAAAGGGCAAAAGCAGGCATTACTAAAAAAATCTAACAGCAGCATTTGGTTTTGAAAATAAATGACAGTTTTGTAGTATGCCCTTAATGGAAATACATGGATGCACTCAACCAGTGGGATCCAGAGAGCAGAAAATTCCACTACTTCAGAAGAGTAAATACAAATCTGAAAAGCAGCACCGTTTTGCTTCTCAAGTTACAGTACCAACAACATTATTTTAAGAGGAAGACTTAAAATAATTTTTTTCAGTGTTGAAAGGCTGGTAACTGACTTGACTCTCAAACTATCTGGGAAGCTTCTCAACTCTCTGTATTTACAGTCTACCTTTTAGCAGAGTACTGAAGCAGCCTCCTATAGCTTACATACAAAATTATCTCTAGCACAGCCAAGGCTGACTTACCAACTGAATCCAATATTAAAGTCTAAACTTGGAACTAGTAACAATCAAGAACCACATGAGGGACTTGAGATGGCTGCAACGGCCTGAGCCATAGTCTCCACAGTTACCTGCAGAATCCTGAACATTTTACTCATTTAGCTTTAAATAATCATTATAATTCAGCTTGGAAGGGACATACAGCAGACAGGTCCCTATCTGGAAAGAAACAAGTTCTGTAATTGTGTTTTGCACACACCTCCCATTGATCCGGGAAATAACAGTGTCAATGTGGGGTTTCCTGTTTTTTATTGTAAGACCGGCAGACATACAGATCACTCAGATCCTCAGAACCACAAGGAAGAAAAAAAATCTAAAAAGGGCTCAATCTCATTGGGAGCTTTTCCAGAATGAGACTTCATTTCCAAGTTAATTAGTTAAATATCTTGCAGATTAAAGGTCTCCACTGAACCAGGAGGCCACCAATATCACACCACTAGCAGAAGTGAAAAGAAATAGTAAAGAGTTACCTAAAGAAAAATTTCAAAACAAAAAAACCCCAAACACTCAGCTTGTTGCTGCAGTTACCCGCTGCTCTACAACAGCTTCATGGCTCAGTCTTCTGGAGAACACTAATTCTGTTCTAGTTTATAGAAAAAGTTGCAGAGGAGTAAAGGAACACAAAATCATAAAGGATGTTAAACATCTATCACTTTTGAAACAAAAACATGGCAGATGAAGCAGGTTTTTCTGGTTTTGCTAAACGCATTAAAAAGGGGTACTTAAACTGCAGTCGTAACTTGGTTTATAAATTTGCAGTTAGAATACAAGACTGTCATTTTCCTCCAGTTAACTAATACTGCAGCCTAAATATGGCCTGAGCTAGCATCCTTCAAGCAGAGAAAGAATTTATTCAGCTGCATAATAAATCAATTTCCATAATGCTACATCCTAGACTGTACTCACAGCCTGTGCACAAACAGAAACAGAGAATGAAGTACATCCGCACGCATATTTTTGATAACTCATGCTCAGTTTTCACTTCTTCCTGCCTTAGGTGCTCTACCTGTTTTTTAGTCTAGCTTTCTTCACATCTATGTTTTATTCCTGAGGGTGACAAATAACAATACTATGTCAATCTTAAAGATGTAAACCAAAAAACAACTTAGTTTCATAAGAAGGGTATTTAACCCACATTTCCCCAACCAAATATGAAATTGAAAAGTATCTAAATTTTTCCAGTGCTTGCTCAGCTATGGTGGCAATACTTTCAACACAGCTGCCAAGGGACCAGCCAATAAATGTTGCTTTTGATTTGAAATGCATGGTAAGTGCAACATTGGTTCTGCATTTTTGCATCAGGGAGTGGAGTTGGGACTGTCTGGGGTTGGGTGGAGAGAAGCATCCCCCATCCTTTGTTTTAGAAAGGAAAAGCACACATGAGCATGTTTCAACAACAGAAACCTAGCCAGGTGGTGTTGGGAAAAAACAAGCACATTTATATGAAATCATTCTCAGCAAGTGTTGTCACTGTCTGATGATTTATACTAGTTACATTTTGAATGAATTGTACATTTTGAATGAATTACAGTCTGAATGAATGCAGTAGAACAGTATTTATATTTAATATAGTTACAAAATACTTACCTAGCTAGTTGTGCCAATTCTTTTTGGGTCAATGGACTTCCTTGCTTGCTTAGAAGATTTTTTAACAAAATCAGTCTTGTCTGAAAAGAAGATGTATTTATCAGATGTAAAACTTATTTTCATGGTGGTGCACTTACAATTCTGTCGCAACAACAAAACCTACTTTTTTGTCAGGTTGGCTTTTGTGCATCACTAGTTTAAAATTGCCTACAGTGCTTTAGAGATCAGACTGTACATCATCACCTCTTCAGCAGAAGAGATAGGGACTTGGTAGTAATGAGATCAAGGGTCAAACTACTTCAAGATTAATACATTAGAATCCCCATCAAAAGCTCTAATCTGTTATTGAGCTGAAAAATATTATTTTAAGAAAGCTACTTTCACCTTTTGCAATAAACACTCTTCTCCAGCCAACCAAATGTGCTCCTCCTGCAAGCCCTACTTCAGACCTGTCTGTGCCTGCAAGTATGTACGCAACACCCCAATAGCCAAGAAATACCGAATAGCTGTTTACCAGGTTTGCTACTAGTACATGTAAAAGAAATGCAAGAACCTAAGGTAGTCACTAGAATTAAAGCACAATGTGTGGGGCCAAACTGGACAGAAGTTAATGCACAGAACTGTAATCATCAACTAGGACAAGATCAGAACAGGCTATGAAATATATTTCATTCTCCTTTTAATAAAACTCAGCTAAAAAGAAGGAAATGCATGGAAATAAATACTTACTTCCTCATTTGGTAGAGACACATATACCCGTTTGGTGAATCGTCTAGAAAAAACCCAGAACATATATACACGTATATACACACAGTTTAACTTTTTAGTGCATACAGATCTAACACTTCATTTGATAAACATAAAAATTTCACTTCAAAGTCTAAGGAGTAGAACTACTGCTTTTAATGAACAAACAAACAAATGAACAACATACATGAGACGCTTGGTTCCACCTTACTCTTATTGAAGTTATGGAACTCCTCCCAGGCAGGAATAATCCAAGGGTAGAAATACCCCTGACTACCAGCAACAAAATGAAGCATCTCTTCACTGTACACAAAAAGCCTTTGGTATCCACAAAAATGTGCTTTATTTTTTCAGATAGCGCTGACATGCCTATTTCCCTCAATCACAACTTAAAAGAGAAGCAAGAATGAGAACTCATAGCAAAAAGGCCCTAAGGCAAATCGAACATCTGAAATCCAATATTCATAAAGAAGAAATACTGGATTTCACTGGTCAAATTTCTTCCTTCACCTGCCATTAAGATCCAAATAATAAAAAAGCCATTTATACGTATGATAGAAGAGGTCTATAAAATGCTGACTTGGTCTCAACAGACACTGCTATTTAAGACCATTCCAAGGCCATCATGCCTATGCTGATATATCCCAAAGTGTAAGAATCAGGCACCTCTTCAAGAAATTAAATAATTTAACCTTGCCAAAAAACTTTTGCTACTTCATGTCTTCATTTTATTAAGTTTCAAATTAAGTAGCAAAACCTGCTGTTCCTAATGAATATCCTACTATGTTCCAAAGAAGAGACATTTTCCTACCTGAGAACAGCATCATCAAGCTCCTGTGGCCTGTTTGTTGCTCCCATCACAAGTATTCTGTCCTCTCCAGAAGACTGCACCTATATCATGTAGGAAGAAGGTAGGCCAGCTTTCAGTTTACATCACATAGCAACACAAAACTAGTTAGAGACTTACTATGCATTCAGTGCCCTGACGGGATCCTATGTGTATTCTTTTTTTAAATGCCATTAGTTTTGTATTTATCTCAAGCATGTTTTAAAGTTCCAGTAAAAAGTAAAAAGAAAAACAAAACAAACGAAAAAAATGGTATGTGAACACAGGACACTATGCCAAAGTTACAATCTTTGAAGACAGTCTTGCAAAAGCACAAATGTTGCTGTGTAATTGCAAGTTAGAATGCTGGAGAAACCTGCGACTACAAAAAGCACTCAGAAGCTTGGTCATCCAGAAATAATTATGTTTTAAAAGCCAGACTTTCTGCTGTTGTAGGTTTTAACATCAAACATTGTTTTGAAGCCTACAGAGAAAAGGGGAATAAAACCTTTAGGCTAACGTACAGCCAGAACCACAATCAGAGATTCCACCCAATATGGGTCTCATAAGGAACTAGCAATTAAACAAGAAGCTCTTCAGCAGTACACAGACACAGTAATTTATCTCTACAGACTTGATTTTATGCTCTAGAATATGGAGACTTAAAGCTTCCAGACTTCAGAGAAAAACATGTGGGTACCAGAGATGTGTCATTATCCTTCCAAAGTGTCAGAGCTGTGCATACCTATGATCTGAGCTAGTCTGTTTGAAATCCTCATTCCATAAGCCTCACCATACCCCTTGACAGTGCATATATGTGCAACAAATAGCCATTACAAAACACAAGATACTACCTAAAAGCTATCTAATCTTCTTCAACTCTGCCAGAATGAAGAGGTGCGTTTCACCACAACATGACTAACCCACAAGTGTCCCTCTTGCCCTCTAAGAAATCACAGGTCCTTTATTATTGCCATGTTATCCTTTCTTCTCTGTCCTTAGACTTTCAACCCATTATGTCAGCTCATCTCCAGATTACTACCTTTCACCTCAGACTGAATCTTTCAGAATGCTACAGTAAGCAGGTGAATAATTAATACCAATAAAAAAGCTGTTTGCTGACCAAGTGGGAGGGGGAGGACCACACAGACAGAGCTAAGCCCCAGCAGCCAAAACCTATTTGTGCTTCATCTGTAGCCTGTACTAGCATCCACTTCACATTAGCTAATTCAGCTAAATCAAACAATACATAAGCCGAAATACTTACACCATCAAATTCTATTAAAAATTCTGTTTTTAGACGCCTACTTGCATCGTGTTCACCTTCTCGTCTTTCACACAAAAGGCTATCAACTTCATCTAAAAAAAAAAAAAAAAAAAAGAAATACATCTTAATTAAGCATACAACATTAAAGTCTTCATATTTGCTGGTGGGGTTTTTTTTCTAACATAGGGAGGGCTCCAGTGAGAGACCAGTTCTTTATTGCTTAGTTTAAAAGTTTGCATAATTTTCTGATTTATCATGCTACTTTGTGTTGTCCTTTGAATATGCAACACCAATCACAGATGAGAGAAAAAAAAAATCCTTCTGGATAACAGAACTGCAAGAAGCAGTTCAGGAGAAGCACCTTCAGGAGAAGCAAAACTCAATTCCAAGTTTGAAGTTTTATATATAAATGGGCTTACTTTGTAAAGGTAGCACAGCATGCACATTTTTGAGCATGCAGCATTTTTTCCCACTAATACAATTAAATAATGTCAGTTATCTAGCATACCCTATATGGAACTACTGATTAGCCTGAAGGTCATACTGCAGATGTCTCCTCTACATTGCAGAATTACCCAAAGAAGTTTACTTGATTATTCCACTTTAAAAAGTCAAAATGTTTAAGGAAATACACAAAGCCAAACAACATTTAAGGTCTTACCAATAAAAATTATAGAAGGCTGAAGTTCTCTGGCTACTGCAAATAAAGCACGCACCAGTTTCTCCCCCTCACCCACCTAAAACAACAAAAACCTGTTTATCAAGGGGGCTTAGAAAATGTTTTTTTACAAGAAAACTAGCATAAAGGCCTACAAAAAAATCTTGATGGACCACCACACAATCCATTCGTGCACACTCTGTTTATCACTAGTTTGCATTACATATGGCAGCACTCTTTCCACCTTAAAAGAAATGCTGCGTCTTCACTGATGACCATGACTGAGATGTCAAGAGACTTTGCTGCCTAAATTATCAGAGGGAAAGGGACCTGGGACCCACTTCATTTACTTCCTAAAGCAGAAGAAAAAGCCTACCACCACTCATCTAATATGACAGCCAGGGCCACCCTGAACTGTAAAAGCTTTAGACATTGAGATATCCAAGCACAAAATAAAATTTTCACTTCACAAGTCACTTTCCTAAAACTTTATGTTCACTATAAGCTAACAGTTTAGCAAGAACTCAACAGAAGTCTCTGGCCTTCTTAAGGTCCAGTTACAACATGCAATCAATCTGATCAATATCATTTACAGCTGCTACTTACATATTTTGAAGTTAGGCTCGCTGCACTTATATTAAAGAAAGTAGCATTTGATTCTGCAGCAACTGCTTTGGCCTAGGAGAGGGGGGAAAAAAACCGTACTTTTTAAAACATCATACTGAAGATAGCTCTCTTGCTTCTGTAGCTGGCACTCATGTCCCAATTAATGATTTTGAACCCCCACCCCTTCCTTCAAAGGGAACCCCTTGCAGATACTACAAAAAACTTCTGTACAGACTGTTTAGGAATAGATAAGCAGCTAAACTACTAGAGAAGTTCCCAAGGCTCCCTCACATTTCTCTAATCACATCATCCTCATAGCCAACTACAACTTGCTTACTGAAGAAGACATGTCTCCAGTTCCTTCTGGTGTATCCTGAGTAGACATCTGAAACAGTTTTAAATAATTTAAAGTGGCAATTTAGGGTTGGTAATTTAGTTGGATCAAATCACATTAAAAAAATATGTTTCTTTGTTTCCTTCTCACTCCATCTATTCAAAAAAAGTTTTCACAGGAAAGCTAGGGAAAAAAAAATCAGTTGAGCCAGAATGCTCGGAGTACCCGTCTCCTTAATAATTTCACTGTATTCAAGAAACTGATTTCCTGGTTATGCAGGTTTGGTTGTTTTTTTTATTTTAGTGATTAGCGGTTGTGTTCTAGTATGTAAAACATAACAAATGAGCCCAAGTGAGCTGTTCAGCATTCTCACTCCTGTGCTTCAGAGCTGATCCAGCTTCAGTACCAGCAAAGGGAGTGTGCAGCTGCAGCCACACCATGTGATGCAGGACGATGTGCCTGGCTCAGCTGCATCAGGACAAGCAACAGGCCCTAGCTGATGCACAGGCATTTCCCTTCAGTTCCCTGAATCTCACACGTCATGCTGAGAAATAAGCAGCAGCCAGGCAGTTCCATAGGACTGATGCTCCTTACACACCCGTGTGGAAGGCGAACAACCCCCATTCTTGCTACCGTGCTCCCTCTCCATTTCCAAAATGCACTTCTAGCATGTTTTAGTGGAGAGCAGACCATTTTTTCCCTAACCACTGCTGTCCACAGTTAACCATGTTACTTTTACTCTCTCTGACTCTGAGCTAGAGATCTGTCTTCTCTAGTAAGCAAGTTGTAGTTGGCTATGGGGGATGATGTGATCAGAGAAGTCTAAAGGCATCTGGGAACTTCTCTAGGGGTTCAACTTCTTATCTGTTCCTATTCATAAGTAGTGGCCTGTACAGAGGCATCTTGTAGCATCTACAAGGTGTTCCCTTTGAAGGGATGGAGGTTTTCAAAATCATCAGCCTCTGAAAATAAGACCTGGACTTACTAACTTAAGTTTTAAAACACTACTTGCAATATTGAAGAGAATCAAAGTCAGCAGTTTAGCAATTGCTTCCTCCGTAAAATCCACAGTTAAGAAAAATTCTGCATTGTTAACAGATGTCCAGGAAGAGTATACAGTTTATTACTACAACATCCAAACCAAAAGCCATCCCCTCATGGGTACAATTTAAGCCCACTAACTCATGCATGAAGTAATTTTCTCACCAACATTGTCTTCCCATTTCCTGGTGGGCCAAACAACAATAAACCACGAGCAGGAGCTCTGAGTCCTGTAAATAACTGAAAAGTACATCATTGTTAAGTTACCTTCAAAGTCTTAAAGAAAACATTGATTTACCTTTGTAAGAAAACAGTTTAAGACAGAGGAATGGCTCACTGGGTAACACTTATAGCAACAGTAGCAATGCTACAACAGTACAGGTTTTTAGACAACTACATTCCATTACCACCTTGACCTAACGCACACCAACATTGGTTCCCACACAATGTTTAAACTATGTCATGATCTTTCTGTGCACAGAGGCACTGTGAAAGAAGTATTAACCAGTTCAAAGCACCAGCTGCATTTAAAAAGAGAGGAATGCAGATGTGTAGTAGCAGACAAAGCAAAGTTCCTTCTAAGTCTGTACGGAAGAACCCCCCCTTTTTTTTTAATTAAATGAAACTTGAGAGGACAAGCTTTGCCTGAAATTATTTAAAATATTACTTAATAACCAACAACCTCCTCTATATCCTACCGATAATCATCTCCTCCCTCTCACTTGGCATTGGATTCACCTTTCCGACATTTTAAAATTGCACCCATTATATGGAGTATCACAGCAAGAAAATCTACAAGTTCTCACAGAGTACCTATCTTAGTTATTCCTATAGCTTGTTTTCCTCAGCACTTTGTCTTTATCCTCAAGATTTTAAGAGTTTCGTTTTTGGCCTCACAGTCACCTCTCCATTCCAGCTTCCAATAATTCCAACAAATGACTAAAAGACATAGTAACAAGTCTCTTACACGTACACACCACTTGTAAACACTACTGTTGGCAGGCACTTCTCTCCATAACATCCATGGCAAAAAAATGGCCCCATTACCACTGTAGCATTCCTAAGACAACTGACCAACATGCATTTTCTCTTAGTATTTCACCATTCACATCATTTTGTTCATGCTTGACCATTCAACACAGTTATCCAGCATGATTCCATTCACTAATACCTGCCACATATATTACAAATACGCTTCAGCATTTTTACCTGGATAACTGCATTCCTCAACTGTTTCTGCTTTCCATGATGCACATCACCGTGTGCACCTCCCACCTAACACCTTCTGTTTGAAATTATTCCCTGGGAATTCCTTCATTTTAAAGGTAGCCCAGACCAAATCTACAACTTACCCTCATCTTGATCATCACCTTCACAGTTCAGCCACAACTGCCATTTATCACTGTGGCACACTCAGCTTTTAAAGTTTTTATTAACAGACTAATACTAATCATGGTCTGAACTAATTGATACTGTATTATTAGCATTGCTGCTGAAATGGTTGCACTCAGGTCTCTAGACAGTGTTTTCTGTTCATTCATCTCAAATCTTGCTCTCGTACCAAAATAGACATTAACTGGCTTGTTTAAATATGCATTTGACTTCAAAACTTCATTAAGATTAAAACTGAAGTAGTATTCAATCAACTAAATATTACCCTACGCTTTCCACATCTACCATGTTCACTTACAACCCCTTTACTTCCAAGGAATGTTTTACAACTGGCAGGATTTTCTGTCCTTGTTACACCTCTACTTGGACTAAGGTCAGGTCCATTGCTGAGTACTGTTAGAGTAAAATGAAGATGACCCTATTGAAAATACTGTTATCAGGAAAGAGTCGTAACTATTCCAAGCCTCACATCTCAAAGTCATTCTCACCCAGCTCATTGTATTATTGTTACTAAACAGAGTTCACATACTTAAGCACTGTAACAACACAGACAGCACAATGACATTTTCCTTCTGCATAAGAATACTAGAGCATGTATATTACATGCAAAAGTTTTGTTTTCCTTAGGGCTAATATTCCTATTATGTCATGGCAAGGTCTAGAGTTCCTTCCCTGGGACACTTCAAAACCAGAAACAGCACTGAAGGAAAGAGGGAGACCACAGAGTAACTCTGGTCACCCATCCATGTGACAGACAAGACCCACAAGCAAGCAAACAAAGAACAAACCAGCAATTTTGCCTGAATAATCAGCACTGCAGTAAATTTTTGCACACAATTTCTGCAAAAGTCTAGCAATTTTTAAGAAGTCTAGCTTTAGAAAATGACCAATTTTTTTTTTCCTTAAGCAGCTCAGAAAATTCCAGCAGTACCTAGACCAGACCTAAATGCAGGTAGGCAGTCACAGCAGTTGAGGTACCACCTACAATAAACAAAACAATAAATGAAAGCCTGAATGACCTATTTCCATTCTACTCTATGAAGTGAAGAGAAAGGTGCCCTAATATGTTACACACTTCTGTGCACTTGGCAGCTCACCATTAATTTCTTTGTACCCTCTCCTGCTGCGAACAGACTCTTCAGAATGCCTATCAACATCCACAGAGGGAACACTACCACAATACCAATTTAATATTTTTAAATATTTTTAATATTAAATAGCTCAATGGCTCAATTTACCTATACAAACCTCATCAATTTAACTTCTCTGACTACAGGCTTTGTCCTTTACATGCTCATATAGGGTTGGAGACACAGCTATACCTATCAGGAACACTCAGCCTCATAAATTTGCAGTTTGCTGGTTTCTTTTGTTTTGTTTGGGGAGAGGTTTTGTTTTGTTTGGGGAAGCTATTGCCTCAGTCACCTTCTCCAACACTGACTAACCAGAAGACAAGGAATTTCATGGTAGTATTTTAACACAAACTCTTTATTCTCCTTTTCCAAGACAGCTGTCACCATGTAGCTATCAATAGCAATCACAGCCAGTAACTACAGCATTCATGAATTATCATTTAACGTATGAAGTACAGATATATTTCCTTGATTCTGTGACAGTGTAATAACAAAACCCAGCTGCTTACCTCAGGTCTAAGAGAAGGAAGGATAACAATTTCTTGCAAAGCTTGTTTAGCCAGTTCTTGCCCTGCAATATCATCAAATTTGACAGCTGGCCCACTAACAAAGAAATGGAATACTGATTAGTCTAACAATGAGATACTCTTTTTCAGCTGCAGCTGACTAAGTTAATGCATTTGACTATTTATACAGAACCCTTCTGAGGCAATCTACAACTATACAGTTAAGAATTTCAATTAGATAACCATTTCTGACATGTATTTTCATCCTCCTGTCAAAGTAATGAAAACAAAAAAAACCCCACCCAAACAACCCCCAAAATACCTGCAACAAACAAAACCTACTGATTTGCATCACAAGTGAACCAAGACTGTACTGAACAAAAAACTGGTTTTCTGCACTGGAAAGACAACTTTTCTTCAGACTTACCTATCAACAATTTCATTCAGGATAAGATTAGCAAGGCTACTGTCCACATTTTTAAGTATCTTCAAGTCTTTCTTTTTTCGAGGAGCAGGGGTAGGAGTAGAAGGTTTATTTGTTCTGCTATTTTTAGGAGCAGCCTGGAGAGAGGGGGGAGGAAAGAGCCTAAACAAAATACATCTTGATTCTTTTAAAGCATACTGTTAACAAAATTACTTTTAATTTTCACGTGCTCAAGTAAAACCTAATATGTTTACACATACCAGATATTCTGACCTTCTGTTTTGCTGCAAACCATAATATCGTATTCAGGCACCAGTAGAACATCTTAGGCTCTATGGGAGATTTTTTTTTTTAAATTTGATTTTGGTTCTGGCTTCTTTTTTTGGGGTAAGGAGAGGCAGGTAGATAATTAATTATATTTAACTTCAGTATTTTCCTCCATCATACTTTAGAAATAGAGCATCACAAACTGTTTCAGATTCTCAATATCAACAAGCAAAAATTTGTACTGCTGCCACACTTCACTAATGGGCTACTTGGAGGCCTTCGTATTATGGCAGCAATAATGCTTAACCATATTTATGTTCTTTCCATTCTACTCTTTATTTTACTTCACTATGAAAGCAGCCATGGGGAGATGAGGATGGAAGGGAAAGAGATAGGTAAAAAAAAAATACAGCCTTTTTGTGTGATGTTCGTATACAGATTTCTATATTTTGGTCACAATCTATTCATAATTTGCTTTTCAATGCAGTTGCAATACAACTTGTGCATGCATGCTTTGGAAGAGAAGCAATGTGGAGGGGGTGGGACAAAATGTACTTCTGGGGTATGACAGGTTATTTCCTTCATCTTTTCCACACCAGGAATAATGTTTATTTTTCTCCTAAATAAGCTTCCCTCAGTTTCTCATGCAATTTTCAAAACAAGTATTATCATTCATTACTAAAATCATAATTAAAATCCATTTGCACATGCAGCCGATTTCTAAAAACCACTCTGCAACCTGCCTTAAGAGGCTTGGCCAGAAAGGTTTTTGTTTTTTTCTCCAAAAACTCTCTGCCACTACAAGAAGAAATTAAGGCAGTAAATTTAAACTTACATTGATTTTCCAAGTGTATACCACTATATTTATCCATACTGTACCTTATGAGTTGCAGCTGCAGGATTAGGTGCTGGTCTAGACACTGAAGTTGATATCCCACTGTAGCTTGGTGTTCTATGGTGACCTGAAAGGCCTGTGGATCCAGTTTTTGCAACAGTTTTTGAACGAGGAAGGGAATTACTTGTGTGTGTTAAGGGATCCTTCTTTTTTGGAACTGCTCCACTTTCTATAAAGAAAACCAATGTCATGATAACATTTTCAGCAGTCCTATTTTTACCTTCATTTCTAACTTGAAGACGGTATCATTGACACAAATAATAAAGTATTATAGTAAAATAATAATTTTTCAAGCAGTTTAGTACTTTTAAGAGGAATTTAACTTTAGCTTTCTCCTAAAATCAAGTTTTAAATTTCTAGGAGCCCTCAAAATCAACACTAGTAAGGGCTCTTAGAAAAGCTGATGAGGTTTAAGCCTTGTAACAAGGGGAGAAAATGATCTGTTCCTTAAGACTGAAGATGACAGAACACTAGTCAGATTTTCCTTCCTAAGAGCTCTTAAAAATAATTATAATAATCCCCAAATTTCAAGCCGTTACGTTCAGACCATTCATTTAAGTGACGTTAACTGATTGGTTACTTTGGATGCTAGCTAACACCATCTATCACCCTCTACACGGATGCTTAACCAAGGCACTTTAATTTTGGAAACTTAAAACAGTTATACCTGCAAGCAATTACCAGAAGCTTTTTCTTAGAACTGTTTTACTTCAGGAATCTCAAAGTGTACATAAATTCTGAAGCAGTTTACTCCTCTACCTTTAAAACTGAGTCTTAAAACACTATATTAGACCACTGAATTAAAACACCACTACACATTCTATACATGCTTACTCTAATTCACCTCCACGACAGACCTGGAAGGTCTCAAATTAACTGTCAGATAAAACTTAACATATCGGAAGTGGTTAAACTGCAAAAGGCCATTCTAGTCCAGAATAAGTGTAACAGCATTTTATTTCTACATTCTCCATATGGGACACATGAAAAAATAAGGTTCATTGGCACAGAAATGGCAGGTATAAAACATCAAACAGAGAGTAAGAGGTAAGAATTTGCTACAAAAAGCACGTCGATTGGTTGGGCTGGTTAATGCTCAGAGCACAGCGTCAGATTGGGGGGGTTCTGTGGTGGTAATACAGTAGTAGAAGCTGTCTAGTACAATACTGTTGTTTGCAAGGGAGACTGTAGATATTGCCTTATTTTATGTTCTTTTAAGAGGATCAAGGATCCACTTGATTAGATAAGAGAAATATGCCATCACAGGCAAGGAAGTTCCAGATGTATTTCAGTTACAGGTTTCCCCACTAAGATTTTCAAAACATGTAACTTGCAACTCAGTTTGACTTGTTAGTCTTAACCAACAGGCCAAAGAAGTCTGATTTTTAAGGAAGTCGATGACTCTACAAAGAAATTTTTATTTATAATATTGCAGTTCAGTGAAAAATATTTTTAAGTGAAAAATCTCATAATTGCAGTGTTGTGATTTCAAAATTCACATAAGAATACTTCAGTGAAGCAGGCCCATGGAAGGATCAATTAATTACTGTGATGTTCTCTGCCTCTTTAAACATAAAAGTCTTGCACACCACCAGGATCAAATCTTTATACAGCCTGCAGTTACCTACGTGTTGAAATCCTTAGCTAACAAGCTTCTAAAGACTTTCTTCAGTCACAAATTCACCCGTTTTGAGAGTTACAGAAACTCTGCAGAGGTCATTATGAACAATGCAGAAATATCAATACACAAAGAACAAGGGAACTTGAAGAATATCATTAACTGTATTTACCTGTAGGATGTTTCTTATTAAAAAAACCCAAAAAACCAAAAAAAAAACCCCAAAAAACCCCAAACAAACAAAAAACACTAACCCAGAAAAAGACCCCTTCAAACTGGCTACTGACTAAACTACACACAGATCCAGAGCTGGTTGAATTTAGTCTCTCTTGCATAGGAATTCACAAGTCAAAAACTCTTCAAAATTGGGCATACTTAGTAACTTTAAAGTTCAAAAAGCAGTACATAAATCTATTTAAAAAAACCCCAAGCAACTAGCTACTCAACACTTTGACTGGTCCAATTTAATCAAAAGGTGGTACTCTGAGTGTTGGGGGTTTTTTCTCCTTCAGGTTCACTTGCACAGCTGGCTTAAAGTCAACATGGGAAGTCTTAAAAAAGCTGTAGTAGTTTTCTCTGTCTCCTTCACCTTAACACCTTGCTCAATTACCACACTTTCCCACAACTTCCCCAGTCTATCAGGAATGATACATACACACATTGCAGATCTGAATGTTCTAAAACCGCACAGTTAAGGACTCTTTCAGGAAGACGGAAATATAGAGAGGGCAAGGGGAAAAGAGAGAGGTTTAAATACAAATTACAATTTACTCTAGTTGTACCTCAAAGAATTAAGGTCATTAAGTTTACATATGTGCTGTGGTCAGTCCTGATGGTTAGTGCAGAAAGCTCTACTCTTGAACATGGTTGTTCAGTGCCAACTCCAGAGGGAAACTTATTTTTATATAGAAATGTTCACTGAAGGAGCAAATAAAAATGTGATCAAACTTTTCAGAATTAGTTTCTCTAATCTAAAGTTTACCTATTTCTAAAGGGTGAAGTGCTTCAGAGCTCATGCATGTTTCTTCTTGGATTGGCAGCCCCTGTTATTCCACTATATAAAATATATATTTTGCTGTAACAAAAGCAAACCCCCGAAAATATTTCTTATCCATTTGTATTTCTCATCTGCTGAAAGACAGAAAATATGCTGCAAGTGGCCTTACAATCCCTGCAATATCTCCAGCAGCCTTTTGCCAAATGTTTCACCATTCCATATAAAACAGTAAGAAAAGGCCTAAAATACGTCTTAATCACAAAGACAGATCATGCTATTTTTTTCAAGTGTATTTGAAGTACAAAACAATGCAATTGCCTGCTTCTTAGGTACTTACAGAATAGCAATATGGGCTTGATCATTTTGATTTTACTCTCTAATTCTTAACTGGACAGAATAATTCCAGTCAAAAGATCTGAGCTAACATCACTAGATAATAAAGAAGTAATATATCTCTTGTCCTGAAAGCAGCCCTGCAACTCTTATCTGTCATCCAAACACATATACAACAAATTACGAACAAGCAAGGAGTAAAATTTTGTCTGAGGTTTTCTATTTGTTAAATTGCAATAAACTACAGGCACAGGGGCCCAATTTCAAACTCCCTTATGGGAAGAAATACTATATTTAACTGTTTTTAAAGGTAAAGAGAAGTAAGCATATATTTGAACAACTATAAGAGAGCCTTGATTAGACTACACACCTGGAAACACAGCAACTATCAGGGAAACATACAGCTCCAGCTTATTTAATAAAGATTAGAACATGCTTTTTATGTCTGAAAAGCAAACCAATTATATTTTCTTTTGTGCATCTATACCAGATTAAGGCACACTGTAATAAACAAGTTTCTGCCAGTTTATAACTTCTTTGGCATACAAAAAAACCCAGTTTAAATGAAAATTAGCAGCAGCAGTTCCAGTATTGCAGAAGAGTTTCCAGCCTTTGACTGTAAAATCTTAAATATGCAAAGATTACTAACGTATGCCCTTTAACTAAAAGAAGTTGTATAGTGTGGACCCCAAGTTGGAAAAAAAACCCAAGAGGCTAGAATTGTCTGTGACTTTATATATGTAGATTCATTAAAAAAAAAAAATCAAGTCTTTAAACTGCTTAGCTATAAATTCTCTGCAAATACTGCATTGCAAAATACAAGCAGCAATTGCAAGACTGGTAAGTCATTTGGGATCAGCATTCACAACAGCTCCCCAAACAGTAATTCTTTAAAAGATTATATTCAGATTTTTCAAATTAGTGCATTCAAATAATAAGAAACAAGTAATGGAAATCTTCAGGGACTAACAACGATGTGTTCCATATTTCATATGGTAGCACAGCAACACAGGTCAGGGAACACAGCTGTTCTCCTGAACCGAAGGAGTCATGTCAGTTAAAGAGCTAGTGCTGCCAAATTATGATATTAAAAATTTATCTTATTGCTACTTGTTCTTCTGTTTGGGCAAGTCCTTAAAAAGCTTCAGTATTAAGAGTAAAATTTATGCAACACGAAAAACATTACTAATATACGCCTACTCTAAAAGGCATGCCAGTAAATCCTTCCAAGTGAAAACTGACATTAAATACTAGCTACATGTACAGTGCTGATGCTGCAGTAAGAGGAGTTTAATGTTTTCTCTCATCATATGTCATGCTGAGATTTATGCGTTAAAGGGCAGGTAAAACTGCTGTAATGAGGTCCTAGGAAACTTAATTATAAACTTATCAGATACATCTCTAGCTATTGAGTTGCATTAGGAAACTATGAATGAGGAAGACTGGGATAAGCAGTAATCTGTGCTAGAATCAAGTAAATTAGTCTGAAAGGCTGACATATAGTATCTTGAAAAAACAAAAAATCTCAGATTAGTAACATTTCAGAAATAAAGTGTGTAGTATAGATGCAAGAACTAAATAACAGAGATAATTAAGAAGCAAAAATATCTTTAAAGATGTTTTGCTTTAAAGGCAAATGAAAGAGAACAAAGCACTTTTTGACCAGAGAACAGGCAAAAATCCACTTTCTTGATGTCAAAACTATGACTGACCATGTTTCACACTTCATAAATTCCTGGACTTGTAAAAAGCCCAGCCTGATTAGACAACAGCACAGACAATGCCTTACGCAGATAGAAAAGTGAAGTATATGCCAGAACCCTATGGCTTACTATCTCTGCAGCACCTTAACTTTCTCTGTGACAGAAGGCCTCTTATGTCAAGTAGTCTGCAAGCTGATTTTGTACAGTTTTGTAAGAATGTAATCTACTTTGTGTTTCTAAATGACTGCTGCTGCTGTGTGAAAATACCATCTTTACCACAACATACATAAAGGAAGTACTTTCCATCAAAAACTGTAGCACCAACATCTCACAAACAAGACTCGCTTACCCTCACATCCCAAAAAAAACCAGATAGAGCAAGAAAGAGCAAATGTGCAAGCGTAGGCACCAGGCAATTAAAAAAATCAGACCATTGTTAACAGGCTGACTTTCCTGGTACTTTCAGGAATCCCACAGCTACAGAAGTTGAGTGCTTTGGTTAAACCTCTAACTTCCACAAGTTATGAATATAAAATTTACCTTTGGCAATGTCAATGTAAATGGCAATAGAACACGCTTCTGCAGTCTTGTTAAAAGTAATCAGTAGATGCCCAGTACCTAACTTTTTTTATTACCTGCTCTTTAGTCCTTCTGTTTCTCTCAGATCCCACTAAGCCTAGTAAATTAAAGTTTCTCCACTAGACTGCAAACATTTTCAGAAAGTCAAAAGACACTTTCTTAGAAAAAAGCACCCTCAGAAGACCATGACCCTTTGCAGTTGCTCTACTGCCATCTCCTCCGCAGTTTTGCAGAAGTCGCTCAGTCATCCATCTTCTAAAAGTCACAAGGTATGTGACTCCAAATGGGTAAATCAACTAATAGCAACTTCCACAAGTTTACCAAGTGACCACCTACTGCTGCAGGAATTTCTGTAGATAAAAACACCTGCCACAGAACTGGCAAAATGTTTCTTCATTTCCAGTAGATGTTAATGGACATTGAATGCTTTGTTACTAGCATATTTAGGTAAGCAAATTAACAGTTTTAAGACTTAAAGTTCAATCTAACTTTCTCCTGCAGCATCTAATTCTGAGATATGGTGAGTAAAAGGTGGAAGATGTTATCAGCTTCTGTGTGTATATCTGTGTATTTGTTCACTTAATTTCTATCTTACCAGGTAAAACGAGGGTTGTAATGGATCGTTTAAGGTAAAGAGTTTTCTAACTCAGTGTACATAGGAACTTCAATTCTGAAGAGCCATTTTAACTACAACTTTTTGACAAATGCAGTTAAAAATACCACACATACAGTAATCTAAAGGTGCCTGACATGATGCAGTTCCACTACTTTAACTACTCATACATTAGAAGTAATAAAACCAAACCATCAGATGACTTCAGAGCTAGAAATGGAGTGAAAACAAAACCCCCAAAAAACATGTGATTTACACTGAGTTTCAAGTCCAGTTACTTTAAAAATTTAATAGTGCTCCTGAATTAGTAGACAAGCTTTAAGAATTCCATTGCTTGTTAGTTCTCTATTTTAATTATCAGCTCAGATTCCAGCTGCAACACAACAGCTCACTACTGGCTTAAAACACTCCCTGAAACACTCACAAACTTTAGAGTGACTTTTCTCCTTGCGTATGGACAAACAAGTTTACTTCTGGTATTCTATGACCTGGTGCAGTCTTCTGAGAGAAGTGTAACAACGGCCTTACTTGACGAAAAGCAAGAGCTGGATCCCACCCTCTCTCTTGTTTAATTGTGCATCACTTTCTCAGAGTAAAACACTCTGAAATTTAAAGCAGCTTAAATGCAAACGCACATTCACTTTCACAATATCATAAAGGAACAACTAATTATGTAGGCACAATATATAAAATATATAACCTACATTGAATTTCACACTTTCTAGAGCAGGTTTAATTTAATTCCTTTAAGAATATAACACCAGATATATTTTCTAAAATATTGCCTTAGTAAATAGTTTAATATTCTAGGAAAGTCATTGTAACACAGAACTGAACACTACAAAATAAAACAGTGTTGTCAAAGCCACAGAAAGGATGGAATGTATTTCACATATAGCCTTTAAAAACAGAAATATAAAACAATTATTTCAAAAGTCGGTGGGGCCAGAACATAGCAGTGTATATGTTTTCTTGTAACACATGAGAAACTGAGCGACGTCCTTTCAATAGGCGCTGGTAAAACCAAACCCACCTGACTGGAGATGTCCATTGCGGCATGCCAGGTTAGTACTGTCATTATAGACCTCCATTTGCGGCTTGGAAATTTGCAAAACTGCCTGCAGCTTCTCTACATAGTAAACAGAGGGGGAGGAAGGAAAAAGGACAAAATAAACAAAAACCAAAAATGAACCAAGAAAATTTATGTATGTTGAACACACAAATGTCAAGTTTGGCTTTGTTATAATTGATAAAAGGAGTACTTCTATTTATTCTATGTGTTTAACAAACTGTCAGCATGAGCATGACTGAAAACAGCTTTAAAACTGGCCATTCACTGCTGAGTTAATTACAACAATCTTTCCAGTATAGTGATTGTTGTTACTTCCCAAAAACAATGGTCAGGATTAATTCAACTTAATATGCTAAATATTTGTGCTGATAACCTACTTCTGAAAGTACTCCCCAAGGTGTTGCTTTTTATCAACTGCAACGAGTCATCATTTTCCTGCATACTGAATATTTCATTTAAGCAGTAACAACCATTTTACAGGAACCTCAACTGTTTTGCTCAAACATCATATATATTATGATCGTGTCTTTCAAGATCTCTATTTAGGAACATAACTGCATTGAAATTAAGCCAATAAAATAGTCATGCAAGCTGTGTTCTCCAAGAGGATTAACTTCAGAAGCATCTGAACACAAGCTGCAGGAAAACAGATGGCTAAGTAGAGGACCAGTGTCCTCTGGCAACATGAAAGCATATACTGCAAAATAAGCCAAATTCTACCAAAAATGTACACAGTCTAGATGATAAATATCCCAGTCAGAGGAAGAATTGCCCTTCAGAGCTTGAAGGTCACACAACCAACAAGTACAAACACTTCCTTGCTTCCACTTTTTTTATCACAGATCTTTTTCCAGTCCTCCTGCTCCATTCCTTTCTTCTTCTGCCTACTCCTGATCACTCACTGCTTAGCTTCACTGAAAAGTATCCTTAAACCAAATATTTTAACTGATGTTTTAATAATAAGATCCAGACTGAACAAGATGGAGTTTTAAAGTGAAAACTTAGTAGCCACAGGCAAGTATGAAAAGCTTAGTACGTGCACCCACGATTTACTTTAAGTTTAAAGCATTGAAGAGTCAGGTACAGTAAATCAACAAAATGTTAGTCACACAAGAACAGTCTACAAAGAACCACAAGCATTATACCTTGCAAGAAGTTATCCTAAGAAACCTCCTTCTAGAGGAGTCTAAGGAAAGTCCTTTTAGTCTGACTGACTGCAAACACAGTGTACTGTGTCTTAGCAGACACAGTGCTATGAAGGAGACATAACAGTCTACTCCCTGCCCAGTGCATGCAATCTGAATGGAAAATACATAGGGAAGTTTAAGAAGCAAAATCAATATTAATAAACTTGATAAGGTATTAGACAATTGAAGAACACTTCTGAACTTGTCAAGAAAACACCTTTCTAGTGAGTGACAATAACAAAAGCAATTGGCTTGGCCAGGAATTCAGGAAATGTTATTTGCTTCAACACTAAAGTTTGAGACTGGGATTTTACCACAATTATCAGTGGCTTAACAAATTCCTCACACTCAGGAACTTCAAAACTGCAATAAAAAAATAATCAAACTGTTGTCCAGTTTCAATTCACACACTGTCTTCCCACCACTTTACATATGAACATGTAATTTTAATACTGCACATCAAATTGCATAAAGCAAATACATCGCTTTTCTCAAGAGATACTGTAGCTATACAGCCCTCTGGAGTAATGAAAATAAATGAGCTATTAAATATTATTTCAGGGAATTAATAGGACATCCTGTCATCTTCCATTTAAATGCTTTCTCTCTTTGCCTCCAGACAAAAAAAAAAAAAAATTACAAAAACTCATTCATTATTTCTACTTGATGATACGTTAATACAAACCTACCAAATAAACACCACTGCAGCCAATGTCAGTTTAAAGTAAATGATTTCTAATAGAACAGCTCATTACTCAAAAACATAAGCCTGAAGTAAAACTACCATCACCTGCAAGGCAGTGGAAGAGTCCTAACAGTTATCCATTGAAGCCCGTATCTGTAGAGGGGCAGAATTATTACCAAGGAGGATACGGATGAAAAACTATTGGAATTGTGCTCTATGTACATCCTTTAACCAAAATATTGAACCTACACATAGTACACAGAATAGCTCTTGGGCTGACAGAAATCTGGCTCTCTACAGAAAGTCTCTTGGAAATGGGAGAACAAAGGCTAGTACGACACATGTACAGAGTTAGAATTGAATAGTGTTGCACCGGACAGTATGGCTGCCCATCTTTAGGAATGTCCAACTGCTGAGTTTTACGCATTGATTGTAGAAGTAAATATCCTCCTGTGATTCTAAATATATTGAATATAATTATTCTAAGATGGGTCATCAGTCATTCTAGAGAGGTTTGGTCTATGAAGACCATCAGAGCAAGACTTATCCACTTGTCTAAATAACTGCACAGCCAACATACCCTAAGCTATGACAAAAACAGGGACCACCATGAATTCAAATGGTAGAAGTTGGAAGTCTCCTAACAGTGGGCACAACTCAATATTGTCACTAGACTGCCGACAAGTTACCTTGAGGTGCTCTAAAATGTACCTTGAGTAACTTCAGTCTTCAGGCTATGCCACAGCACAGCTTTAAACAGAATACAACACAGTCATTTAGACTGAAGATAAAAAACAGGGCTCAAAAAAATCCACATAAAATGACATATAAAAGCAATAAAAGCACATGCTATCAATACCTGGAAGGTGGTTAAATGGTCTAGGGAATATCACTCAAACAGACTCAAATAACATTCAAGCTTGCAGGGAATTCCATTGGAATGCCTCTCCAAACAACACATTTTTCCTTCCTAAAAGGCTGATGACTTCACTTGCTCATTTCTGTCCAAACTGAACAAGAATCTAAGTAAAAGTACTAAAATTCTGATAATGTCAAAGTAAAAATTTGTCACATTTGACATAAATTTATGCAATAAACACTATTCTACCTGTTAACCTTTCAAACTGGACTCCAAGTGATGAATACAAATAGCATGTGATCACAGTCTGGTAGTAGAGATGAATGTACCAATGTGACTTCAACTTTATTTCACCCCCTCCCCCATATCTACCTTATATTCTCTTTTCAATCAGAGCACAGCAAGCCAGTCACTCATCCATATCCCAAGTGCTACTACAGTAACACAAGCAAGGATGAAGTGCTATCCACAAAATGCAGGAATTGCTACTTCATGGTTCAAAGAACAGCAATTTTTTTTTAAGAAATCCTAGGTACTAGCAATATGGAAGTCAGCAATGAGCCACACCTTATCAAAGATTACTAGCATCACTTTCATTCTTTTGTTCCCTAGTTTATTTTACCTCTAGAAGTCAGCCTTTAACTCTTATGAGAGTAGAAAATACTTTTTCTGCATACGCTAAGGCTCTGTTGTCAAACACCCATAATAAAGCACAGAAGCCTCCTTCACTCCATTTTCCTTTCACTTTTTTATTTTTATTAAGTAAGAAATAAGGATACTAGGAACGTAAGGGACTCCCTGTCAATCACAAGTTAGAACCACAGAATCACAAAGCATAAGAGAAAAGAACATGAGTTTTCCCAAGCTGCTCTATACACTCCTGGGAAAGAGCGTTAGTAGAACTCAAGACAACACAGTGCAAGATTAAAGCTTCAGATATGCAAGTTAAACACATTTGTTAGTCCTCCCTTAAAGAGCAATTAAGAAAATAATGTTTATTTTCACTTTACTGCCTGAACTGAAAGCATTTCCAAAATTCTCTGTTTAGAGGATGCACTATACACAGCTGCGTATTTGTTGCTTGATCTTTGTTTATCATGCACAGTAAGATGCAATTTCCAATCCTGCCCATTCTACTCTTGTCACTAAGAGCTTATATACAGCATTTAATTTTGATAAAACTACACAGCACTATGCTTCTGAAAAGGAGTGATCTTACCTACTGGTCTTAACACAGAACCCTACTAGATAATAATTACCACAATTAGGATTTCATAACCTTACAGTCAACACAATACTAAAGAATTATTATTACAGCATGAACCAATAACCAGGAAAACTGTTTTGTGACATCAGAATTAACAGACCATTAAGGAGTTACACTCACTGAAGGCACACTTAGTATTCATCATCAGCAATATACCAGATGTTTCACTACAATTCTAACACAGAAAACCTAAACGAACTCCAACAAGAGTTTGACAAGACTTTTTCAGTTTAAGAGTCAAGTGTGCTATTATACAGACTTCTCAGTTACTTTGGCACTATTCCTTAAGGTATGGGGAAGTGAGACTCCAATTTCAAAATCCATTAACAGCATAGAAAAAATATTACTTACTTTCAACTAAATACCAAACTTAAGAGACCCTACACAGATAATAACTCCTTCACTTTAAAGATCAAAGTAATATTTTAGAAGAAAGCCTTACACGAAGGTGTGCAAACAATGACAAATTTTCCAAAGTCATGAATTGTAACTGGTACCTAAAAGTTGCAAGCGATCCTTGGCCATTGCCAAATTTGTCATCATTTTAGATTGCAGACGTCGAGCCCGTTCACACTGATCACCTTACAAAGAAAAATCAATGTTAAAACACAATTTGGCAAATTAACTTTAAGTGCTAAAATACTGACACCCAGCCTTCCCTCCTCTTTCTCCCACCCCTTATTTACAACCTCAGCTAAGGAACATCATTGCAAAATCAGTAAAAGAAATCCTAAAGCCTTCTGTCTAATCAAGAACTTAATGTTAGTTGACACTATCTGCTTTACAATACTGATCATAGAGCAGGGGAAACCCAAGCATTGCTTTGCATATTCTCTAACATTTCACGCTGACCCAGTACATGTTCTTTGAAACTTTGCTTGTCTAAACAGAAGTAAAATAAAAAAGGTTTTTAAAAATCTTGAAAAGTGACTGAGAGGCAAGTACAATTTCAAATAATTCACTTTGGCAAAATTAACAGATTTAAACTCAGTTGACTGTGTCCCTTTACATTTTAAAACACACAGAATTTGAGACATTAATATCACCACTTCCTAAAAAATAATGTCAGTTCAAGTCAAGCTTTTTTTTTTTTTTTTAACCTGTGCAATTTAGATAGGTTGTATCAAATGCCACTGGTATTGCTGCATAAGTAACATGTCATTGTATACAGTTCACGAACATATCTAAACATCACTGAGGAAACAAATAGCAGTCTGTAAAAGCAGTTGCAGGTTTGGGAGGGGTGTAATTATATTATTTTGAGGACATAAATTCTTAGCAAGTCCTTCACTACACCTATTTTTCTATGGTACATATCTGCTTCTACACTACAGCTTAAAATATTTCTACAAACAGATGGCTTTCCATCTCTGCTGAAATGTTCAGCAATTTTATCATAAGCCATTCAGAAACACAATACTAGACTATTCCAAACTGAAGTGTTTCTTTTTCAGTTATACTGAAGGGAAGGGGAGAATGTGTACTGGCAACTTTGGCAAATCAAATCAGAACTCATTATTTTGGTATTCCCATTATAAAATAAATCAAGTGTTTCACCTTATAATTTTCATTAATTCACCTTAGAATTTTCATTAATTAATTTTCGTGCTTATGATTTTGGATAGTCTGAAAATATCTGAAGCAAGACCAGAACTTTAATGTAGAATAGAAAAATGGACCAGCATTCACCTACAGCTAAAACAGGAACAAGAATGAACACACTTAAGAATGAATTCATACAGTAGACCAGTCCTAGCACCTACCATGTTTAGCAATATTGATTCCTCACTTTGAAGAAGCCATAAATGAAAATCTTTGCCACAAAACTCAAAACTGGCTTACCTTGACCAATTACTAAGACAGCTATTCCTTTTTCCAGTTCTTCAATTCCTTTCTTATACCATTCAACAGCTTGTTCCTTTTGTCCTGCTTAAAAAGGAAGTGAACCCATTATTTTCTGTAATGAATCAAAGCTTAGGAATGGTTCCATGCTGCATAAAACAAGTGCAAGGAAGGGATATTTGAACAAAATTCTTTGATTTAAAGCAACACTTAAAGGGACACTGTCAACTTTATATCTACTGAGTTTCAAATAAGGTTTTCTATTAAAAACAGGTAGTACACCAGCCTCAAATCACTTTTTGCCTGTGTTAGGAATGCTTCTCCCTCTGCCTTAAAGAAATCAGCCCCCTTAGGAAAAACAGTCCAAACCAAAAGAAAACAAAAAGAAACCCACACACACACTGAAAAAAGGGGAAAAAAAGAGTAGAAAAGCTAGTCTACACATTAATTTAATTGTTACTGTTGTGAGTGAATGTTTTTTTTCTTTCTGGAACATCAAACTGAGACAGGCCTCTTAATCTTCCAGTGATAGCAAACACCAAAGTAACACTAGAATCACAGAAACTCAAGGATAAAAGCAACAACTCTAAGATATTACATCAGTGAGACAACAGACACTTTCCCTCTTGTTAAGTTCTGTACAGAGCAGCTGATTTGTTGCGGGGGCATTTCTCTGTTCATCCTATCATGAAACTGCTGTATTTCAAGTGTACATCAATTTTCACAATGTACAATACACAGAGAATTAGAGTACACCTCTGTGCCTACGATGTTGTAAATGGATATTACAGCAAGTACAACCCCAAACATGCCTAACCTATACTACCTGACCATACAACAACAAATAACCCATTTCATATCTCCTTCACAGAGCTCCCTTCCTATAAATACTCTGCATTAAAAAAATAACTGCTTGCATATGGAAACATACTTTTGCAAGTTAGCTATGTCACAGTAAGCATACCTTTCCACACAGGAATACAGTACTTTAAGTATCAGAATCGAAACCTTACTTGTGTTTTTCCCCTAGCTCTTACTAGAGCTAGGGGAAAAAAACACCTAGAACAAAGCTTTCAGATCTCATTACCCTAGTTCCAGAAGAGATAACATTTCACAGAACTACTCCTAAGTGCCAGCTACCAGTGATTGTGTTGCTTCTGCACTCACATCTTTTGACAACTTTGGTTCCAAGCCCATTTTGTAGCAAGTTTTAGTGCCAGTAAAAATATTTCAATACATTTCTAGAATCCTCTTAAGGGTATTTCCCTGCCCCTCTCTCAATGCAAAGTATTTTAAGATATGGCAAGTTATCCTTGCAGGTAATGCCACACTTTGCCCTCACCAAAACAAACCAGAGGAGCAGCACCTCCTTAAAGTCGTGTACATCACACATCTTGGAAATCATTTTATTGCTGCCCTTTCTCCAGCCATGTATATCCTTACTGCTAAGGACAAAGCTAGATAAACTAGGCTTCTCCACATCACCTACAGAAACAGTTTCAACTGCAATGTAAATCTACAGTTGATTATGGCTATTAAATATCAAATCTGAGATGATTCCAGCCACCTCAGCTATTGCCTGAATTGCTTAGCTATGCTGAAGAGCAGTTGTGAACATGCCAAGGTCATCATTAAAAATCTCACTTCCATCTTTTAACTGTATAAGTTTCAAAAGCAATATACCAAATTGAGCTGTTTTCAAAGGTAGCATTCTGAATCCACACATGATGGTTTACTACTTGTCAGTGTTTAAGACATTAAAAGTACAATAAAACAGTCACATTCCTTCGAAGTCGTTGATTTGCTCTACTGGGTCTGGTTGGGGTGGAGTTAATTTTCTTCATAGAAGCCCTATCATGCTGTGCCTTGGCTAAAACAGTGTTGGTAACATTACAATGTTTTGGCTACTGCTGAACAGCGTGCACAGACTCAAGGTTTTGTTTTTCCTCACTCTAGATTCCCAGGCTGGTGGTGCAAAAAAAGTTTAGAAGAGACATCGGCAGGATGACTGACCCAAACTGGCCAAAAGGATATTCCATATCATAAAACATCATGCTCAGCACTAACAACTTTTACAGAGAAAGGTTGGGGCCTGACTTCCAAGGCAGCCATTACTCAGAAACTGGATGGGTATTGGTAAGCAACTGTCTCTGTATCACCTATGCTCCCCCTCACTTCCTTCCTTCACCTATTAACGTGCCTTTACGATGAACCACACATTTTCTTACTTTTGCTCTTCCTACCTTCATCCCTTTCCCACCAAGGGAAGCAAATAAACTGCTGCATGGGTGCTTAGCTGCTATCTTGGGTCAACCCACCCCATGTGCCATCTCAGTCTCAGGAAATTATGTTAAGCTTGCCTTTGAAAATACTAAAACAAGAATATTAACTTCCCCAATAATTCAAAAGCATGAAAATTACCCGCAGTGCTATCATAATTACTGAAGTGCACAGAGCTTCCAAAACAGCGAAAATGCCATATAACTAACAGGATATTAGACAATCCAGAAATTCTAACCATTTCATATACTACGCCTAATTGATTGCTTTCTGTTGTAAGATATACAAAAGCATGTTAACATATCAAATAAATTCAAAGTTATGCAAGTATTCCAGTAAAAGCAGGCAGACAAATACAAATCTATGTATTAAAGCAAGGTCTTTATCAGTGAAATGAATATTGCATTTGCAGGGGTCTAACAGCCTTGCAATTGTTTGTGTTAGCAGCAAAGATTTTTTTTCTTACTAAATGTATGACCTGTGCAGCTAATTCAAATACAACGACCCTAAAAATATCTATAAAGCAAGTCCATGACTAAAATCGGTATTTGAAGGCTTACTCCCCAAACCACCAACAGTTACAAGCCACAACAGTGGAACAGGCACGCAATAGTTTACAGCTCAGCTACTCTTCACAGAGCAATTCTCAACAACACTAAAGTTTTGAGCTATCTCCCCTTCTTTCGTGCTCTGCTCCTATGACACTCAACATCTTTACACTGTACATCTGTTTTGAACTAACCTTCCTGCTTCTGGAGGATTTTTTTTCTCCCAGAGCTTACCACTGCCACTCCCAAATTGTCAGTACAAAGCAAGACACATCCCTCGCTTTTATGGTGCTCTCAGCACGCAGCTCCTATTGAAGGCCTATTCCTAGATTTTCAAGCTCTTAGAATCATAGAATGCTTTGGGTTGGAACGGACCTTTACAGGTCATCTAGTCCAACCTCCTCCTCTAGGACAGCAGCTTCACCAAGGCTCAAATGAAAGGGAAATTAAGGCATTCTGGTGTTTCCAAAGGATTTTAAAATTCAGGACAGCATGCCCCCAAGGACTACCTTTTCAATGCCAACAAAGCTGTACTGCTGCATTTGGACTAAATGACTAAATCCAATGCACAAGCAATTGATTATCATTTTTTTTTTATCCTCTAGACACATGAAAAAAAAATCCTCACTCCTGTCTTATTTAATTGAAACCTAAGCATCCTCCTTAATATATTTTAGTTTCATAGCGATAGTTTCTTTTAAGATCGTGCCTGTCAAACAGTTGAAAAACATTTTTAAAAATATGAATAAATACTTCTTTCCTTAAAGGTCAGGAGACACCAAATGACTCCAAGACTCCATGAGCCAAACTTAGCTCTTGCTTTGAGGGCTGTGTTTCCTGAAGGCTTGCTTCCACCATCTGTCAGACAGTGCATTAAGGGATGCACCCTGATTATTACCCCTGCTGCTTTTGTTGTCTGGGTGGACTGATTAAACCTAGAGGCAGTTACAATCACACCCCTGGTTTGTGATCACCTCACCCGCACCTCCGAATCAAAAAAACCTTTAACATTATAGGAGGTAAATGCAAGGAAATCCGTTTGACCCAACATGGGGTCAGGCAGGTGCGGACCCAGCACAGAAGGGTACACCTAAACTGAACAGTTTCGGGCGCCACAGTGTAAAAAGGATATCAAGCTACCAAAAAGCATCCAGAGGAAACCATGAAGTCAGTGAAGAGTTTAGGGGGGAATTCGTATGAGGAGTGGCTGAAGTCACTCATCTGTTCAGCCTAGAAAAGAAACTGAGGTGGGACTGAGGGGAGGAGGAGCAGGCACAGCAACCAATGAGGCAGAAAGATGTGCCAGAGGAGGTTTAGAGTGGCGGAGTGCTGGAACAGGCTCCCCAAGGAAGCAGCCAAGCCTGACAATATTCCAGAAGCGTTTGGCCAACACCCTCAGACCCGTAGTGTGAACGCTGAAGTCACCCCATGCAGGTGCAGGGCTTCACAACCCTGTGGATCTGCTGCAGGGTAGTGAGGCTCTACAAAGGGATCTGAACAGGCTGGATCACTGGGCTAAGACCAGTGGCATGAGGTTTAACAAGGCCAAATGCCAGCTCCTGCACTTGGGGCACAACAACCCTGTGCAGTGCTAGTGACTAGAAGTCTGTCTGGAAAGCTGCCCAGAGCAGAAGGACCTGGGGGTGTTGGTTGACAGTGACTGAACATGAGCCAGCAGTGTGCCCAGGTGGCCAAGAAAGCCAATGGTATCTTGGCTTGTATAAGAAACGACATGACCAGCAGGTTCAGGGAGGTTATTCTCTCTCCGTACTTGGCACTGGTGAGACCGCTCCTTGAATACTGTATTCAGTTCTGGGCCCCTCACCACAAGAAGGATGTTGAGGCTCTGGAGTGAGTCCAGAGAAGAGCAATGAAGCTGGTGAAGGGACTGGAGAACAAGTCTTTCAAGGAGCGGCTGAGGGAACTGGGATTGTTTAGCCTGGAGGAGGCTGAGGGGAGACCTTTTTGCTCTCTGTAACTACTTGAAAGGAAGTTGGAAGAGAGGAGGGAGCTGGCCTCTTCTTCCAAGCGACAGGAGACAGGACAAGAGGGAATGGCCTCAAGCTCTGCGAGGTGAAGTTCAGGCTTGACATTAGAATAAAAATTTTAATGGGAAAGGTCATTGGGCAGTGGAACAGGCTGCCCAGGGAGGTGGTTGAGTCACCTTCCCTGGAGGTGTTTAAAGGACGGGAGGATGAGGTGCTGAGGGGCATGGTTTACCAGTTGACATGAATAGTTGGACTCGATGATCCTGGGGGTCTTTTCCAACCTAGCGATCCTGTGACACCCCCCGCTCCAACCCAGGGCGTTCTGCCCCTCCATAACGCGGCTCCTGCCTCCTCGGGCCCGCAGCCCCCGGCCCGGCAGGAGCGGTTCGGTTTTGCGCCCCCGGCCCCGCCGCTCGCTCCCCTACCGGCCTCGTCCTCGTCGATGCGCAGCGCCATGGAGATGCACTCGAAGGCGCGCTTGTGGCAGCCCCGCACCGCCTCGGCCGCGCCCCCGGCCTCGGGCCCGGCCCTGCCGCCGCCCCGGGCCGCCATCGGGGACAGGCGCACGCGGAGCCAGGCGAACAGCAGCCCCAGCTGGAAGGCGACGAAGCGCAGCAGGGCGAAGGCGGCGAACAGCGGGTACGAGAAGAGGTAGAGGTTCCGCTTGTGCGGGGACGCCGCCGGCGTCGAGCGGGGGGGCCCCGCGGCCGGGGGCGCGGAGCTGGAGCCGCCTGAGCCCTTCTTTTTCCCCCTGCCGCCCGGAGAATTCATTCACCGCCGTGCGCCGTCGCCCGCGGCCGGGGACTGACGGCAACCGGCCATGGCGGCGGCCGCGGCGACGCCCCTTTCGCTCGGCCCCGCGGGGAGGAGGAGGCGACAAAGGGAGGCGGGGCCGGCGCCGCGGGTGTGGGGCGGTGGGACTACGACTCCCGGCGTGCCTCGCGGCGGGGGGCGGTGGCGCTCGGCCCCGCGCGGGCTCACGGGGATACACTGGGAGATGTAGTCCCGCTCTCGGTGAAGAAATTCCTCCTTTCTATCTAGTTGAAATTTGCCTCTCCATTCCATTGCCCCTAGTCCTGTCACCACAAGCCTTTGTGAACAGTCCCTCCCCAGCTTTCTTGTAGCCCCTTTCGCGTACTGGGAAGTCACTACAAGATCTCCTCGGAGCCTTCTCCAGCCTGAACAACCCCAGCTCTCTCAGCCTGTCCTCCTACGGGAGGTGCTCCAGCCTTCTGATCATCCTTGTAGCCTCTGGACCCTTCCCAACAGCTCCAGATCCTTCTTGTGTTGAAGATTCCAGAACTGGACACAATACCCCAGATGAGGTCTCACAAGAGAGGAATAGAGGCAGAATCACCTCCTGTGACCTGCTGGCCAAGCTTCTTTTGACGCAGGCCAGGATATGATTGGCCTTCTGGGCTGCAAGTGCACATTGCTGGCTCACATCAAGCTTCTCATCCACCAGCATCCCCAAGTCCTTCTCTGCAGGGCCGCTCTCAATCACATCATCCCCTATCCTGCATTGAACCCGGGGATTGCCCTGACCCGTGATTTAATAATTATTTAATAATAATAATTCAATAGGATTCATTATCCCCATTGGAGTTGTGAAGTGTCCTGCAGGCAACTGCAGTGCAGACACTGTGCATGCTTCCCTGTGACCATCAGCTCTCCAGGTGCAGGGATGAGGAGGGCTCAGGGGAATGTCCTCTTTTTTGAGAGCCACTGGCCTTGCTTGGAGATGTGTGACACCCAGTAACTTACTGTGCCCATCCTCCCGCAGCTGTTGAATTGCCCCGAGAGAATGTTCCTCAGCACTTTGTCTGCTCCACAAGTCTGTAATTGAAATGACAGGCTGTCTCCTCGCATGGTGGAAGCTGGCATAATTGAATACACATTATGGATAATCATTTTGGAAATAAGAATCTTAACTCTTTTTTTCTACCCTCAGTACAAATACGAGTACCAGTTTTCCCAGGCGCCCTTGTCAATTAATTACCCAACTGTAAAATTTATTTATTTGAGCTTTCCCCAGTGAGACGGATCCTCCCACTTCCTATTCCTTTGGTTATTTCAACTCTTAAAATGCTTTGGTATGCCTGGGCTAGCAAACAAGAGGAGGCATCCACACAGTAGCATTCCCATGTACTGTTTGTGGTTTTGCTACTGCCATATTTGATACTATAGTAAACCCTTTCCTCTGTGCTTCAATCCTCTCCTCCCCTTTGATTTTTGGTTGTTCTGTTTGTTCTTCATTTTTTTTGTTCCTTTGGCTGTTTTGTCACACACTCACTGTTCTACAAATAAAATACTCAAAGCTACTAATGTTATATGATGGCAGATCGTCTCCTACACCCCAGAACTGCAGACAACAGCCAAGATGGTTCTGGAAGCACAGAGACTATAAATTAATTCAGTGCACCAGCTAGCTTCCCCACTTTATAGGAAGAAGGCTGTGTTAACTAAAATGATATGCTAAATTGTAATCACTACTGTCCCCAGTGTTTTATTGTCTTTTCCTAAATTACTATAAAACTACTTTTTTTTTCTTGTTTGCTTATGCGACATATAGTCACTTCTACTACAGTAAGTTCCCCCAATAATGTGCATTGCTTTTTTAAAATTACTTATAAGACTGTTTTTCTTTTACCGCTAGAACCAAACATTAGTTTTCTTACCATTTAAAATACAGATTTTCATTAATATCTAAAATACCACATAAACATATAACATAACTATTCATAACCTAGAACCATTATTAGACAGACAGTAAACACTGCTAATAAAATGTATCAAAGTTCATTAAGTATTTTCCAGTCCACTTATAACTTCAGTATCTTCTTTAAAATACCTAGCTATCCTTTAAAAACCCAGAACCAAAAAACAAAGAAATCCCTCATTTACCAATATAAAAAATTAACAATTTTTTGAACGCCAAAGAAATTCTAGAAACTTCAAGCAGTGTTAATGCTATGTAGCATTCAAAAATATTAAGTGAAATAAGCCATGTGACAACAGATTACTGATCTACAGTCTCTACTATCCACCTGCAATCTAAAGTGCCATCCATTCCTGAGCAGAACAGTTAAAAAGCTGGTGAAAGAATACGTTATTAATAAATTAAAGGACAGATTGAATGACAATAGGAAGATAGTGAGTCTCAAACAATCCTGACTGCTCAATCTATTAAGTTATTTTTACTTTTCTAAAAATTTAGAATGGCACCTTTATAAGTCATCTGACTGTATCATGGCAGTAAAATATAGACTGATGCACTGCTAAATGTTTCCCCTGTTAGGGGAATACCAACTTGCTCAGCTGAAACAGTTTCAGGAGTATACATCAGTCAGGAATTGTGAGCAAATGATAATGCTTTTATTGAGAACGTATAGAATCAATTCACTATTGTGACTAGTAAATATTTTGGCGATCTGCAATTTTATTGACCCTCTCCACGTATATTATCCTGGCTCTAGCATTCATTGGGACCTGCCTGTGAACTATTTGAATTAATAATATGGCATAAAATGAATGTAGCTTAGAGTAAAAGCCTTAAAAAAGCCCAAGTCGGATGGATGGTTTTCTGCTGGCTGAGTAAGATGCCCTGGCCCAGCAAAGGCTCCTATGAACAACAGAAAAGGGTGGGGGAAGAAATAAAGCCTTATATTTTCTGGAGTGGGGAACTGTTGGATCAGTTCATTCACCTGAGCTGATTTCACCCTGAAGACTGAGGAATTGTAAAACACAGGAGGTTGAATGTCGTATGTCAGCAAAATGTTTTGGAATCAGAGCAGACAATTGTAGAAATTAGAAAGATGCACCTACCTGGACACTAGAATTAACAGTTGCACAAAAGGTCCAGTTAGGAAAACTTTTCTCACTCCCAATATGACTCCATTGCAAAAACTGAATATAACAGAGACCGTGTAAATGGGGAAGCAGGGAGCTAGGTGTAAAAAAATGGTCTTCCTTTGATAACCAAACAACAAATTCAGATATTTTACATATAGTTCTACCAGTGACGTTTTAGAGAAAATGATGAAAAATCGGTAGAGGGCCTCAAAACAGAAAGAACAGCTTACACCTCTTCACCCTTACCTGTTGACATTAAGAATTTATTTGTATTCCTGTTTAAAGTTTTCAAAAAACTCTTAGGATTTTGCCTTCTAGATTTTCACCTGGACTCCTTGACACCAGCTAATTTTGTCAGCAGTAGTTACTCAAACTAACACAAAGACAGCATGAAGTTCTTCTATGATTCCAGGTCCTTCAGGTGAGTATCCAACCTGTGTCTGACTGCACTATGTTTTTTTTGAGCCTGCTTATCACACAGATAGCACTGTCAGTTCTGTAAACGTTATGTCAGTTTCACTGATTTAAACACATTTCATAGAATAATAGAATAGAATGGTTTGGGTTGGAAGGAATCTCAAAGATCATCCAGTTTTACAGCTTCCACTAGATCAGGTTGTTCAAAGCCTTATCCAACCTGGCCTTCATTGTTATTTTTAAAAATTAGATTACAACCTCAGGGCATAACTAATGAGTACATGGCATTTTCTGTTATTTCTCCATATTGCTGATCTTGTAAGATCATCAGCTAAATCATTCATATACAGTGTTCTCACTGAAGGAATAGGACAGAAAAAGGAATAGACCTATTGTTGTAAAATAACAAAAAAAGCTCATTTTCTAAAGAAAAAAAGAAACTGGTCTAAAGAAATGTAACTGCTTCTTCAAGACACCACCAAAACCAGTCTAAAGGCCTTTTTAATCTACCACCACAAACCATATTACCAGACACACAGAATTTAGTTCCTAATGAAAACAAAACAAATAAATCAGGCATAGATGCTCAAATGGAACAGGCTGCCCAGGGAAGCGGTGGAGTCTGTACGTATACATGGCACTTTGGGACATGATTTAGTAGGCATAGTGATTTTGGACTTGCAGTTGGACTGGATGATCTTACAAGTCCAACTATAATGGTTCTATGATTCTGGGATAAACACTGTTGTGACTTGTTACAGTACAACTAAAGAAGGAGATTTTCTTATTCTTGATAGCTTCAAGTCAAGACAGGATGATTAAAGCTGATCACTAAAGACAGGCATGCAATTGTGTTTTTCTTAAACCAGAGACAATTGGGCAAAATTGGTGGTCAACCTTGTTTTGCAAACTGAACTTCACACAGCTCTGAGAGGTTGTTTTACTAATGAAACCACATTTTCATTTCAAAATCAGTTTCAGCAAAGTTATTTTGCACAAAGGCTACAGTGAGCTCTTTGGACATCACACTGCTTTGATTCTCAGTAGGTTTCTGTGTCATGAAACATTCAAGTGATCTTGAAAATACTGGCAAATAAAACTCTTGAAGACTCATCTTGGAGTTTTAGAAAGCAAGCATCTTTCATCAGGGCTGAGCAACAGGAAGGAGCGATTTCCATCGATCGTGTGCAATCAGACAAGAGCTGGGAACAGGAGTATTTTCCCACTCACATGCATATGGATAAATTTTCCTAGAAATCTTATGTGCACTTTATTACTTTTCAAGTTCTAATTTTTATGTTATTATGAAACTTCACAAGAGTGAAACCTCTTCCTAAATTGGAGCTTTTGAGCTAGCTCTCTCTCAGCTCACATTTGAGACGGGCAAAGGTTGCAGAGGTGATCACAGAAGAGACATCTGTTCAGCACAGGCCATGCTGCCCTCAAGACTTTGTCATCTCCAAAGAATCATAGAATCACCAGGTTGGAAGGACCCACCGGACCATCGAGTCCAACCATTCCTATCAAACACTAAGGCATGTCCCTCAGGACCTCGTCTACCCGTGCCTTAAACACCTCCAGGGAAGGTGAATCAACCACCTCCCTGGGCAGCCTGTTCCAATGCCCAATGACCCTTTCTGTGAAAAACTTCCTCCTGATATCTAGTCTAAATCTCCCCTGGTGGAGCTTGAGGCCATTCCCTCTTGTCCTGTCCCCTGTCACTTGGGAGAAGAGGCCAGCTCCCTCCTCTCTACAACCTCCTTTCAGGTAGTTATAGAGAGCAATGAGGTCTCCTCTCAGCCTCCTCTTTTCCAGGCTAAACAACTCCAGCTCTCTCAGTGCACGATCAGTGTCTGGGAAAACACTGAAAGAACGCACCCTGTGAGAGCGCATCCAACCCCCTCCCACGGCCATCCCATCTCCATCCCGGGGCGGGCGGGGCCGCGCACGCGCTCGGGGCACCAGGCGGCAGCGGCGCACGCGTCAAAACAGCTTTACGGCAGCGCCAGGGGAGGAGGGAAGCGAGCGGCGCACCAGACCTAGTCTGGGTGAGGGCGGCGCGGGGCCCCGACCCCCCTTTTACCCCTTCGTTACCCCGGGGCAGGGGTTTTCCCGCACGGCCGTGCTGTCGGGGGGCCTTGGTGCACGGGAAGGGGAAGGGAGGAGGAGAAAGGAGACGGGAAGGGAGAAGGGAGAAGGGAGAGGGGAGAAGGGAGACGGGAAGGGAGAAGGGAGAGGGGAGAGGGGAGAGGGGAGAAGGGAGAGGAAAAAGGAGAAGGGAGAAGGGGAAGGGAAGGAAAGGGAAGGGAAGGGAAGGGAAGGGAGGAAAGGAAGAGAGGGCAGGGAGTCTCTCTATGTTCCCATGGGCACTCCCAGCTGGGTATGGAAGCAGGCCATTGCTGGGGACTAGTTTTAAATGATGGATGCTGTGTTTTCTGATCCCGGTGCTGGTTTGTCAGTGGATGGAATGCAAGTCATAAGACGCTTCTCGATTTTTTGTGTGGGTAAAATGCATTCCAGTTTGGCAGTGGGGGAGAACAGAGCAACCCCATGTGCTCCCTACTACCCTTGCCTTGGTAACTGAGAGATGTGGTGTCAACCAGCTAAGACTTGTTGTCATCTCAGCTTGCTGACCAATTGTTTTTGTTATTGCTTTCCAAGATTACCGCGTGTCCGGCAAATTCCACTTTTCAAGTCATGGAGGCAGAACAGATTATGGAGGGGCAGCCACAGGTATTGCAAGAAATGTTTGACATGCATTGTGTTACATGTGTAAAAGGGGCATTTCCACTTTGCTGACTGTGTGTTATTTTACAGGTTCCAGAAAACCCCCATTCAGAATATGGTCTCAATGAAAATGTAGAGGTAACAAAGATTTTTATTGCTGGAAAGTACAGTGGAAGTCACATTCCTGATTGAGGGAAAAAATGTTGAGTCTTGTCTAACTTCAGCAAATGTAGTGTTCCCAAGAAAGTTAAATGGAAACTGACCTGACAGCTACTAATCCCTTGCATAACTGCCTGTTAATGTTTTTTTCTGTTGTGTTGCTTCCATCACACTAAAGGATACTGAACTAAATAATGAACCTGTTAATGAGGTGGGTTTTTTTGAAGTAGCCTATGATCATTATTTATTCTATCACTATCTAATATATATATATCTATGTAGTATACTATGTCACAAAAAGACAGACAGACTTTTATTACAAGGAGGGAGATAGGAGGAGTTGATGGGATTTCTGCAGAAGTATCAAAGGGAGGGATTTTTTTCATGTTCTTGTCAATAGAAATATTGGATTGGGATGATCCAAGCTATCTTAATTACTTATGCTGAGAAAGAGTAGACACAATCCGTTCTTTTTGCTGTTGGTAACAGTATGGGTTAGAATAATAACTATGCTATTTATTTACTATTCCTTATTTTAAAAATGCCTTCAGTCTCCCTCCATTATAAGCTTCTACTCTGTGCTAAGCTTTTGCAGAAACTTTCTTGCTAAATGTCCTTCGTGACTCGTCTCTCCGATAACTGCCTGCCTGTGTGCCTCACCTTGCACTACGGAACCATAATGCATTGGATACATTGCTTATGTATCGGTAGACTTGTGTGTCTTGCAGTGAATACATTTGGTTTACTGGTAGTGGTATAAAATGATTGCTATGCCACTTGAATTATTCAAAACTGAGTTGGATGAGGCTTTGAGCCACCTGATCTAGTGGGAGGTGTCCATGGCAGGGGGCTCGGGACTAGATGATCTTTAAGTTCCTTTCTGACCCAAACCATTCTATGATTCAGCACCTTTTTGACCAAAAGCCACTTAGAAGCTTTTTGCATATGCTTTCTTTAAAGTGTCTGTCTATGCTATAATAGAGCATGGTCTTATGTGCTTGAATTTAACAGAATCCACTTTGTCGTACTTCTCCTGAATACTAAAGTGCTTTAGGCACTTTGTGTTAGAAGTGCATGCACATAGAACCGTTTAATTGAGACTTTTGTTAGTAGTCACTCCTGTCTTGGTGGCATAGAATTTACTTCTGTGAATGCAAAAGCAGAAATAAAAATGATGGAGGTGTCTTCTGTTTTATGACTTCCTAACATTGTTTCCTCAAACCAACATAATTTAACAGGGGACTCCTCTGGATTAGGTTTTTGTGCAAGGGAAAACATGCATTTTTCTTAAAAGATGTAAAGAAATTATTATCAGTGAATTGCAGAGGGATGAGTACCTTGTTTACACTTCAAAGTAGATGTGGCTGCTATTACCAATGTTCATTCACTTTTTTTCTTTCTACTTCAGAGGATAGTAGAAAATGAGAAAATAAATGCAGAGAAAACATCAAAGCAGAAGGTAGATCTTCAGTCGTTACCCACACGTGCCTATTTGGATCAGACAGTTGTACCTATCTTGCTACAGGGACTTGCTGTTCTTGCAAAAGAGAGGTAAGATGCTTCAGAGTTCCTCTGTTCTTAGGAAAAAAAGTAGGTCTCAAACTTGAGTAGTATGTCACCTTTCCAGACCTCACACAGACATAGTTTTGCTAGTTGTAAGAAAGTCATTACAACAGGTTTATGAACATATCCTGCACGGTCAGTCATAGTAATTGATAGGTTCCTCACTTAGGTGCCTATAACACAGTGACAGCTGTTTATTGAATTTTGATCTGTCAATGAGATATGCTGCTGCAAAGGTTTTGGAGGGAAAAAGGTGTTTTACACCTCGTGAAGCAAGGGAAGAAGCTGTTGTAGTTTTGAACAAGATTTTTGTAGTGTGGAACTATTTAACGAGTTCTGCTTGCCATTGAAAAGAGAGACAGACAAATAAGGCTGGACGTGTATCTTTATCAGAGATGAAAACACTCTGTAGAGAGTGAGGCTGACCGTGTCCTTTCAACACAGTAATAAACAAACTGATAGTTTATCCTTTGAGTAAAGATTATGCTATCACGGTCCCCCAAGTCTCTTATCCGTCAATGTAGAAGAGTACTCAATATTAGCAAATGGTAGTTCATCTTATCCAAATAATTTCTAGCCTTTTGTTGTATTTGAACTACTGGCAAGTCATGCTGCATGTAAGCCGTTCCTCACAGAATTGCATAATCGTTCAGGTTGGAATGATCATATAGTCCATCCCACTTGCAAAAGCAGGTTTACCTAGAGTAGGTTGCACAGGCAAGTGTCAGGGGGAGGCTGTGAATATCTCCAGATGAGAAGACTTTGCAAACCTCCCTGGGCAGCCTGTTCAGTGTTCTGTCAGCCTCACTGTAAAGTTTTTTCTCATATTAAAGTGGAACTTCCTGTGTTCCAGTTTGTGCCTGTTGCCCCTTGTCCTGTTGCTTGGCACCATTGAGATGAGTCTGGCCCCATCCTCTTGACTGTAAAACATGGCCTGAGGTGGATGCCTCACTTGTTAATCTTTCTTCACTAAGGAAGGAGGTGTTCTTTATGGATTCACATTACAGGACTCAAAGTGGAACATTGATAGAAGAGGTTTGGGGAAGATGTTGGGAGGGAAAACCCTAGCAGTATCAAACTGCCAAGGTCAAACTATCTATTCATTTGGTGTATTAAAACCTCAGGGGTGAGAAAGCTGAACTACCAGTCCTGCTCGATAACCTGCTTAAAATTGAACTGGAAAGTAACTAATGGATGCTAATTTCTTTTTTTAAGGAGTTCAGAGATGTTTAGGGACTAGCCCAATAAATCTGATGCCTATGCCTGGAATTCAGTAGTAATTACCATCTAGGATAGTGAACATATGGATAAATGACATATTTGGGAGAAGGGAGTCAACACAACTTTTGTCAGAGATCAGAAGTCTCTTGGAGTTCATTGAAGAGGTCATTGAGCGCACATAAACATGAATTCAGTCTGCTTAAATTTCCAAAAGGCTTCTGGCATAGTCTTTTACTTAAGGCTGTTTTTAACAAGTACATTGCTGTGGGACTAAAGGACAAGCCCTTATACGGACAAGGAACTAGTTGGAAGATGTGACATAAAGTAGAAGCAAATGGTGAAATTTCATAGTGAAGTGAGCTCAATGCTAAAATCCTAAAAAGATAACATGTAACTATTTGAAAAAGTAGTTGAGAAAATTCATTATGATACTGAGTTTTACTGAATAGGTTGGGGTTTTTTGTCTTTTGTTTTCTGTTTGGTTTTGGGTTTTTAAAGTTGATCAGTTGTAAATAATTGCACAAAGAACTACATAAATTTGGTGTGAAACTATGGGAGACTATGAAAAACTGAATGTATGAAAAATTGAATACAAATAAGCAGAAAATTATGCACCTAGGAGGGTAATAAATACCCTAATGCTACTGACAAAATGATAGGTTCTGACTTGACAATTACCTTAGAGAAAAATATTGTTAAACTGTTAAATTTATATATTAATTCATTAAATGCATTAAGTGCATAAAAAAAAAAAGAATCCTAAATAACAGGACCTAGAAATTGAAATGGTACATATTGCCACTATTTAAATGTGTGGTCATCTAGTATTTTGAATATTGTGTGTAATTCCAGTTCCCGGTATTCTGGTAAAATGTGAAAAATTATGTAGAGTGACAAGGTGGCCAAAGTATGGAATGCTGTCTGTGTAGGGAGTGACTGAACAGATGATACTTCAACCAGGAAGTGAGATTTCTGAGAGTGTACTAGGAATCTGTTAAATCACTAATAGCATGGAGATGCTGTATTGGGGTGGGTTGTTTATTAACTATTCTGAGATTGTAATCAAATTAAACTAAGATGTTGCAAATTAGTAATGAACAAAAGGAGGTGATCCTTCACAGGTCACATAATTAAACTTTGTAACTAGCATCAGGTTCAGGACATTTAACATTTTATTTGGGCTCAAGGGGCAACTAGTAAAAGTCATAGAGGAGTCCACCCAGGACTATGAAGGTGTTAGCTCAGGAAGCGGCTTAACTGTCCAGGCTTCTAAAAAGATGGTCCAGAGAAGTATCTGTACACATTTCTTCCATTCTACGTGCTCTCTATAGGCGTATTTACTCACTACCAGTCTGACTCAGTGTGGGATAAGTAATCATGTCATTTATTGTTTATATGCAAATACAGATTTGCAGGATTCATGTACAGTAGCTTAATTAGCTGTTAAAACAAAAACTTGCGGACTAAGGCCAGTGATCAAAAGTCTGTGTTATTGACTACTTACAAGTTACAGCACTTTTCAGACTTAAAGGTTTTGTTGTGTGGGTTTAAGAAGAAACAGCAGTTACCAGAAACCTTGATAACAGCTCTAATGCACAAGCTACAAAATAACCATTTCAGGATTCAGGAAAATGAAGCAAGAAAGCACTGACAGATTTACTTTATATAGCACCAGTTAAAGAAATAAGCAAACGCCTGCAACTTCCAATGACATATGCAGAGTCCTTGTAGAGTATATCCTGTTTTAGGTATGTAACTGCTTCAGCAGTTTAGTAATATTGAACCTATGGTGACCAAGACTCATTAAAAACTTCTTCATGAGACATAAAGTGGAAATTTGAAGGGTAAACGTAGGTAGTTGGTCATCCCTAAACTGGTGCTTGTAGGTGTTTGGGAGGAGTTACGTTGCTTTTAAGGGTAGGTGACTTATTCTTCAGCTACCTAATTTCATATAACCAAAATAATTGCTTTTGATTTACTTCTTTCTTTACAGACCACCAAATCCCATTGAATTTCTAGCAGCGTATCTTTTAAAAAACAAGTCACAATTTGAGGACCGAAATTAACTCCATATAAATGAGGACTGTTTGGCTGCTAGACTGAAATGCTCATTTGCCACAATTTGTTTTCTGCTGTAAAAAATCCTTTGGAACCATGACATTGTCTTTCTTAATTGCAGTTTGCTTTACTTTTTGCATTATTTAATAAAAAACACTTTACATTTCATTTGTTCACTTGTTTTAAACTAGCTATTAAGAGACTTTTCAAAATAAAGTACTGAAACTGCACTATGGATTATGAAGGTCTGAGTAATTCCATGGGGCTACATCACCTACATGCATGAAACAAAGGGGAATCACATAAATGATAATGTTGGTTTTATATAGCATTTTTCATGTGCAAGGTACCTAAAGAGAAATCAAATGAATTAAGAGCAGTTAGAATTTATTTTGAGGATGGATGGATTGATCAGGCAGAAAGGAAAGTTCTTGCTTCAGAACACCAGGAAAAGGGTTTAGTTAAAACAATTATGTTCAGCATCTGAACAGATCACCTGCAGACAGTGTCCAGCATCGCAAGTATTTACGTGAGTGACATGCTGTTCAGCATTTGTTAGTTATCTCCTGTGCTCGCTGTGCTGGATTCAGCTGAAACACAGAGTGAAGTTTCAAGGGACTTAGGAAGGTTCTCTAATTCAGTTCTGTGTACTATTGAAGCGTTCTTTCTCTGTCAAAGATAATCCTAATCTATCCAGTAAAAACCGAGTCTTCTAATTTCACTTCCTCTCCCCTCCCTTAGGTTTACTGATGTGTTTTGCTGTTCCTATGCTTTATCCGTTCCCTTCTTGCTTATTTTTTTCCTGTAGTCCCTTCAGTAGGGGTAAAGGCCAGAAACCTCAGGGTACAATAGAAGAAGCTGTGACAGAAGACTGAGGGTCAGATGGAATTAAGACAGTAAACATGTTGTGGAAAAAGTGCTAGCAATTCTCTGAAAATACAATTGTTGTAGCTGGAGAACTGGCTCACTAAGTTATTGGTAATGTGTACAGGATAGTCACAGCCCTCAGAATTCCCGTTTTTGTTTTCTGAAGCTTGTAACAAGGAGCATAATCCATGTTGTTCATGAGCACTGGATACTGGAATCCAGATTAAGCATAGCCCAGTTTCAGTAAACGGTGAACAACCATAATTTGTTTTAGTCATAGAAATAGTAAACGTGGCTTCCAAAAGTTGCTGGGTTAATCAAAATCCTATATTCAAATGAACTTCAGTATTGACATATTACCATTCCCATCTCCCTTCTGTGTTTCTTATTTAATTGCTTTAATACAGCAAGCATTTGAAGGCTTGTAAATTACATTCTTGCTGCAAGGTTTAGAGGGGTTTTTAGGGGGGTAAGATTAAAGGCTACCTGTCTTTTTCTTTTGTAATTATGCATAAATTCACAAAAAAAGGGCTTAGGTTTCTCATTTGATGAGAAATGTGATCGTTCCTGTGATGATTTGAAGACATACATCATATGTGCAGTATATTCAGGTGGCCCGCTGCACAAATAGTATTTTGCCTTACTTCTCTTGCCATCTAGATGACTTTCCTATGGTAACCTGCAAATTTGTTGGTTTTAACGTAGTATTGTTTCTTTAAAAGCTTATATACAGGGGTGCAAGAGTGGCCAGAAAGTAGACCCTTCAGAAGTAAAACTTAATTTTTCAATTGTCTGCTGACTTGCAGGGGATTGAGATCTAGCTGTTAGAGGAAGACTCAATGTTTTGTATTTCTTGAATTAGTGAAGTCCCAGAGCAGCAAGACTGGTGAAAAACAACAACAACAACAAAGAAGAAAAAAACCTTGTAAACATAAGCCTAAAAAGCTGTATTTTGGAAAATGTACAGAAATTATGGAATGAAATCACTAGTTCTCCTGTGTTTTGGTGAACACAGTCTCCATCGAACACTGACACTTAAAAAAAAGACTGAAAGGATTTTAACAAGTTTTTTAACTTTCTAGAATTAATAACATTTCAGTGAAGACAAGGAGACACCCTATAAAGACAGAATGCTGCTATTTTTATTGCTAAAACAGCATTCCAAGGTTTCATCCATAGGTGACAACATTGTAAAATTGTAAGAATTGTTATACATGGAAAAAAAATTCCGTGCCGATCTCCAATATCTATATTGAAAATTTGTGCAATCTTGCCCAGACAGAGCAATTTTTCCTATCACCACACCTGAATTCAGAATACAGTCAGACTTCTCATCTTACAGTAACATCCTCCAAGCAGCTGCACAAAAGCTTGTAAACACACTGGATTTCTGCACAGCTCTTGCATCAACCTATGAGTGAGTACCAGTCTTCAGGTGAGCCATCCCTGCCAGCAGCAAGCCACCCAGTTGGCTGTTGGTGCCACTGTGTGGTACACAGTGTCATCTGCTGTTGTCTTCCCATCTAGGCTGGTTCAAGAAAATGAAAGGCCAAGTTCACAAGGTGATGACTTTAGATTTACTACCGCAGCTTTTATAGGAAGCTTCCTTCAAGAAGGTAAGTTGAAATGTTACCAGCAGCAGTGAAGTCACCAGCTCTAAGAAATTAATTTTAGTGATTCTTTCAAGGGTATGAGAAAACAAAAACAACAACAAAAAAAGTGCAACCATATCCCTTTACTTGTTAAATTTGTTTTGCTTATTAGGATTTGCTGCATGGAAAATGGTCTGTAATGGGAAGATAGCAAGTTACAGTACTATCTGAATAATAAGACTGTACTTTAATAATCTGTTTCTCAAAGTCAGGGAAGCAATGATAAAGTCTGAATTTTCAGGGCATTTACTTGATTTAAACTCTCCCGCTAAAAAACAGTGAAAATTCTGTGAAAAGACGTAACAGATGCTTGCTACCCCAATTTAGTCCAGAAAGAAAGAGTACTGTTTTCCCACGAGAAATTCCAGTTCTGAGGGCTTCAAGATAAATGTATCTAATTTTGAAATACAAATTAAAAACCAAGTGATTTTACAGTTATAAAAATGGGGAACTTGTCAATAAAATGGAGATGTAATGGGCTACAAATTATTTATAGATATAGAATAAAAGCTTGAAGAAATAAGGTGGCAACTTTAGATGTATGACAAACCACTGCTAAATAGCTGAAATTACCTCTTGATTCTTAAACAACTATTTTTCACTTTCCTCTATGCTACCCTAGGTAACCAAGTCAGTATATGCTCTGAAAGGCAGTAAAACTAATTACACAATAAACCAGAATATCAGGTTAACAGCACAGCACACCTTCCAGGTTAAGTATTTTAGATCCAAAATCCAGAAGTTAGTATTCAGTGACTGTGGAAGAATTATATATGACTCATATGCAGTATTTTGAAGTCTGCATGCTTAAAGGCTTCTACTGAGAACATTTATCTTTACCTTGAAGACAACTGCGACAGGATTTCCCACTAAAAGCAATTCTGATCAAAGGGTTCTACATTCTCATATTCTGAAGCCTGTTACCACCTGAAAATACAGTGTGACTTGCCAAATTTCTTTTTTATTTTTTATTTTTTATTTCCAATTTATCAAGGACTTTCTCTGAAGTTAGTACAGGTCTCTGAGCTGTCCATTTTACTCTGAAGTGTTGTCACTATTGTAAATGCAGTCTGATGAAAAGAACTTCTCTCTCCCCTATTTCTAGAAATAAAACAGCTGCTTTCAAACAAATGAAAAATCTGAAAAACTCTGAAAGACAGAAACAGTTGAAACAAGTAGCTTGGAAGGGAAACATGAAACAAATCCCTGTGCCCACTAAGCCTGATAGAATACATGTTTGTATTTATTCTTATCATTGTACTAATTACATAACAGATTATTCTTAGCTAAGTCTTAGCTTGTGTCCTCTATTCTATTTTGTAGTTAGAATTCATTTTAAGAGTGACTACGTAGCCTAGATGACAGAAGTACAGGATGCCAGCTGCTACAGAAGAAGGCATTTTAACACAATGAAAAAGTATCAGCACTGTTGCTGCTAACATTCATTATTCTAATATAGTTTTAAGTGAGGACTTAAATGCTATGTGAGTAATTACAGGGCAGTGTACAGAAGCGCTAGTGCAACATTAACTAGGTACGTGTCATATTCCTCTTCCCAATGTGCTTTTTTCTCTCTTCTCAAAGTTTGTTTAGCAATTGTGCAAATAAACCAGTTTTCTAAGAGAAGTCTAAATTGATAAAAGGATGATGGATTGTTGAGAAGTATTTCTTGGAGAGCATGTGGCCCTCCTTTTCCTCTGGTGTACACTGAGGTATTTACAAGATGGATCATTTCCCACTAATACTATTTCAGATGCTATTATAAGGAAATGGAGATATTTCCCTTCTAAGGAGCATGAAGTCTGGAGTGGCCACCTTTAAACAGCAGAAGGAAGGACTGCTAGGAATAGCAGGTTTTTCAGATGGAGAATGACAGTTTCTAAAGAGGAAAACCTAGAGTAACAGTGGCAGTGAACAGCTTCCTGAGAAGGGAGGAGACACGAAGCAGACAATGAGAAAAGCACAATAGGAAAGAAGGCAAAATAAACCATGTCCAAGAGGACGACGAGAGCAAAAGCCAAGAAAGCAACAGACCTGGAAATCTGGGCCAGCTGAAGATGTGCCACCTAAGCTGGGCACAGGATATGCAAGTTAAACTGCACGCTAAGGGCACACTAACTGCCAAGTCATTCTTGCCACAATCTGCCTCCATGCTTTTCTTCCAGGAAAGGAACAAACTGCCAGCAGACCGACATGTGTAGCAGAGGTCTGTGCTTCAAGGGCATGCTGATCTGGGGAATCTGTCTGTGCATTGTGTCAGCAGTCCCCTGCATCTCAGAGAAAGATGACAGAAATAGACCTGAACAGGTTAGTGCTTCTGTTAATTTCCCTGTACAAACAGCGCTGGGAAGAATTACAGACAAAGCTGGAGAATCTCCCAACCTCACTCATGCTTCACAGCATTCACTGGAAGCTGAGTAGTTTCCTAGCCTGTGGCTGGAACACTTCCATGCCTCCACGTCCTGAGGACCACGAAGCCCAGCACCGCCATTATTCTATTTAACTGAAGTGCTGCCTGCTTTTGTTTCTGCCTCTTTCATGTATGTTGTGCAATACGGAGGGAGAGCATCACCACCTCTTAAAGAAAAAATCCACGATCAGGAGGGCATATAAGTTTTAAAAGAGAACCCCCCAAATCACTAAACACTGGTGGTACTACTGATGGCAAGCTTTGGCCCAAACAGGCAGAAACTGAGGAGAGTGTCCTCCAGCTTCAATGAACTCTGGATTGAGAGTGCTAGGCGATAACAGTGAAGGACAGAGACTCATTGGAAAACACGCTGCCATGGTGTTTGTAGTGCACACCTCAACCTGAAGGATGGAAAAAAAAAAGTGCTTTCTGTGAACTGCTTAAACTGAGCTGCAGTTGTTCCTCTGCATCTATATGGATCCTATGTTCACATTACATAAAGGAAAAACTTCATCCTAATCTAAGATAATCTATCTGAGAAAAAAACTACACAAGGAAAGAAAGATTAATGAGGAAAGGAAGGGCAAAGGAAACTTAAAAGTGCGCAAGGAGAAAATTAATCCAGCCTGAGTTACGCAGCAACAATAACAAAATACGTTAAAGGCATTTGGAAGGGTAAGCCAAAGAGGGGAAAAAACCCACTACATAAAGAAAAGTAGTAAACCCAGGAGAAAATACTTACAAAATTGTTTTACTCATTAAACCATCTAGATTGCCACTTGGAAGTTCTTATATTTTATTTTCATTGCAGTGGAAGTGCTTCTTCCTCTAAATGGTAGAAAAGAATACCAGTTCTCCTGAGATGTTCCTCCTAGCAGCCTCCTCCAATTATTCTTGGTGCACTGTAGGACAATGGTGCCTCAAAAATTTGAGCTCTACGCTGTCATGAACATTTCTCTAAGTATATAATCATAACATTTATAATTCTCTATAGAGCAAAATCTATGCTGCACTGCATTTAGTTAACTTTATTGAGGGATTAGTAGTCAGTTCAGGAACTATTCCCAGTACTGAAGTTTATGTGAAATATTTGAGAATTATAAATAAGTATCATAAATACCAATATAGCTTTATGTTAGAGCAGTCAGGCAGGATAGTTCTTCCAGTCTAGGCAGCAGTTATAATCCAGATTAACCTTTTCCAACATACTATTTGTAGAATAACAAAGGAATACTATAAGGCTAGGTAAGAGCAGAGAAGGCTACATAAAGTTAGACATTTGCTGGAATAGTCAGGCCCCATTTCCTCATTACAACCTATTACAAATATTATTAACTGGAGACTCCAGTCCTTATTGCTGCACTGGGAGGCCAGCGTCAGGAGAGGATCTGTGCTGATGAAAGTGACATCAGCCATATCTCTGCAGCATGAGCCTTTTTTGATCTTCAGGACATACTGCAAACAATGCCTTTGTCCTCTCAGTTCCCTTTGTTTTACTGTTAAACGAAAACACAGCAACAAAACAACCAGAAGCTCTTGATTTTGTATGCAGTTATGACTGACTTATGGCCTTTTCAAAGAATAAAATTATGTAAGCCGGGGGAGGGTGGTGGAGAACGTGTTCCCTGGCCCGGCCCATGCATTTTCCACCTCACAAAACATCAGCCTGCCTTGATACCTTAATGGCTGCAGCTCCTCATCTCTCTCGTTGCAGCCTCCCTCTCTCCTGGTTATCTCATACATCAGGGAATAAAATTGCTTTTTTCCCTTTTGTACTGGCCATACTCCCCTTTCCGGTTCTGCCTCATTAGCTATTTTGGGGTATGCTTGATGTCTCCATGGCAGCAGTCCACTTACTAAGCTAATGAAAAAAAAAATAAAAGGGTAGAGAAAGATTAAGCAGAAGGGAACTGGTGACTCGTACGCAGGCGGAAGGGAAGGCGCCCTGCAGGCTCGGCCAGGAACGCGGGCCCGCGGCCCAGAGAACCCCCTTGTTCCCTCAGCCTGTGCCCCCCGAGCCCTCCGCCCCTGACCCGCGGAAGGCAAGAGGAAGGTCTAGGGCCCCGCACCGCGTCCTCCTCGCGGCGAGGAGGCACCGCCAGGCGCCGCCGCCTCCACTCAGCGCGGCCCGCCCGCACCCCCAGCCCCGGCCCCGATGAGGTGGGGGGCACAGGCCTGCCCCGCCCGCAGCGGGGACACCGGGTGGCGGAGGGGCCGGGGCCACTAGGCCTCCCCTGTGGGGATGTGGGGGAGAGAAGGGGCGGGGGGGGCGGGCCTCCCCGCGCCCCCCTCTCGCGCCCCACGGCCTCCCCTCACCTGACCCGCGCCCCTAATCTTCCCTCGCCCCACGGAGACACGGCGCCAGCCAATCAGCGCGCCCGGCGGCGGTCGCCACGGCAACGCGGGCGGCCAATCCGAGCCGGGCAGCCCCTGTCGAGCCCCGCCCACTCGTCTC